>ML685791.1:13226870-13408812 GCA_007922175.1 Pelusios castaneus
AAAATCTTTTCTACAGCACACACAAATTGTAGCACACGTGAATTTAACATCAGTGAATTTTAATTAAAGCAGTTTTGTCCTGTGATCTCTCCTACACTTGAGCTTTGTATCTGGACGGTCCAGAAACGAATAGCAGGGGGGAATTGATGGTTTTGTTTAGTTTAGAATGCAAAATTATAGTGGATTGTCCTGTAAACTATATAGATTTGGTGACTATTTATAAGGTGAGCAAGCAGAAATCTGTATTTTAGATTACCTCAGTTCAGTTACTAAAATGTAATCTCTGTATATTTCTTTATGACCTCCCCACCCCCACAGGGCTCTCTTCAAAATGTCCCTTTTGGGACTTTATCAGTTTGGTACATGCTATTCCACATTCCAAGGATAAATCTTCTATTTAATTGAATAAAATACTCTCAGATGGCTTATTTTAGAGGGGTCTATATCGATTTGTTCTTTAGTTACAGAATTCTTATTTGACCTAAAGTATGAAACTGAAAGACTTGCTGGAATCATGTACAAATATTAGTTGGATATGCCTTTTCATCAAGTGGTCTCCTCTCGTACACTCCATAATGGCCTCACGCCTCACATGGCCTCTCAGTTTCCCCAGGTTCCTCCAATAAATGCCACACACCCTTTTTTGTCCATTCATAATAGCCCTTCTTGGGGTCTGGAATTCTTAACATATAATCAATTTAAAATAAAACTCAGTCCCAAAAGCAAGTCCATCCATTTACCCTGTTATCATTTATCTCCCAAGCCTATCCTGCAAGTAGTGTCTCTTCCAAAGTTTATCTGCTGGAACCCACTTGCTCCCAACAGTCTCTATCCTCCATTCTGGTCTCCCTAGCAGAGCCAGTCCAACCATATACATGAACTAGGTGGTTGCCTAGAGCGCCAAGTTTTAAGGGGCACCAAATTAGATGGAAGTGAATTTTTTTCTCTATTTAAAAAATCTATTATCATTTTTTCTCTATATTGAATGTCGGGGGAGGGGGGGCACCAAGGTCATAGTTCGCTTAGGACGCCAAAAGCCCTTGGGCTGGCCCTGCTCCTTGGATCTCCCCTGGTCATGGATTTGTGCTGCCCAGGTGTGCCTCTTACCCTTCATGGGCAAGCCATCCTATAATATGCCTAGATAAAAGTCGACGAGTTAAAAGATCCCTATACCTGAGCTAATATGACTTGTATAGTAACGTAGTCAAGTAGTAGTAAACATGATGGTAGTAATTAAATATGTATCACTGTGACACCTCTTATAACACAGGAATAATCTTTCTCTTTTTTTGATTTATATTTATCGTTCTGTCATCATGCAAATTCTATTGTACAATCAAGGCCTTTCTCTTCTTATTGATACTAGCTTGAGTTTTTGTTAATGCTTGACTGCTGTAGCATACATGTGAACAGGCTAGAATGTCAACAAAAACTGTGAAATTTGCACTGGTACGGTTTTCAATTTTAAGAAGTAAAATAAATATGTTCTGAAAAATATTTTATTGTAGCAATGTGGCTTTTGCACTGTAAAATCTCAGTGGATTGAGAATCTTGCAGGTTAAAAGGACTCCGGTATATTTGTTTATTATATTAAGTAGCACTTTTTAGCTACAGTGGATTGAGAAACATTCCCGCAATGGTGCTACTGTGAAGAATATTGACTTTTGAGCACCAATACCGTACCTGGGATTCTCAAACATAACAACGAGCTAATGTTCAATATGCTATTATTGCACAGAGGGATTATGGTTATAATGCAAAACTAATGGGACAGAAACATTGTGTAAAATAGGTGAGATTTAAGATTTTACAAGAGACAAAAGAGAATACGAAAACCATATACTTTACTGTAGAGCTTCAATTGGCATCTTTATACTTTTCGGGAGAGCTTTAATTGGTATTGATGTCTTTCTTTTAGTAAGTGGCATTAGTTTTCATCCATTTTAGGAAGATCCATCATGTATGGCTGAAACAGAAAGAGCAACTAAAATGAGAACTAAAATCTAACATTTGGACTATAACCAAGGACAAGCATGAGCAGCTCCCCTCCCATGCCTGATGCTGCCCCCAGCCAGCTAAAATTTGGTGTACTGCACTATAAAAGTCAGTTACTTGGAGTCTGGCAAACCGCTACAGGGAACCACTTCTTGTATTTCACCCTCTTCTGAAAATGTCCTGCCCTAAGAGAACACATGTGAAGTATAGGAATAGAAGCCACATAACCATTGCACTAGTTTCATGGGGCATTGGGGCCACTGAATACTCATATACACAGATATGCAGCCACATTTCTCAACACCCCAACCCTTCTCTCGAGTGACTTTCTGTGCTGGCTTCAAGTAGTCTGGCAGAGCTCAGTTCCACAGCACACCCTGAAAGTGTCCATGGCACACTTCAGCAAGCTAGGGACCCTGATGTTCCTAGAAATGCACAGACCATCTCTCCTCAACCAACCTTCTCTGGATGCTGGAGTGTTCAGCAGTTACCATCTCGTCTCAGGCCTTTTGTTTCGGGGACAGTGATTGAGAAGGCAATGGCTAATCTATTCCAGGTGCACTTGATACGGATGATGTTCTGGGTAGATCCCAGTCTGGGTTCTAGCAAACCTTTGGAATTGAGACTTCAATTTCATCCTCAACCACTGGAAAGCCAAAGACCTGCTGCTGGTTAGAAAATGTGCTTAATGAAGAGTCGTGCTCCTGTGTCATAACACGTGCCTTTATTGATGGGTTAATGCTGTGGCTGTGAATCAGGAGAAGTCCCTCAGCATTGCTTTGGACCATGCCCTTTCCATAATAAGCTATTTATGATATATGAATATTGATGGGGAGAGGATTTCCATTTGCACCTGTATTTATAGCATGGCAGTCTTGCACCAGTAGCACACATCTTTATGAACGACTCAAGCTCATTTCTTTTAAAATAACTGTGCTAGGCCCTATGTTAATCTCACATCTTTAAAACTCCTTTCCCCCTCTTTGTTTGTTTTATGTGTTTGTATTTTATTGTGGTTTATCTTCTGTACACTGTTTTGAACATTTTGTCAAAGGTACGGGATTCTGTCTTAATAGAAGTACTATTCCACAGAGAACAGCTGTGATGTATGACAAAGGAAACTACTTTGTAGTAATTGTTTGTCACAATTGTTGCCTTATCCTCTTCCTGCTGCGTTCTTCTTCTCTTCTGAGTTCAGTTTTCAGTAATATTTTATTCTTATTGCTATTGGTTTTTGGGAAATAGATTGGTGAGAAGAGGGTGGAGATAGTTTGTACGTGCTTGTGATGATTGACAGTCTTCTGGCCTCTTGAATCCTGGGGGGTGGAGACAGAACACTCTCCCTCAGACAGCAAAGGAAGAGAAGATGACTAGAGCGAACAGAAATACCGGCACTGTAAGTAATTCATCCAGTTTTGACAGACAACAGCCATTATAGTTTATTTTCTGCTATTTGAGAAAACTGCTGGTTTTTTCCACTTACTTAAAGCCTGTTCTGAAGTAGAACTCTGAATACTCCATTCCCCACCCACTTAACAAAACACATCAAAGAGTCAGTGATGGACTGATAACTGTTCTAGTATGACCTGCTTTCATCAATTACAATGTATGCTGTTGTTGACATTGAGTGGCAGTTTTTGTATCGTACAAGGTGGTTGCTGCAGAGACTTCTTCAAAATGTGACATTACGGACACACTCTTCACTCATAGTAAATGCATTTCAGAAGTTGCACAAAAAAGGTGTCATGATGCCATGTAAGAATATTTGTCTAGTACATGTGCATTTGGATTGATTTATTTATCTATTGGCAATATGTTTTCATTGCTAGATGCAACTGGCTATGAAAATGTTTAGGTGCCTACTTGGAGGGTTATTTCAGTTCTTGTTTTTTTTTTTTTTTTGGACAAACTCCTTGTTTCTGAAAGATCTTATCTCTGAGATCTAAATATTAGTTGCTGCTAAGTTCTTGCTACAAAGACGTAACTGGGAGCCTGAGTAGAGGAGAGAGTTGGGACTTCTCACAAATAAGAGCTTTCACAAGAGACTTGTTAGTTTTCTACACTTATTCTATCACTTATCTTTTACAGGCTACATATTGATTGTTATGGAAACAAGCTGGCGTGATATTTTGTTTGATAAAATTTAAGTAACTTTGTAAAAAAAAAAAAATGCACACGCGCATGCACACACACAGAGCATTAAAGTCTCTGCTTATCTCTGACTGTCTCATATTGAATCTTTTACAGGAACTCTTATGTATAGGCAGATGCTGTTTCTAACTAGATTCCTGTATATGATTGTATGCCACCAGTGAAATGAGCATTGTGAATAAGATGAGCCTCCTATTTAATGAAGAAACAAAACATTAAACACCATTTCATGTATCCCAAAATTGTACATATCTTTATTTTTATCATCTACATTCATAAAGTAGGAGCTCTTTTAACAGATGGTATTTTAATAAATAATTGTTTTGAAGTATAGCAATTTAATGAGAACTAATTAGATTTAAACCACACACACACACACACACACACACTAGTTTTGGAGCCCGTAGGGCTTACAAATAGAATCACATGTGATTTTCCTGCAGGAAGGCTTGCTTAACATCTGTACTTAAAAAATACAATTGTGCCTGATGGACAACGGGTTAATAAGCTACAAGGCAAAAATATAAATTATAATAATTAAATATTTAAATAAATAATGTAGCTGTTACAATAACAAATGGGTTATCCATTTGCTTGACTGAAGTAACTAGTGACTTTCCACTGTATCGCTGATAGATTTCCTCATAGACTGCAGAAGTTTCAGCAATCCATCAAGAAACTCTCGAGTGTTCTTCTGCTGACAGCCTTCGCAGTTCAGTATTGTGTTGTTCTGCAATGAAAATATTCATATGGTTTATAATTGATGAATGATAACTCTAACATTGACTAAAGTTAGTGGTGTTGCATGAACCTGCGCATGCTGATTCCTTCCAAAATGTGACCCGGAATGATTGTTTTAGGTCATATTTTATAAGGTTAGGTATTCATATAATAAAGCAAACCACGGATAGTGGGGTTCTGTGGCAGTAAAATACATCACAACCTCAATTTACTGACTTTCAGTAAAAATTTGTTAATGAGCTAGTTGAGGCACAGATTTCATTTCCTAACTAAAGCATGAGCAATACGTCTCAAACAGCAGGTGGCCATCTCTTAGCCATGTTTTCTGATATTTTTAAAATCATAGTGGGATTTGGCACTCTGCGGCTTTACGAAGTCCTGCAGCATACTGTGTAGCTAATGTTCAGCATTAGATATTGCAGTCATGTACTTGGGGGCCCAGTCCTTAAAACTTTGCTGATATGAGTGTTCTTTACTCTGCCATAAGCAAAGATTTGCAAGACTAGGTACATTGACTTTAATCATATTTAGATTAATACAATTAATTAGGAACTATATCACAGAAAATTTTGATCGTAAACATTATATAACTAAAAGAGCACAAACCATACTTTGTCCTAGTGGATTATCACACAAATATACATTGCTACATATTTAAGGCATGAGATATTTTGTGAGCTCTTAGGTTCTCAAGAAAACTAGTACACATATCTGAGAAGGAATAAAATATATTGGTCTCAAAGTTAATTTTATAAAGATTGCTTAAACAGTTTAATTTTTGGCAAAGAAACTCTACTTTGCCACTGCATCCAGCCCAAGAAAAACGTTTGTAAGAGGCTGTGAAACTTGAATTTTTTTCTTTGTAGTGTGGCAACAGAATCATATTCTTGGTTTTCCATTGACACAATGTCATTAGGAGTTTAAATCCTGTAGTGATGGGTGTAGTATAGAGTGTAGATATATTAGATGGGAAAACACTCTGAGCCTGATTATGGGAGTGCCCAATGAGCAAATAATGCAGTGTTGGGTCCATTGCCAGCAAAGACATTTTTCTCTTTCTAGTTACAAACATTTAAAATGTAATATAGTATCAAATTGAGTAAAAAGGAATACTTACCACCAAAGGACGAAGAATCTTAATGATATTGCTAATATAAATATTGTCTTCCAAGTCTCCTAAAACTTCTATTTCTTCCATATAAGCCCGTAAGGCTTCCATTCTGTGCTCCTCCTAAAAAAAGAAGGAAAATCATTGCTAAGTATGACTGGCATTTACTGGGGTCAGCAAAAAAATGCATTTGAATAGTGATTTAAAAGTGACTATTGCTTTTTCCTCGTATGACAAGTTTATACAGTATATCATTCATTTGTGCTCTTTAAAGTAAGACGGTAAGATATTAAAATTGGGCCCAACTTCTTCTATTTTCTTGTAGGCTTGTGCTGTTCCACTCTGAAGTTTGGCCAAGCACTGGAGGATTCCTTAAGTATAGGAAGATCTTTAGGTGGCACTGAGCTGCTGTTGCAACTCCGACCTATTCCAACACTTCGTTCTAGTTCTTGGGGCAGGAGGTGTCACCTAGAAAAGGGTATGTAGTCTAACACCCTGGAATAACCTTAGTTGGGTTGATTTCCAGCTGCCAGAATGGCTCCTTTGGGCCTTTGTCCGTTGGTGTAAATTTAAAGCAGCCTGCATGATCTATTACATGCCTGTGACTACGTTGGCTCCTGGATTCAGAGGGAATCATCTTTACCATGGCCTTCACAAGCTGTGCCAAACAGACTTGGATCATAGCTCCTGATCCACCCCAATAAATGTACTTTTAGAAATCCAAACCAAAATTCTTGGGGTTTGAGCCAGTGAGTACATGAGTATAATGACTCTAGTGAGAAATTTGTTGCAGGTTGTGGCTCTAAACCTTCACTCAAGCAAAAATGTCGTTACCCTCACTGAGAGTTCTGTAATTAGTGATTTACAGAAAAGTTTTTTAAAAAAATCCTGAATTGCTTTACATCTGCCAATGCTAATGAACTTTCCCAGCAATATTATCTAGGTAGGTAGGTATTACCCTTATTGACATAAAGGAAAAGCTAACACGTAAAGATGTTGAGTGACTTGATAAGGGAGTCTGTGGAGAGCTGAAATGAAATGCAATTCTATGCTCTCTACACTAGATCACATTGAAAAAACCAACCTAAATGACTTAATGAGGGCTCAGAGCAGAAAGTTCTCAGGTGGTTGGATATTTATAATAAAATACATACATATAAATCTACTATTGTATAATGAGAGATAAATAAGTACTCAAAGCTTTAACTACCCAAACATAACTCATGAAGTTTCACTCCTGGAAAGAGCAAAGGTAGAATTTTAAAACCAGAAAACACAATCAGTTTAATCTGTGACAAATTGTATGAGATTTGTAACAGGAACTGCTAGTGCCTGCACATACAGATGGGGTAAAATTAGACTACACTTTGTAGCTTCTGCCTATATTCTTAAAAATGAAATGGGCGTTCTTTAAATAATACCTCACACTAAAGAATATTCTTCCTGTCTGTGCTGCTGATTTAAGCATTAATATCACTTGCTGTATATTAACGTGAGGCCCAGTAAATAAATTATTTTCTCGTGAGTGCACTAAATAGAGCAAACTCTGTTATGCTGTTTCACAGAGCAATAAGATAGCATTGTTATGTCAGCTTTTTCTGCTGTCAGACAGCATAAAGCAAACACAATAGCAGAATTCCAAAGACTGGGATTTGTACAGTGAAGTCATACTACAGTTGTTCTTGTTGGTCAAGTCTTTTTTATCCCTGACTTTTCAGAAAAGATAAAATGTTGTTGATGGGAATAAATAACATTCATTAAAAGTAGCAATATTTAGAAAGGCTCTTTAAAAGATGATAAAAGTTTATACTCACATTTGTGAAGTCCTCTGGTGTGTAATAAAGCCCATCATTTTCATTAACCTATGAGAAAAAGAGGAGTTACTTTTTTCTGCAAAAATTAAAATAGAACAATTACAGTATAATTTTAAAAGAAAAAGATCATCTACTTACTAAGTCCGTTGTTTTTAGCTCGATCACATCATCAATTGCTCTGTCTATGTCTTTTATGTTCAGTGGGAGGACTGGTTTACCATTTGCTATAGTTACAAGCACTAGTGTAATATAGCAGGTGACCAATACTTTGCCCATTATTACAGTGTTCTAATTTACTGTGTGCTAATATCCAAGATGTAATTTATAGTGAGAGCTGATAAAATTGTCCTTTGGCTGGTTGGTGTGTATATATATACTCTTAATTCTGGAAAAAAGAATTATGGGGGTGTCACGGTAAAGTGTTGGCTTATTACACATATTTTCATAGGCTATACCTGTGGGGCAAGAATCATTACTTTTATTTTTCCTCCTCTGATGACACTTTGGAATTTCTTTAAAGCCTCGTAAGCAGTGAAGGGTAGGTAAAATCCCTCTTAGTGTAAAAGAAGCCCACACTCATTTTTGGCAGTACTTCTTCATGATATGCATATGAAACACTTTTTCCCCTTCACTCACTCACTTGCAACTTTCTCTCTCTCTTTCTCAAACTATGCCAGGCTATAAGTGGTTGAGATGTTGATCACAACCTGTATGAATAACAAGAGCATATATGTTTTTGCAAATTTACATGTCATTTATTTATACACTTACAAGCAAATTTAATGTGGCACTGCCCAAGAGAAGTGAAATGTATAAGTACAAGAAGAGAAGAAATTTTGTTTTGTGTTTTAGAATTGTTGATTAAACAACAGGAAGAAAGTTGGCTTCCTGTCTGACGGTGGTTTTACCTGTCTTCTTTTGCAAAAGGCAGCTAATGCATGTTCAGTGATAGATGTAGAGATCAATCTTGACACAATCAATTTGGAAACTGTTGTGAAACTAACCCCCTCAACACCTCCCTACTAAGGATCTCTGGTTTTGGGATGGTTATAGCAACAGAAAAGAAAACTTAAGTATTACTTACTAATATTTCTTTCCCAACATCTACACCTTCCCTTTCTTTGTCAGTATGTGACGAAAAGCCAGATTTTTTTATTCACAGCATGTCATTTTGCTTTTTGGATATTTACATGCATTTCTCTGTCATCCTCTTTTCTGATTATATAGTTCCTCACTGAACCCTTCCCTAGCTCTGTATATTGCATACTGAAGTTGGGAGGGGATTGTTTTACAGTGTCTTTGACACTGAGCTACCATGTTGCAGTATTATAAATTGTCACTTCTTTTTTGGCAAAATGTCTATGGCTGTCTCAGGAGAGCTCATATTAAATTGAACATTCAGTTCTGTTCTCTTTGACCTTAGTCCTGAGCCACCTATTTCCCCTGTTGCACAGAACCCCAAACACATTGGAATAGATGCAGTTCTTGTGTATATAGGAGCAGATTCTGCAGAGGCCTCACTGGGGGACTCTGTGCCCCTAAATGCTCTAGACTAGAGCTTTGCTCCTGTCGACACTTAAAATCTTTCTTGGCCTATCTTAAGGCTTGCCTGGGAGCAGGATTCCCATGAAGCTTTGCAGTTAAGATAAAGATGACTAACAGAGAAGGGGATCTTACTGTACAGTAACCCTTAATTTAATTTGAAAGCTGTTTCAAGACGTATATTTTTACAGTGTGCTAACTACAAGGTGTATAATGGATGAAATTATCCAGAAAAGGGCCTAAACACTGATTAATCACTAAGTGTTGAGACCTTTGAAAAGTTGCAATGGAACAAGGAGCCTTGGAAATAGCCTCAAGTAAGAAATATGTATCAAAAAGAAGAAATAGATAAGGGCCAGAATGATGCACAATAAGATTAACAAGGGTATAAATTGCCTCTAAGTCATAGGGGAAGTAAAACCGGTTTGCAGACTGGACACAGATTGAGGAAGATGTTCCACAGCGTTGCCTTTGTGTATATGCTGGTTTGGGATTTATTAATCAGTTACATAAATCAGCTTTGATTACTGAAACTTGTTATAAACCTAATACAGACTCCTACCCTCTCTCACTAAGCACATCATCACAGTTAACATTTGTATCACTTATTGATGATTATTAATGATTGATTATGAATTATCATTACTGCACAATAGCATAAAGGAATAAGGGTAGGATGGAGAAGTGATTCGTATGTCTAGCCATGCGTAGATAGATAGTGTAGGGAAGGATCTAGGCATGTGAGCCATGCTTTCACCTTGTCCCGGCTGCCTTTTTGTAACTCAATCGGGGATTGGACACAGCCATTACTGAAAAGTTGAAACTGGTACAGTATGCAGCAGCTTGCCTCGCTAAGATTATGCACACACACATCACACTTGTGTTTCACAAACTTCACTTGCTTTCTGTTCACTTCAAAACAGGGTTCAGTCTTGGTCATGAACTACCAGGCACTTAATTCAGCCAGTTCAGAGGCTACCCTTCCCTCCAAGTTACTGCCAGAGAGCTGAAATCCAAAAGAGCAATGTGGATAGAACCAGGTATCCTGAGAACCACAGCATATTAATAAGTGTACCTCCCGCTGTGGAATTTCTTTCCCACAGAGATCAGACTGAGCTCACACCTTATGGTGTTGAAACCAAAGTGTAAAACCTTAGAGGAGGCGTGTAGGAGTTGCAGCTGATACTACAGGTCATAGGATGTGCTAATGCGTTATGGCCATCTGACTGCTTCAAGTGTCCCCTAAGAAAATATTTGGAAGTACTGTTGTCTGAATTCGAGATTTTCCTTGGGTAATTTTACTAAAAATGAAGTTAGAGGTTGCCTTGTAAGCAGACATGCGTGTTTTGGTGCGTGTACTTATGATGGTATGTTCATTGTTGTAATGGCTCATACTTTTTCATTGTGTTAACATTGGCTTAACACAATGGCCCACATATTTTCAGAGACAAAAAACATGGGAGAGAGACAGTAGAATGTTTAGAGAAGTAGCCAGTGTGAATGCACTAAGGATGCTAAGATGATTCATGTTCAACATTGCCTGGAAAATAAATGTTAATGAATTGATTCAACATGGTCTACACGTCTGGCAGTCTTTCTGTAAATAACGCAGGTCCCCCAATTCGCATCCTTTTACATTTTAATGCCATCATCCTTACTCAATAGTCCTTTATTACAATAACCTGTTTGCAGCTCCAGAGAGCAATAATGAGGGGTTGAAAGACTGTTACAGTTTGAAAACAAGCCTCAAGAGGAACTGCTTGAGCCAATGTGATAATCTGGAGTATATTAGTAGTTCCTTGACTAAACTGTAGCTACAGTGCTGCTCTGACCACACAGAGACAGAATACTGAACGAGATGGGTTACCTAGAGAGGTGGTAGAATCTCCATCTTTGGAGATTTTTAAGGCCCGGTTAGACAAAACCCTGGCTGGGGTGATTTAGTGGGAGTGGTCCTGCTTTTTAGCAGGGGGTTGGACTAGATGACCTCGTGAGGTCCCTTCCATCCCTATGATTCTGTAATGATCTGAGCCAATATGGCAATCCCTGTGTTCTGAAATCATGGTGCAGAACAATACTGCCAAGCCCAGAGCTTCAGAAAAGCTATACACCTACATTCAGCACCAGATTTTCAAAAGGGCTTAATTCTCATTTAGGCACTTCAGTGACTTGATAGGTATTCGAAATAGTTCTGCACTGGAGGTGCCATGGTGTTTTGAAAATCTGACCACAAGTTCCCAAGGGAAAATTTGGTGCTGAGGTGCAGGTTTTATGTCCCAGAGGAAAATGAATCTCGTTTTGGCGTGGTGAAGGGTGGGGAGGGAGAGCTGACATCATTGTGCGATGTATTAGTATTAGCAAGAACGTTGTAAGCAAGACTCGAGAATTAATTTCTTCCATTCAGTGCTGTTAAAGCCCCGATAGTATTGTATCCCGTTCTGGGCACCACACTTTGGGAAAGAATCGGAGAAAGTCCAGAGGAAAGCAACAAAAAAATATTAAAGGTCTTAAAAACATGACCTGTGAGGAAAGATTGAAAAAAATGGGTTTGGTTTGTCTGGAAAAGAAATGACTAATGGGGACATGAAAAAGTCTTCAACTTACATACAAGATTGTTACAGAGAGGAGAGGGATGAAATTGTTCTCCTTAACTTACATACAAGATTGTTACAGAGAGGAGAGTGATGAAGTGTTCTCCTTAACCACTGAGATGGGAGAAGAAGCAATAGATTGAAATTGTGCCAAGGGAGATTTAGATTAGACGTTAAGAAAAAATTCCTAACTGTAAGGGTAGGTAAGCAATAGAACAAATTACATAGGGAGGTTGTGGAGTCTATCACAGGAGGTTTTTAAGAGCAGGTTCAATGGGTATATGTCAGGGATATATTTAGTCCTGCCTCAGAGTGAGGGATTGACTAGATAACCTGTTGAGGTCCCTTCTAGTCCTGCATTGCTGAGTTTCTATGTCCTAAATATTTCCCTAGCTATGTTGTATCAGAATAGGTGTTACTTTCTGGATTTTTTAAAAAAATGATTAAGGTGCACTTCCATTTCATTTTCAAGCTCCCCTCCCCCCCCAGTTATGAGCAGAGGTGGCTTTTGGGGTAGGCAAAGCAGGTGGACGCCAAGGGCCCCAAGCTGTAGGGGGCCCCGTCACCTACCCCAAAAGCCACATCTGCCTTGGTCAGCAGCAGGAGAAGCAGCTGAGCTCAGGGGGCCAGGGCCATGGGGTGGGGAGCTGGGGCAGGAGGGAGGGCAGGGTGGTGGTGGGGGGAGTGGGGCTACAGAGGGGGGCCCCTGTGGGCCTATGGGGGGCCCCACAATGGGCCTTTGCCTAGGGCCCCCAATAGCCAAAGGTTGCCTCTGGTTATGAGAGGCTAGAAACCTTTTTTAAATGGAAGCTGAAAGTCTCACGTAATCACATGATTCCAGGAGCTGGAGCTTTAAGAAGAAACACCAATAACAGCAACACAAAAAGGCACTATGTAACTGCGAGAGTCTTTTGCATTTCAGGGAACATCTGGAGGCCTATCGCCCTTCCTGTGTGTTCAGGAAGGGGTAGATTAGATAAAGCGTGAGTGGTTTAAAGGGAAGTAGTATCTGTGAATCCTGCTAGCTAGAAGGGCTGAGGAGAGTTTGTCTTCTGCTATTGGTTATTTGCATGAGCTGTTAAAAAATTTTAATGTTCATGTGCCTAGCATAAAAGAGGCTTCTTTAGAACTTCAAATAAAATAAAATGTAATGGGCCAAATCAACATTCCCCACTTGAACTTCACTGCCAATAGGCATATCTTCAAACTCTGTAAAAGTTCCTATCTGAATCCGAACTTTGCAGCTTGTGCCCAGCTTTTAATTATTTTTATCTTACTGTCTTATGTAACACTGTGACCTGAAAGTTTTTCTTATTTTTTCCCCTTGTGAAGCTGATGACTGATGAGTTTGAAGAGAAGTTTTTGTTTCAGTGATGTGTTAGGGAGGTCACCTCCTCGCGGTGTCACAAGAACAAAGAGGCAGGGCTGTTTTCTTGTTCTGTATACTATATTCATTCTGCAGGAGTTTTTTCAAACTCCTACTAGAGTACTCATTTAACAAGATTACTGTTAACAGAGTCATGGGAACCACAATGAGTTCATATGCCTGGCGAATATGATAAGCATCAGCCAGTGATCACAATCTGTTGCTTTTCACTCTTGTTAGTTCAGTCCCAGGTTCACCCCTTTTAAGATGCTAAAGAATCAATGTGTTTTTATAGTAGAATAAGATTCGTATTGTGTTTCCAGAGCACAAATAATGATAGTGGTATTGTTTGAAAGTATACAGCTAATGGCCCTTGTTCTCCATTCACATTCTCCATTCTCACTTGCTTGCAATACCCTTTACTGGAGTACAATGCAGGCATAAAGGTCCAGCCATGCAGATCGGAAGCACTTGTGACCAATATTTGTAATTAACTTTAAACAGACTGTCAAAACAAAAGGCAGTTGATTATTTTTTTCATTAATTAACAGTAAAGAGCATTGATACAGCCCGTCTACTGAACATTATTTAGAAGGGGGGAAAAAAAGAAGAGTGGAAACATGAATGACAGTTGGTTTGGTTAGTATTAAATTAAAATTAAATACCTATGAAGGATCTCGTACTTACTTAACCTTGATTTATACGTGGTGGAATGGCACACCTAACTCTAGGCTCTCCCTTAAACAAATTAGTACCTAACCTATACTTCTCTTTCAGCCAACTTGACAACACAAAGGCTGCAGGTAGAAATTTGCATTTTCGTATTGCATGCCTTTTTGCCAGAGGCTACCATGATCAAACATTTTTCAACTTAAAATATAATGGATCGCATAATTTGTTTGATGTTAATAAGGAAATGGAATGACATGGGATGTTTCAGGGGAGAATCCTTAATAACACATGCAACAGTCTTGTAAAGTTTGCCTGACACATCCCTCCCTGTTATTGTATATTGCTTCAACTGGGGAGTGTTAGGTGGGTTTTCTTGAGTTACTGTTGCAGGTAGCCTTGCTTCTTTTACTAGGATCTAAGGGGTACAGGGGAATAGCCCTTAGAATGCTAGAGTTTGGGACAAATGAATACAGGAGAAGGCTTAGGCTGGGATAAAATAGGAAGATAAGATTTTCCAAACTGGATATGTCCAGTGGTCCATCAAGTTGGATATCCTGTCTCTGACTATTGTGGGTACTAGCTACTTCAGGGGAAGGTGCAAAGCATCCCAAATGAGTAATTATTAGAAGTGGTCAAGGAACACATTTTTCCTGTGAAAAATGTCAGATTTTTCTCCAAAAATCAAATTTCAGTTCTTATTTTCTGATGAAAACTTAAATTTCTTTGACAAAATGGAATTCTCTTCATGAAAATTTATTGAGTTGAAAAGTCATTTTTCACTGAAAGATAACATTTATATATAACATTTTGACCATCTATAATAATTATGGAGCAACTTGCCCACAGGGAAAGTTACTTCTTGACCCTATGAGAAGTTGGTTGAAACATGAGAGTTTGTATTCTTTCAAGAGTCTCATTTGTTTTAATTGTTGTAACTCTGGGTGTTCTAAGTATCCATGTAAATGTATTTCTGAAGTTGCTGAAAGACTGAAAGTAGTGCTTTGCTAAAGGGATACAATATGTTTTGTTTTATTGGACTGAACATACCAGTCAGAATTACCAGAGCATGCTTTTATATACACTTCTTCATTATAACCTGTAAAATCTTTTTTGCTCTGACACGTAATTTGGTTCTTGCCCCAACACTAAAGGGGCTACTCTTTTAAGAGGTGCAAATAAGTGCCAGTTCAGTGTATGCCTTCTAGCTGTTTAAGTACCTAATGAGCCCTTTTGAAAGGTGTTTGCTTCAAGAATTATCACCAGCAGAAGGTGGATCTTCTGACAGCAGTGCCAGACAACATCATCTGAAATAATTACCAGAGGTATTCTTTTCAGCAATGCCTCTTGACATGCCATCATTTCTAAGAATGTGTAAAACTTACTTCGCCAACTTTGCTCAGGCTCTGTCTAGAGATTTACAGCACAGTGGAAAAATCCACAAAAAACCTCACAAGCTTCTTTCCATCAAGGCTCAGAATGAAGCATTTACTTTACATGTCTTTGGTGGCATGTCTGCTGGCTGTTGACTGTTGCCAAATTGGTTTTTATCCTCAGACCCAAAGACCCTCGGGTTGCTCCATCCTTCCAATTGAAACATAGGTCTCCAGCACGCAAGGAAGTGTGCGCTGCAAAGTGTTTGCCTAGTAGGAGAGCATGGTCCCTCCCACCATAGAGGATTTCGGCATTTAAGTGCCCCAAACCCATCCACTGTCAGAATTCCTAAATCACTTTGGTAAATAAAATTTAGGCTCCTAAATCAGCTAGGCACTGCTAATCTGAGCACAGCAACACCTACATACCTTCTAAAAATCTGGACTTCTTGTCTTTTGATGTTGCTAGTTCTTATTATTCAACAGGATTTCTCAATATTGTCCCCCAAAAGTTTGCCTGAATCAGAAAATGTCTTTGAGTCAAGTTACCTATTTCCTTTTCCTTTCCAAATTGGCATAAAATAACTGCCTGTTGAAAGTGTTAAATTCTGTCTATAAATAACTTGTGAGTGTTAACTCCTGCTGGTTTTGTTTCTGCAATCTCTATTTCAAACTTACTGGTGGAAAAGAAAAAAGTGGCGACACTGATGCACGCTCACAGCTAGGGAAGGCAGGTTTAGTTCCATGAGGTTGTTCTGCTGAATTTGTTGGTAGCAATTTGGGTGGATCCTTAAGGTATCATCATTTTTGACTCCTTTCAGCAGGTCTAGAGTCTAGGCTCTGTAATGAGTATTTTGCTGATTGCGTAAGGTAAGGCAGGGTAAAAGAGAGCACAAATCAAACTTACAATGCCTCACTGGTTTACAGTATGGCAGGAAAGATGACCTAGAAAGGAACTACTGAGTGAAAATAATTGAACTTTCCGAAAGGTGTGTGTAATGCAGAGAGGAATTTTCTGAGAATGTTCACTCAAATTGACAAATCAATTTTCGTTGGCTCTTGTCACTCCCATTTTGATTTCATGTTCCAAGAACATTTGAGTGATTGCCTTTGGTTGGATGAATGCTTACAGAAGGTAAATTTTAAGCAATCACACTCAAATATGGAATTTATATATGATGAGACATTGCTTGACTTAGTAAAGAGCCCATATCCCTAAAATCCTTTGCCAGTGTCTTATCACAAAGGCAGTTAACTAGGAAATTAGTTGACATACTTTTTATTTTTACAACTGGAAATTACACGTGCAATTGCTTTATGCCATTGACAGGTGTTGGTGCAGAAATTATATACAAATAAATACAATAATGAGTTTAGTAAATCTTTTATGGGAAGGGATGCTAGCCGTTTAATAAGGCAAAAAGAATGTTTCCTAAATCTCTGGCACACAAAAATTTAAATGAAGCAGATAGTATCTGAGTGCACCCTAATTATGCATGAAAGCCAAGGCCATGTTTTATGCATAATTACTTCATGTGAATGTGATAAAAGGTAATCGCTGATCCCAACTAATAAAACTGATAGCATTATTTATTTATTTGTATTACCATAGCTTAAGCTCCTAAGAATTATGCAACAGGCAAGGTGTGTATGGCCCCAAAAGGGAAAATCTGAAATTCCCAAGTCCTGCTTATTTGCTACCTCTCCATGGCAGATTCAAAGCCCAGTAGCTTCCCCACTACGTCCAGAGAAATTGTCTTTGTTCCCTGACCAATCATGTGACTTAAGTGACTGGTATGACTGACCAGCCCATCTCTAATATCAAATGAGTACTGAATATTCAGAGTGAAGACTCAGGGAATAAATCCAGAGAGAGTAATGTCAAGTAAATTACCATCTTCTCAGAGAAATTTGAGGATCTTAAAAAGGGACTAAGGTCACTGAGTACATTAATTTGCTGTGATCTATTCAATCAGCTCTTGCTCTGTGTCAGAAGGCACATTAAAATATTATTTAATTTTCAAAAAAATGGAAACATAATGATTCTGAAAGCTCTATCATTAAATTATGTTTTCCACTCAGAAGCAGAATAGTTGTTTTACAGTTGGATTAAATTCTTTTTCCAATCTTGGCATAAAAACATTTTGAGAAATTAGTTTTCCATGCAATATTTTGTCACGAGTATAATTTTTGCATGGGAAATCTTTAAATGTGCTTCCTTTTGAAATTTGGGCCCATTTTTGTTATGTTATTCTTTGAGTCCTCTAACTTATCAAATTTCCCAGAGGCTTCACATTTCACCCACTAAAACCTCTTTCGAATACCTTGGCCACTGGCTACATAGTGAGATTTAGAGTCCCCACTAGAAACTGACAGACGTGACATTCCCAGGATTGGATGAGGTGGACACTTTTCTTCAAATGGGTGCTCCATAAGTTTTCTTTATTAAAATGTTTCTAGGTCCTGTGGAGAACTATAAAATGTGAACCAAGGTAACCAAAGTTTTCATAGTGAGACACATTTTTTCATACCACTGTTTTTCTTGCAGATTCAGTGCAGCTATTTCCAAAAGTAAGCAATAAACTAGGTGGTAGCGGAACCATTCTTATCCTTTTCTAGAACTATATTTTAACACCAATATATAAGACAACAAAAATTAAATATCTTTCTTGTGTTGGGTTGAAAAGCCAGCATAATTGCTTAACGCTGGAGAATACTAAAAATGCCTCAAAACTAGAATATCATTTTGCTTTAATTTAACTTTATACTAGAAAGCAACATAGATTTAGGTTTAGATATGAATAAACGCCAACATCAATACTCATTAGAAATAATGGAAGCCCAAAATTGTATGCAGATATCTTTATTTATCGCAAGATATTTATGATCCTAAGCAGTGCAGACTGAGACATGTTTTTCATCATCTGATTCAAATGCCATTAATAGAAGATTGATTATTTATTTATTTATTTTTGGTGAGAGTGAGCGCGGGTTCCCACACCAGCCACTGTGGAAGTGGCACTAGTGGGGCAGCACTTAGGAAGTCAGTCTGAGCTTATTTGGGAGAAGACACCCCCACTTTGTTTCCCGCCCTCTGGAAAGGGAAACAATTAGAGTGACCTGGGCCGGAGGACGGAGTCATGTACCTCTTGGAATGAGAGAAAGACAGCAGACAAAGAGACAGAGTTGGAGGGGTGGGAAGAAGTGTTAACTTGGTGAGTTATTCCCCCAAATGACCAGAAGTAGGCACCATACCTGAGGTGAATGGAGCACCTCATCAGGCTTGCTGTCCCTGTAGAGTTAACTTGAGCGCTTACTCAAGTGTTGCCCCAAACCCAACTCCCACATATGCAACCCTCTCACAAGTGTGGAAGTGTTTTACATCCCAGTAGATAGCCCATGTTGGGATTTAGGCTAAAATTCAGCTGCTGCTTACTCTTGGGCTAAAACCCATCCAGTTTGCAAGGTGAATATAGGCTCAACAACTTGGGTGCTCATTGTTCTCCAATGCCCCCACAGTTCACCCATGTTCCCAGATGGCTGGACAAGTTCTCTCCTAATTTATGGGGAAAAAATTGTAGAGCAGCTTATCTTACTGCAGCATTAAAAGCCATAAAGTATGACCCCAGAACTCCTAGCATCTCACATGACTGAGTGCAGAAAGTGACACTCAGAAAGTGACATTCTAGTATGGCTTTGTAATGTGGCCACTCGCAAGTGATCTGTGTTAACCCAGGGGCCAATAATTCCAATTAACTCTGCAGTGAAGACATACCCCTCTAAAATGGAGACTGCCTGTGTTCCCAACTATTGATAAATTTATATTCATCAGGATAGGAAGAGAGAGAGAAAATTGGGCAAATAAGGATATTAAAGTGTATATTAATACTTTACTGCCTTCCCTCCCCAACCAGTAATTTACAACAAATTTTATCACTCCCTTTTAACTAATACTGGAAATGTTGAAGTTTTAAAGCGAGCAATTTTCTTCAACATTAGAAACAAATGCATCTAATCCTTGGTACTGTGTCTATAAGTATAATTAAGAATATAAACAGCTGGAGGTAGTTCATGTCTTTCTCAATGGCTATTATTTGAAGTGGAAATGGTTCAAGGGGGTGTCTACATAGAAAGAAAAGCACACAGCTGGCCTGTGCCAGTAGTTTTGGGGTCCCAGGGCTTGGACTGTGGAGCTGTGTCACTGCTTTGTAGTGTCCAGGTCGTAGGACCCCACTAGGTGGGAGTTTCCCAAAGTAAGTGGTGAAAATCTTCACGTCAGGCCCGTGGTTACCTCCTGACAATTGCACTTGCTATACTGTGTAAAGAAATGACTCTCATTCTAGTTTTGTAAGTTTTAATTTTGGGAATTTCTGAAATTAAATCACCTTTCAGTTTTTCTTATTTGATCTAAATGTTTCCAAGTTCCAAGGTCAGTGGAATTCCATTTCTACTGCATCTGTTAGGTGATGCAGTTAGTAGTCATAGGGAAACTTCTTGGTTGGTGAACCTCTCTCTCCTCTGTGGTGTTGGATTTTTTTTTCATGGTATATGATATGCAGTCTCATAGGTGCACTCTTGGTCACCCCCTTGGACTGTTCAGGGACAACTCAGACTATTACATTCTTTGACATAATTAAAATAGTTAGTCCCAGGCATAACATGCACATGAATGCTCTAAGAGCCCAATTTAGTGACATTATTGCCAGTTGGGAGTGTGCAGTAGCTTCAATTGGACGTTGTTTTTGAAAGCCTAAGATGAAAGAAATGTATGCACATTTTTCTGGACATCACTCAATTTCCGCTTTAGTTTTGCTATTTACTTTTTAAAGAAAGCTTGCAGTTACCATTTAAAATGCAGCCAATACCCAAATAGATATTTGTTTAACAAGAAAATCGATTTAAAAACCTATTTCAGAGATATCTGTTTTCCATTATTTGCTTCAACTGAATAAGGCCACTGTGGCCACTCACCAAGGACTGCCCTTTTGATAACCTTTCTCAGCAGGGACTGTGTCAGCTGAGTCTTCACCGCCAACCTTCAGACACAGTGTGGGGCTCCCTGAAAAAGGTTCTCCTACTACTTTCTCAATCGTCATTGGGAGGGTCTTCAACCTACCAGCCCTTTCTTCATTCTCTGGATTAAAAACTCTTTTTCTGTCATGGCCCATTCATTCTCCCTGCCTGTCCCACATCCAGAGAAAACTGCCCTCCCCACCCCTGCAACAGTAGGAGACGATGCTCCTCTTTATATCATCCTTGCACCTATACGGCCATAAAACTTGGGAGGAAGGGATGGAAGCAAAAACTATGGAAATTCCTCAGATGGAAGAGGGTTAATGGGGTCCTCTGTGTTCAGTGAGCTGGTCTTGAGAGCTTCACGCTGCAGATAAATTCTGGACTAGAAGTTCATTCCAGCATATGGTCGTAGGTGCACTGAACTACTTGAGTAGAGGAATATTTGGTTTGTATGCTATAAATGGGAATGGTAAATAGGATTTCAGAGTGTGACTAATGGGTAATCACACAGGGTACATCCACACTGGAGCCTTAGGTCGACTTAAGGACAGTTAAGTCAACCTACAGACTGCTGCATCCACACTGGGCGCTTATTGAGTCGACTTAATAACACCAACTCTTAAGGTTGACCTAAGGCTTAAGTTGACATTATTAAGTTGACTTAAGCCAGTGTAGATGGGGGGTAGCCCTTAAGTGGACCTAATTGCATCCAGGTCCCCTTGCAGAGTTCCTGGCCACTCCTCCGTTGACCTAGCACCTGCCAGTGTGGACGCAGGGCTGTGGAGTCTCTAAGTCGACCCAACAAGGTTGACTAAGTTGATTTAAAGTTGATTTAACAGAGTCTCCAGTGTAGACGTACCCAAGGATCCCTATTAAAAACAATTTTCTCCTTTATATATTGATGACTTGTAAGAAAGATGCTGCAAATAAGAGGGAAATTTGCTGATATACGAGTGAGAGGGGTAAGGAAAAGGAATGACCTCAGATGAGTTCAACCGCCTTTATATTCTATTAAATGTAGGAATGGTCCTATCTAATGGATGCCAACAGCAGGTCCCCCTGGCTTTCTCTAACTATAATTGAAAATAGTACAGATGCTAGGGCCAAACTGTTTTAGGAACCCATGGAAGCATGATACTTGTAAAAGATGATGAACATGGCCTAACTCAGGAGTGTCAAAGTCATTTGCTATGGAGGTCCACATTTGACTTACATGTACCTCAAGTTGGCCGAACATACCATAAATCAAAATACTACCACGCTCTTGTGGTATCACGGAGTGCTGTGTATGTGAAACTGTGCTCCGCAATATCACTTTCTCTCTCTTTCTCTCTGTTAGGGAGAGAGTGGGGTCTCGCAGTGCACAGTGTCACATGTCCAGCATTCAGTAACATCTTGAGACCTGACACTCTCGCAGCATTGCAGCCCACTGGGTATGCGAGACCATACTCTTTCTCTCTCTGTTAGGGACAGAGGCGGCATTTGGCTATTGGGGGCCCTAGGTGAAGGCACATTGCAGGGCCCTCTGTAGGCCTGTGGGGCCCCGTACAGGCCCACAGAGGCCCCCTGTCACCAGCCCCAGCTCCCTGCCACCATTCCCGGTCCCGCCCGCCCCCCGCCCCACTGCCCCAGCTCACTGCCGGCTCCAGCTCCCCACCAACAACCCCGGACACAGAGGCCAGCTTCTCAGCCTGCTGCTAACTGAGGCAGACACAGCTTTTGGAGCAGTCAAGGGGGCCCCTTACAACTTGGGGCCCTAGGCGTGCACCTGCTTTGCCTATCCCAAAAGCCACCTCTGGTTAGGGAAAGAGTGTGGTCCCACCGAGTGCAGTCATGGGCCGCATGGAAGAGGTTCGCGGACCACATGTTGGACACCCCTGGTCTAACTGCTTAAACTAGTGACTAAGATATCTTCAGGTCTGTTGAGGAGGATTCAGAGGAACCACTGTTGACAGCTGCTGCCAATGGCAGGACTCTTTCCTAATATGGATGCATCTTTACTTCTCCAGTTCTCACTTCTCTTAACAATGCCAGTCACTTTTTAAACTCTGTATTTTATCCTTTCTCAAGAGTCAGCCTAGTAAATGCATCTAGTGCGTCTTCAAGAGCAAAGTGTAGGGTTTTTTGTTTTGCTTTTGTGGATTCTCAGTGCATCCTTGCCAGATAATTCGGCAGCCGAAAAGAGAATCCATGCATTGCAATTTCTCCCAATGATGAGAATAGAAAATATAAAAGATGACCTACAAGAATGAAGGTGGGTGGAGAAAAGAAAAAAAGATTTGTCTTTAACAACCTGTTATAACACAGAATATAGATATAAAAACAGAAAAATTGGCTTTACCAAGAAAAATTACCAGTGGTTATCTGAGAGAAGGAGTGCTCCTGGTCCTCCATCTTAACTCATGTTGAAAATGGTTTGGCTGCTAACAAAGATGGGACAAAATCACATTCAAAGCCAGCTCAGAATCAATGATAGAGAGAGTAAGTTCCATTAGATCTCTCTCTAGGACTTTTGTGATGTCATTAAACTATTTAGTTCCGTTTAAACTACTGAAATCATTGTGTAGATTGACGCCTGCTTAGTCAGTGCAGAGTTTGGCTGAATATTGGTTTATTTAAAATATGTAAGCTCCAGTGAGGTGTTTCTTGTGCAGGTGTAAAGCCTCTGTAATTAGGCAGCTTGTGTAATCTTCACTCCAGAGTTCAGCAACTCCATCTTAGCATTGTGTTCCTATTTGTTTTGAGATAACTTCCTGAATCTCAAGTCTGGAGAAGAGAGGAGTATTGCTAGTGGGGTGGGGGATATCTTGCTTGCTCAATGGTAGACGTTTTGCTTGGTAGATTTTATTCTAAGTACATTGACAATCTTTGCAAGTTGTATCTTGTGCAGAAAGTGGAAACTCCAGTTTCAAATAGCTATCTCTGACATACCAGGAATTTGTGGCTCTTCAGGATGTGGACCTCAGAACATGACTCACCCCTTTCTAGGCTGAATTGCTGAGAACTATCCCTATTCTTGAGAGGATGGAGGCAAGACCTTCTTAATTCAGAGTTCTCCACTCTGGATTGTTCTTGATTTATAGACGCTCAGCTGAGTGGCTGGGGTGGCCATACAGCAATAAGTCCAACAAATGTGATTTTTTTTTTGAAGGTGTAGAACCTAAAAACATTTTATTAACAAAAAAAATCAGCATTTCTTCGAGTGACTGCATAGGTCCATTACCCTGCAGGTGTGCATGCATTTTGCTGATAGGTGCTAGCTTGACAGTTTTCCTTACTAGTCCTTTTAGGTACAGCCAAACTAAGGGTATAAAGGGTGTTGTATATGTCCATTACACAGCCCATTCTCCTTCCCCAAGTGCCTTGGTGTCTGATTCTGGTATGACGGAGCTAAAGAATGGCTCAGCAGTTCCACTGTTTATGCCCTCAGCTTGGAGTACAAGGAAGTCAAGGCACATGTGAGACTGCCTCTGAGAATACCACTAGAGAAAACACTCTGACGCTGGTGTATGAGATGCACATGTGTGCACACACACCCCCTACCTATAGTGTAACTGTAATGGACATATAAAACACATCTCAACAGTTACAAGTTGGTGAGTAATTGTTCTTCTCAAATTCTTGAGCGGTCTCTTTGTAAGATGCATCTAAAATCTCAGCTCCTCATCTGCCTTCTTCAAGGCCACTTTCAGGTTTTTCTGTACAGTAGTACTTACCCTCATTGTCTCAAATCCAGATAGTTGCTGATTGTCACACTTGTGACTTTTTAGCTTTTAAATTAGTTCCATCTGGACTGGTTCATGCCTACAAGCAGCAGCTATTGAGGAGTGTAGGTGATTTAATCACAGATCCAGTCTTTTTCCTCCGTCAGACTGGGGAGAACCATTTACTGCTGTTTCTTCATCAGGTAAAATAGTCTTTCTAACTTGGAAAAAGGGATTGGACACAAAGCGCTTCAGTGATTTAGGGGAAAAGGGAGAAGAAGAAACCATACCTTCAAGTACCGTTCCCTGCTCCATTCATATCACATATATATGCATCTGTTTATCTTAGTTTTTTTCATATTTGTGCCATTGTGGTGTCTAAGTATAGAATAAGTTCCCAAAGCAGGGAAGACTGTTTAATTTAAGTGGCAATGTTTTTAGGGTCTTGAAAAGAATGAAACTCTATCCTCTCCTATTTAGGAGCTCTGGTCTTAGGATCCCCAAGCAAAAATAACTTCAGTAGATATGTGTTCCTTTTCAAGCAAATTCTCTGGGAGAACTGATATCTGAGGACCCTAGCAGTCAGGAAGATGTGTAAGGGTGGAGGGAGGAGCAAATTTTCATAGGTGACTATTTATTTATTTGTGTTACAATAGCTCCTAGCAGCCCCAGTCACAGACCGGGACCCAGATCCAGTCCAAATACATAGTTTAAAGACAGTCTCTGCCCAAGCTTTGTACATTTACAGTTTGATATACAGAGTTGCTGAACAGCTGCTGTTCCCACAGCACCTCATAAAATAAGACCTTAGGAATGTAAAGCTGTGCACCCATAATTAGAGGCTACTTCTGAAAATTTGGCTAGTGTTTTCCTGTCTCTAATGTATATGCTAAAGTATATTTGTGGTAACCCCCTGGGTGTTGCTCACAATCTCTTTATTGCCTCTTTAATTATGATTGTTTTATTTATATTTATATTACAGCAGTGCCTAAACAGCATAACTGAAATCAGGAGCCTGTTGTGCTAGGCACTGTTCAAGCATAGACTGAGAGACACTGCCTGCTCTAAAGAACTTACTTACCTGTGGAGATGGTCTCTTTTTTGTGTGTGTGCTTGTTTATTCTGGATGGTGGAAATTAAAAATTGTATCTGTGGACTTTTTTTCCTCTTCTGAACTGTCTCTGTGTTCCAGATTAGTCCATGTTGCCATTGTAATTAGTAATTGTTCTTGTATTTATTATCTTAAGTAGGCTCAAATGTTTTCATTGTTCGTATTTATTAGACTACATGTATTTAACATTAAGGCTTGGCAACGCAGGCCTGAGGTGAGTGGTGTGTGGGAAGGGTGACTTCACACCTTTGCAGTGGCTGCTATTTGCCTGGGATCAGTTTTCTGTGAGGAGGCAAGAATTACAGAGCATCAGCAGATTGCCTGAGTGACTCCTTGCAATAGAGGTGAATATAAACTATTTTTAAAATGAGAGATTTTAATCTGAGGGAAGTTACAGTTGTGGAAAGACCCTAAGATCATGGGATCCATGATTTTCACAAAGCGGTTTTCCATTCACATGATGCATCAGTGATGAATTGGTTCAGGAAATTGAAACGAGCGATCATACAGTTAGAGGTTTTTGACAGGACCACAGTGATCTGATTATAGTTTATTCTTTTTTAAATATTTGAAACCTTGATAGAACAGGAACCTTATTAAACCACAAAGTCAAATTTTAAACTACATGTAACATCTGCACTGGAGAAAGCTTGTTTTGGGTGATTCCCCATTTGAAGAAGTACAAATGAAGGTGATTAGAGGGACTGTATAATGGAAACAAAATGTTCAAATTCGAGCGCTGAGTTTTCACTCGCCACCTTGAGTTTCTTATTGACAAACTTGATAGCATGAGCAAAAGCAATGGAGAAACTTGCCTGTGAATTGGTCTTCCCACCTTTATTTAAATTACTGTACTTTTTACTTTCCATATCTTACTGAAGGAAAGATTGACAGTGATTTGTTGGTGGCATTTGCATCATAGCAACTTCACTCATATCTTCCATAACTGAACGAGAGAAAATATTTTACCCCATATTTACAGACAAATATAGGTATTTTAATAGTATGAAGATTGTAATGGGAACCATCTCTTGCCTAGAGAATTTTCAACACACTTAACATTGTTTCATCAGTTTCTTAATGACAGTAGGTCAGTAACACTTCCAGGCATGCCTCAACGCCTTATGGGGAAGTGGGCAACCTTAACCACAGAAAGGGCATTCAGTGTTACTAGCAGAAAATTCACTCTAGTTTACTAATCTTCATACAGTCATCTAATTTTTACTGGCATTCTAGTCTTTTACATACGATCTGGGACTGGCCTTATCTCAACATGTTTGGAACTATCTCACAAAAATTTTCAATGAAAATTTGGGGAATTGACAATTTTTCAAATACTTGTTTGCTTCAAACTACTACACAATAAATAAACACCCAAAATGTTAATGTATTGCTTTAGAAACAGTAACATTACAACAATATGGGTCTGAAAAAATATATCGAATATACATTTTACTTGGAAAAATCTCACACCAAAGGAAAATGCATGTCAATATTCCAATGGGAAAGTGAAGGGGTGTTGCCACATGTCTGATTTGGAATTCATTCAGTAAACACATTACAAACAGAAAATGAACATAAGCTCCTTGAGGCAAGGATCTTAACGTCCTCAAGTGTTTATATAGGGCCGAATACAACAAATAATAATTAATATATATCGAATACAATAGTTAATTTGACACATTGTCTTAAATATGCTCAAACAAGGAAGAGGAGGGGAAAAGCTGAGTCAGTGTGAAGCACTTTAATCTCTGTAGTTTTATAATTTATTTGTTATAATATACGATACCCTAATTATGCCACATATTTGTTGTTGTACTATCAGTTTTTCTGCATTTTTTCCTTTTTAATTAAAAATGTGTCCTAAAACCAAATTTCATATCTTTAAATAAAGTTGTGAAAATATGGATCAGAGATGCAAACAAGTCAGAAAACATCTGCTGCTACAGAAATGTTATCTCCATTTCAAGGAAACCTTTCTTTCTAGTTATTCAGAATGGTTTGCATGTGTTGAGAGAGAAGGTTTTGATCAGCCTTTAATAAGGGTATCACAGAATACTTACCACATTTCCTTTTGGTAACTCATATATCACTTCTGTTATACCACCACTTTGTTTGCAGATTTTGTGCATGCAAAGACTGCACCTAAATTTTTGGAGGTGGAAAATGTAAATGCTGCCTTGAGATTGACTTCAGATTTGGTCCTATGTGTTTAAAGAAATGTTTGTTGCTTCCAGATCATTGTTAAGTTCCTTACTGATCCTGCAGTGAAATCATAATTGGTGCTAAAGTCTAAGAAGTTTCTATTTTTCAGAAAAGTGTCCAAAAGTTGAAGTAATTGAAATTGACCAGACTTGTAGGTGCAATGTTCTCTCTCCCCCTGATCCATGTGTGTTCATGGCCCTTTGACTTGCTCTCTATCAGGTGAATCCTCCAACAAGTTGTAGCTTTCCCATTCTGAATCTGTCGGTCACAGAATATTCACCAGCACCTCTTTGGGTAGCAGATCTCTTCTAGGTGAGGTCATTACTACCTTTTGGAGAA
Organism: Pelusios castaneus; assembly: GCA_007922175.1. Taxonomy (NCBI): domain Eukaryota; kingdom Metazoa; phylum Chordata; order Testudines; family Pelomedusidae; genus Pelusios; species Pelusios castaneus. The sequence goes on from ML685791.1 coordinate 13,254,596, forward strand.
GGAAGTTAGTATATCCTGCTACAGTTAGAGTAAAATTCTACATGACCCACACAGTGTTAGGACTTGTCTACACAGGAAATTATTCTGGAATAAGGATTCCTGATTAACTCCATGTGTAGACCCTCTTATCCTGGAATAATCATTAAATGCATTAAACTAATTCAAAATAAGGCACATTAATTCTGGAATAAGAGCAACCACATATGGAGTTAATCAGGAACAATTAAACCACTTTAAATTCACTGCTTCATTCTGGATTTACTTTGATATGTAGACAAGCCCTTGCACATTCCAGAACATGTGAACATTTAATTAATCAGTAAATAGGACCAACTCAGCTCTCTGAAAAGGGGTTGGAGATGGGAAGCGTGTCTACTGGGAAGCAAAAAGGATGAGAGATGCTGTCAGGACATAGTTTGGTGGGTTGCCTGGGTGGAGATGCAGAGAGTTCTTTAATAACATTTTTAGAAATTTTAAGAAGGATCTGTTCTGGTGTGGTTTGTGAGAGGTATGAAAATGTGCTTCCTTCCCACATTTTGTTCCGTTTGGGTGATAAAATGAAAGAAAAGTGGCATGACCTTCCATCCTACACAAATGCTGTCCCTACCTCTCTGGGAGCAAAGGGGATGGTCTTGTGGAGTGTGACATATACACCCTTGTAATGTGAACAGTGCATCTTTCCTGTTCATCCTTACAATGTAACTGTGTAGAATCTAATGCAATGTATGTCATGTAAGGTATTTTTGGAACGTTCATGGCATGCTCTACATTATTGTAGAACAACATCATACACGTGCAGAAACTTTGCCTGGTGATGCCTCCAAATGTATTTCATATGATTTGAATAGAGGCAGACAAACAGAGCTGTGTTCTCACACCCAGTGAAGGTATGCATACAAGAACAATGCAGCTTAAGCATCCTGGCTCAAGAGGGAAAGAACATGCCCATTGCCAAACATGTGGGCAGTCACCTGACCCTAAGGGTGGGTTGAGGAGATCTGGAAAAAAAGAAAGAGACACACTTTGAACTGTATGAGGTTTTTCGTCAGATGCCATCTTCCAAACAACATTAAGGACTGACACCTACCCACAGTGCAGAGTCTGGCTAAAGATCATCATAGCCAAGCCTGTGAGGTAAGCTGAACATAGACTGTAACAGTGATCTTAGTTTAGAATGCTACTTCTTTTATTTGATTGTGATTATCTTCTTGACTGAATGATTATCTGATTTTATATTGATTTGACTTAGTCACTTAAAATCATTTTATAATCAATAAACTTATGTTTGTTTTATCTGAAGCAGTGCAGATCTTGGAAGGAGAGCATGTGTGTAAGGCCTGACTGAGAGCAAAGCTGGTGCATATCAATGTCTTTTTTAAATTGAGGGACAAGTGTAAACGAGCTTGCAAGGTCCAGTGGGGGCACCCTGAACTTTGCAAGATGGAAGTTCCCAGAATTTCATCTGGGACAGGGGGTGTTTGCTGAATCTATCAGCACTTTCCTGTTTTAGCTTCTGCAGCCTCAAAGTGATCAGTTGCACCAATTTTGTTCCAGTTTGAAACTGGTCTGTGTCTCAGGCAGGATGGCCTTAGAGATAAGGGTGAGATGGGCCAATAAATCCCCTCTGATAACTTGCAAGTTGTGGAGAGGAATGATATTCAGAGGTAACTTCCCAATGACTATCACCTCGTCCCACCTTTTTAGGATCTTCCTTTCCAAATGTACACTAGTGAATATGTCTGCCAATCATATTTTTCCTTTATCACCATTGGCAACATGCTTTCTGACTCAAGATAATGGCAAAACATTTTCAGTACAGGAAGGTACACTCCAATGCCCTGCTGATAGATTTTCACATAAATCAACAAAACTGTCAAAGAACCACTTACTGTCTTATTAGGATGGTGAATGGATCCAAAATGGACCTTGTCTGAAATACTTGGATGTAACCTTGGACAGAAACCTGACTTTAATAGCTCATCTGGAAAAGACATGTGAAATCCAGGACTAGTCTTGTGCGAAACCATGCAGATACAACATGGGGTACTGATCTGCACACACTTCAAACAATGACTCTAGTACTGTTGCACTTGACCACTGAATGTTGCACATCAGTCTGGGCAGATAGCTCCCATACCAGATCAAGCAGCTCAATGCTAAAAATCAAAGAATTGTAGAACTGGAATGGACCTCGAGAATCCTTCTAGTCCATTCTCCTGCACTCAAGGCAGGACTAAGTATTATCTAGACCATCCCTGACATGTTTGTCTAACCTGATGTCAAAAATCTTCAGTGACTGAGATTCCATAGCCTCCCTAAGTAATTTATTCCAGTACTTAATCACCCAAGTTTGTCCTAATGTCCAACTTAAACTACCATTGCTGCAATTTAAGCCCACTGCTTCTTGTCCTATCCTCAGAGGTTAAAGAGAACAATTTTCCCCTCCTTCTTGTAACAACCCTTTATGTTCTTGAAAACAGTTATGTCCCCCTTCAGTCTTTTCCAGACTACACAAACCTAATTTTTTTCAATCTTTCATCATAGGTCATGTTTTCTAGACTTTTAATAATTTTTGTTGTTCCTCTCTTGACTTTCTCCAGTTTATCCACATGTTTCCTGAAATGAGGCACTCAAAACTGGACACAATATTCCAGATGAGGCCTAATCACCGCAGAGTAGAGCAGAAGAATTGCTTCTCATGTCTTGTTTACAACTCTCCCACTAATACATCCCAGAATGATTTTTTTTCTTTTTTTGCAACAGTATTACACTGTTGACTTATAGTGGATCAGAAGCTAAATATAATGCCCAGATCCCTTTCTCCAATACTCTTTCCTAGGCAGTCATTTCCCATTTTGTATGTATGTAACTGATTGTTCCTTCCTAAGTGGAGTAGTTTGCATTTGGCCTTATTAAATTTAATCCTATTTACTTCAGATTATTTCTCCAGTTTTTTTCAGATCATTTTGAATTTTATCTTATCCTCCAAACCATTTGCACCTCCGCCCAGCTTGGTATCATCTTCAAACTGAATAAGTGTACTCTCCATGCCGTTATCTAAATCACTGATGAAGATATTGAACAGAACTGGACTCAGAACTGAACCCTGTGGGACCCCACTTGATATGCCCTTCCAGCTTGACTGTGAACCCCACCGATAATTACAGTCTGGGAATGGTTTTCCAACCTGTTATGCACCCACCTTATAATAGCTCCATCTCGGTTGTATTTCCATGATTTATGAGAAGGTCATGCGAGGCAGTATCAAAAGCTTTACTAACATGAAAATTCACCACATCAACTGCTTCCACCCATCCATAAGGCTTGTTACCCTGTCAAAGAGAGCTATTAGCTTGGTTAAACATGATTTGCTCTTCATAAATCTGTGCTGACTTACTTATCACATTATCTTCCAGGTGTCTGCAAATTGATTGCTTAATTATATGCCCCATTATTTTTCGGGATACTGAAGATAAGCTGACTGGTCTGTAATTTCCTGGGCTATCCTTATTTCCCATTTTATAGATTGGCAGCAGATTTGCTCTTTTCCAGTCCTTTGGAATTTCACACATTTTCTATGACTCTTCAAAGCTAATAGCTCAGATACTCTCACCTGAGAATAATAACTGGAACATTGAATTCAAAGCCTATCCACTGGTTATGCACTTTTGAATATATATCCATGTTCAAAATCCCGAGAGAGAGAGACAGATACAGTTTGTGAGTACAGTCAAACCATGGCTACTCTGAATATGCCAATTCATGAGGACCTCCAGAAGCTTCCAAAGTCATTTCTGATATCCTATAAGTCTTTATGGGATCAGACTAGAGCTCTTACTCAATTGTGAGGCACTCTGGAAATAATTTTGGGAGAATGCTAATATCCCAAACAAAACATTTGATTGCTGATGTCACAAAAGAACTTTTAAGTTTCAATCTACCCCGGAAACAATGGCCTGCATTGAACAGTTTCAGAACACTACATGGCAGATACTGTCATCTCTCGTATCTCAGGAAGATGAGAGTTAATTTAACTGTGGACACCAGTTACAAACCGTGATCCACATCATAAATCAGTGGCATTTTAGATTTACATCGTCACTTCTGAAGCTATGCACTGGCTCACTAATATGGACTCAGTTATTTGAATATTGCTAATCATCAACCTTGTCATCCAAAAGAAGGAGCTGGTAGAAGTATCTGTGTGTTCCCTAAGAAATACCACTCAAATGAGTCCTTTGAGAACACATCGGTCCAAGATTGTGGAACTTGAGAAGAATAATGCTGGTGCCGGTCAGCCCCCTTAAAAGTAGAGGTAGGCCTAAACTGTATCCACAAATCCACATTTCTCCTTAGACTGTAGGAAAGTCCAGATCTGTAGCCAGATTCAAAAGCCTTGACTCTGGTCCATATTTATAAGATGGTAACTAGATGATGATAGTAACTAGATGATAACTAGAATGCTGACTGCAGGAATTTAAGGGATCCAAATCTAGACTAGAACTTTTCAGCTCACTTCCATCTGTATTTAAAACTTAATCCACTTTTGCCTGGAATGAAACATATAGCATCTCTTGTCATATGACTTCCACAAATATTCAGTAATTTCAGGGGTGCATTTAAAAAGTAGAGGCCTTTATGAAGGCTTATTAAGGGAATGGATAAGAGATATAAAAAGAGAGCCCTCTTGGGAAGATGTTCTGGACAGGGCCACTGCAGAGAAGAGACTGAGGCCTTGTCTATACTGAAAATATGATCAACTCAGTGGGATCGATGAGCGGCCAGTGTAGACCTGCTCAATCGATCTCGGAAGCTCTCTTCCATTGACACAGTAACTCCATCCCTCCAAGTGGGGTAACAGTGCATTGATGGGAGAGCCCTTCAAGTCGATGCAGCCGAGTAAAGACCCTGAGGTAAGGCAGAGGAACTAAACTGACGGGAAAGACGCATTCTGTGGCACACAGATTGCGTATCTCCCTCTGACTTAGCCCCGTAGTGTAGGCTGGGCCTGAGTTTTCAGGAAAAGTGGAATCTCACATCTGAAACTTGAGCATTTCAGTCACCATCATGATGTATACACAGGGTCTTGGACAGGTAGCCAGTTCATTATGTGCAAAGTGAGAGATTTCCTTCAAATCAGTGCTTATGATTATTATTAGAATAAAGAGTTTTAAGATATGTTGTCTGGACATTTTGTGTCATGTTGAGTAGATCAGTTATTAGTGCTGTAGTTTAGAATCAAGGCTCTGTTCTGCTAGATCTTGCACAAATAAGTAGGGCTCTTTCCTGCCTCAGACCTTGCAAACTAATTTGAGATTCTAAGCAAAAACTGAGTGGGACCAGTCTGAAATGCACTTACTCCTTTTCATACCTTAATAATGAGAAGATTATAAAAATAAGCACACAGTACCATTGTGGTTTGGGTTATAATTTCATTGCTGATCTACATGATTCACGTGTATAACACAGGGGTTTCCCCATTAACAGGTATATCCCTGCATGTGGTAATTCAGGGGATTTTCCTTTCACATCTGCATAGTTCACCATTGGTGTGCAATCTGACTCTTCACTCTGTGCTCTTTGAGAACATATTGAAAACTGTTCAGTTGTTTGTGTGTGTTTTAGTACTGTCTGACTTCTGTGGAATTATCCATGCAGGGAGAGGTGTGGTCTCTGGCAGAGATAGGGGCCAGGAACTCCTGTATTGTAATTCACAGGTTCTGACGTTGACTCCCCCTATTACCTTGGGCAAGTCACTGAGTTTCTCTGCTTTATTAGCTTCCTCATGTGTATGATGAGGATGAAAATGTTTCCTACTGTATCTCACAGGAATATTGTGCCTGATCCAAAATAAACTGGCCCAAACCAGTGACTTCAAAGGGAGAAGGATGGATTGGGCTCATGTTTTGCATACAGTTTTGGGGTAGTGGTCGTTGAACTCCCTTCTCCCCACTTGTTCCTCCCTCCCCACCAAAGTTCTCAGCATTGCCCGAACTTTGTTCCCATTTAAGTCGGTGGTAATTCCTACTGACTTCATTGGCAGCAGAGTTAGGCCAACGCTAATTTCATCCTTCCTCTTCAAAGAGCATAGTGTTGCTGTTACTAATTATTTTATTACATTTAAATCTGAATTAGATTTCTGAATCACACAGTGAAAATATACTCAAGTCAATAATACCAAGGATGTTTAAGAAATATGTTCTTAGCTATCCTGTCTGTACCACTGCTCTAACCATCAGACTCACTCTTCTTCCAGAGTAACATACAGAACCTCTCTGCCAGCTGCTCCTTGGGATCAACTGAAAGAGGTATGTGCTGTGGATCTTAAGATCCAAGGCTCAAACTCTGTTGATTATGCATGTGGGGAAAAGAATAGCACACAACCTTTTAGTTAAGACTGTCTGTCATAATGAACCTTTAATTGCAAGTATTTTTGAATGTGGCTATTGCTCATGGAAAGGAAGGGGAATTCCCTTTAAATGGCTATATAAGACTTACTTTTCCAGGTACTGCCTGGAACTTAATAAATTCTGATCCTTAAGTTGAATAAATCATTTTTAGACAATCTTTAGAGAAATTAAAAAAAATTAATGGGACATTCTGTCTCTTGATACTGTATGATGTATGATATTGTATGCATGTTTTTAGTATTGCATCTCCCCAGTTCTTGGCTATATGTGGTTGAACAAAAAATGTCAAAAGATTCCATTTTTAATGTCTAAGAAAGAGATCTAAGTGAAACTGAGATCTGTGGGAGACAAATTTCCTATGTTGGAAGGAAGTGTCCCTGTTTAACATAAATGTTAATAGTACCTCCAATAACTCAATAAAACTGTGGGTGTGAAACTTTTTCACATGGGATTTAGTTTTTCTTCCCCTGGGAACTTTAGTGGAAAATAGTATTATATAATTGCAGTTGTTATCTTGAAGCTAGGAAGGTGGGGAAAATAGAGATTTTTGCTGTGTGTTTATCATAATGGTTCAAAATCTCCTCGCTGGCCAGTGGTGTGAATTAAATTACCAGAGGTCCACTGATGCTTGGCCTAATTCAATATTATGCCTAGCTTTTATAATATGCAAGTTTGTGTGGCTTCCACTGCTTATTATGGGAATAATAATAACAACACTTATCTCTTAGACCAGGAGTTCTCAACTCCTGGCCTGCGCGCCAAAAGTGGACCACGAGGCTTTTTAAAATGGCCCGTGCTGCCCGGCTGCTGGCTGGGAACCGGTCCTGGCCCGCATCTGGGAGCCCTACTGCGGCCGCCTGCCTTTTCTCTGGTCCTGGCCAGGCCTCCAGGGACTGCGGAGGGGGTCGCAGGCCAGCGCTGCTGGGGGGGGAGTGCGTGGGCTGGCACGGCATGGCATGGCATGGCTGGGGAGCGTGCTTTGGGGGTTGAGGGCGGGGCAGGCCGGCACGGCTGGGGGGCATGCTGGCTGCTGGAGGTCGCTGCAGACAGTGTGGCTTGACTGGGGATCGTGTGGGCTGGCATGGCCACAGAGGGGGAGCGGGAACGTGGGCCACACTGTTGCCATGACTCACACGCCTGCCCACAAACTGGTCCTGTTCCTGGGTATCCAGTGGCCACCCTTCCACTTTGGTTTTTTTCAAAAATTTTAAAAAATCTTTTTGGCTTGAGAGCCACAAATATAATTTTTACAACCCTGAATGGCCACTTGTCTATTGAATTAAAATTGTATTTACATTTCTTTCATTCATTTAATTCATTTTAATTAACATTTAACTTGAATTTAATTAATTTAATTTTAATATAAATTTAATTAAATAGACCGGTGGCCCCTCAGGGTTCTAAAAATTATATTTGTGGCCCTTAAACTAAAAAGGTTGGGAACCACTGGCTAAGATAGCATTTTGCATCAGTAGAACTCAAAGTATCTCACAAAGAAGGCAAGTAACATTATCCTATTTTACCAATGGGGAAAACTGAGGTACAGATCAATAAAGTGACTTTCTCCAAGGTCATTCAGCAAACCAGTTGCAGAGCCAGGAATAGAACTTGATTTCCTGAGGTCCAGAATAATACTTTATCCAATGCAGCCATGCCTTAATTTCACTGTCTGTAAAGTGAGGGTCATTCTCTACATCACAAAGTTATTGTGAGGCATAATTGCGTGTGGCACAGGTAGCATTGCCAGCAGACGGTTGCCTGACACTTCCGTTATATGACCCTATAACTTTCCCAAACATAAAGTTTTTGGACTGAAATTCTCTATGCTGGATATCTACTTCAAACTGAATTATTTTGGAAAAATGTAAGCAAAAATGTTTCTGCTATTTCTGAGAACAAAGTTGGGGAAAATATTTTGGCTTGCCCATGTTAACAAATTGGTTGCCAGTTTTTATTTTTATTATATATTATTTAGAACCTTTCGTGTGTCGATGCCTTGGAGCAGAGACTTGAAATTTGGTGGCAGGTGGGGGTAGCCTTTATGTCAAGGATGTACCTTTTTCCTGTTGCTGTGAAAATTCAACCAAATTTGGCCAACTTTTAAAAAATCTCAGTTGAAGTGTGCTCACATGTTAGTGGATAAATTTTTGTTTGGCAATTAATTGTCTGAAGATTCTGTCTACACTGAACATGCTCCTGCCCAGAGCAGCTGGGGCTAACCAGGACTTTCCATACCATTTCTGTTCCTGCCTGCTGCAAGCCTGATGAGGCTTTTTATTGGAACAAAGAGCAAGAAGACTGTTTCTCCTCTGCTCTCAAGATTCCACTTACTTCTCATTGTGGGCATCAATAACACTGCCAAGAAGGACCTTGAGTGGACCACTGTAGACTATGTGGCTCTGAAAAGAAAGCAAAAGAAGTTTGAGGCACGAGTAGTGTTCTAGTCTATCCTTCTAGTGGAAAGAAAAGACCCAGGTAGGGACCATTGAACTGCAGAAGTAAATGTGTATTTACAGAGGTGGTGTCAGAGAGAGGGCTTTGGATTCTTCAATGCTGGGATTTTATTCCAGGAAGAAGAATTGCTAGGAAGAGATGGGATCTACCATATGAAGAGAGGGAAGAGCATCTTCATAGGGGTTGCTAACCTAGTGAGAAGGGCTTTCAACTAGATTTGCCAGCAGATGGGGACCAGAGGTAAGTGGGGAAGTAGGACACCAGGAGGATGCATAAGGAGAAGGGTAAAGCAGAGGAGATGCCTCTTGATTTATACTGAGAAAGCAGAGCAAATTGGCTGGTTATCTGAGGTGTCTGCACACAAACGCACACAGACGGCTTTTGGGATAGGTGAAGCAGGTGTACGCCTAGGGCCCTGAGTAGTAAGGGGCCCCACTGTCTGCTTTATCTACCTTAAAAGCCATGTCTGCCTCAGTTGGCAGCAAGAGGAGGAGGTACCTCAGGGAGCCAGGATGGTGTGGGGGAAGGTAGGGCTGGAGGGTGGAGTGCAGGGCAGCAGAGACAAGGTCACAGAGGAGAACCACATGGGCCTATAGCAGCCCCACAATAGGCCTTCACCTAGGTCCCCCAATAGCCAGAGGCCACCTCTGTAAACACAAGAAGCCTTGGAAACAAGCAAGAGGAATTGGAAACCCTGGCAAGTCGAGGAACTATCATGTAATTAGAAAAACTGAGACGTGGTGGCGTAACTCAATGACTGGAGTATTGTCATAGATGGGTATAAACTATTCAGGAAGGACAGGCAGAGGAGAAAAGGTGGAGAAGGTTGAATACTTAGTACTTCACTCTCAGTAAAGTTCTCACATGCTAATGATTGCACTGGGTTGGCTGTAGCAATGCAAATTGTCTCTTTCAAAGTGTTAAATTTGTAAGAGAGGAACAGGATTGATCTGAGCTCCTCAGAAATTGGAGAAAAGACTGGTTAGAGTCTTTGGTGGGCATCCATTATAGATTATCAGACTTGGAGGATGAGGTAGACGAGGCTTTTTTTAGACAATTGATGAAAGTTTCCAGATCACAGAATCTGATTTTCATGGGGGATTTGTCATGGGATGCACATCTGTGCACCCCTAGCACATGATCTATGTAACTTTTCCGTTCAGTTTTGCAATGTAATTGAGTGATTTGATGCCAATTGTGCTGTGCCAGGTTCTTTTACAGATGCTCAAAACATACTCTACCTAATTACCCTGGTACCGTGTTTCTTACAGCAACATATATGTGTACCATGTGAAGCAGGGTACATAGCTCAGGGACATGGGGATAGTTTTCCAGCAGGTTGTAAACAGCACAGAGAGCAGCTGAGGTGCATAACAAAAGAATCACATCAGCACAGAAAGGGAGGTGCAAGGAGGATTAAAAAGAGGGCACAGGGGGAAAGAAAGGAAGCTTTGGCTGGAGACTCCATCCTGCAACAGAGCAAGATTTGGGCCTTCCCTTATGATAGACAGAGTATAGCTGTAAAACAACAAACAGCCAAACACCTTGTGCATAATCTTGGACTATGAGATCAGTTTAGGTAGAGATATCAGATTCGTATTCGATTTATACCTTTATTTGATAATGATCACTCCTGACTCCTTTACAAATTGATTGTGTACTGATTTGCTATATTTTCACTAGAAATCCTACTCCGATCAATAAACTAGTATTTGTTTTATCTAAAATTATGTGGACTTTAGAGGATGTGAGTGAGGAAGGCTGGGCATGATCCATTTCAGTGTTAAATGGACAAACTTAAGTCTATGATGATTAGGAGGGAGTCCCAATCCCTGTAAAACAGAAACGCCTACAATGGAATCTGGGGCTAGGAGTGTTCGCTTGGGAACCGCCCCATAGGTGCTTAGTGTGTGCACCTACACTGCCTGGGATCGATTACACGCAAAAGGCTGGCGTGGGATGACTCAGGAGTGAGTGGTCACCTGTTTGAGTGGGGTGAATTGGGGTTCAGGAGTGGTGTTTGCGGGGGTTACAGTGGCACACCAGACTAGACTAATGGCACAGCAGCCTGTCACAGGATTTTAAACTGTTGGCCCCTTACAAAATGGGAGAAGCAACCTAGTGACAGATATGCAAAAAACTGAATTACTTAATGCTTTTTTTGCCTCCGTCTTCACAGACAAGGTCAGCTCCCAGACCACTGCACAGGGCAGCATGGAATGGAAAGGTGAGCAGCCTTCAGTGGTGAAAGAGGTTCAGGACTATTTAGAAAGGCTGGACATGCATAAGTCCAGGGGGCTGGGTGCAATGCATCTGAGGGAGCTGGCTGATGTGATTGCAAAGCCATTGGCAATTATCTTTGAAAACTCCTGGCAACTGCGGGAAGTCCTAGATGATTGGAAAAAGGCAAATATAGTGCCCATCTTCTAATAAGGGAAGAAGGAGAATCTATGGAACTACAGAGCAGTCAGCCTCCCTTCAGTCCCTGGAAGAATCATGGAGTAGGTCCTCAAGGAATCTATTTTGAGGCACTTGGAAGAGAGAAAGGTGATCAGGAACAGTAAACATGGCTTCACCCAAGGGAATGTCATGTCTGACCAACCTGATTGCCTTCTATGATGACATGGCTGACTCCGTGGAGGAAGTGGTAGACGTGATATGTCTTGACTTTAGCAAAGCTTTTGATGTGGTCTCCCACAGTATTCTTGCCAGCAAGTTAAAGTAGTACGGGTTGAATGTATGGACTGTAGGGTGAATAGAAAGTCGGCTAACTCATTGGGTTCAATGGGTAGTGATCAACGGCTTGATGTCTAGCTGGCAGTTGGTAACAGGTGGTGTGCTCTAGAGGTCAGTCCTGAGGCCAGTTTTGTTTAAGATTTTCACTAATTCACTGAATGATGGGCTAGATTGCACCTTCAGCAAGTTAGCAGATGTCTACTACTCCCCTAGCTTAGTGTCATCTGGAGGGTAGGGATAGGTTAGAGACTGACCTATATAAATTAGAGGATTGGTCAGAAGACTTCTGATGAGGTTCAACATGGACAAGTGCAGAGTCTTACTCTTAGGATGGAAGAACCCTAGCTACAGACTCTGACTAGCTAGACAACAATGCTGCAGAAAAAGACCTAGGAGTTACAATGGACAAGAAGCTGGATATGAGTCAACAGTGTACCCTTGTTGCCAAGAAGGCTAATGCCATATTGGGATGCATTAGTAGACGCGTTGACACAGATCAAGCAAAGTGATTAGTCCCCTCTATTTGTCACTGGTGAAGCCTCATTTAGAGTACTGTGTCCAGTTTTGGGCCATGGACTACAGAAAGGATGTGGACAAATTGGAAAGAATCCAATGGAAGGGAACAAAAATCATTAGGGTGCTAGAGCACATGACTTATAAGGAGAGGCTGAGGAAACTAGGCTTCTTTAGCCAGCAGAAGAGAGGAATGAGGAGCGATTTGACAGCAGTTTTTATCTACTTAAAAGGGGTTTCTAGGGAGGAGAAAGCGAGGCAGTTTTCAGTGATAGTATTTGATAGAACAATGAGCAATGATCTCAAGATGCAGTTAGAGAGGTTTAGGTTGGACATTAGGAAAAAGTTTTTCACTAGGAAGGTGACAAAGCCCTGGAAATGAGTTACTTAGGGAAGTGGTGGAATTGCCATCTTTAGAGACCCTTAAGGCCTGTCTTGATAAAGCTCTGACTGAGATGATTAATTGGGGTTGGTCCTGCTTTGAGCAGAGGGTTGGATAGATGACCTCCTGAGGTCTCTTCCAACCCTAATCTTCTATGATTCTAGGTGCCTAGGCAGCCAAGAAGAGGAAGTTTTCTGACTCAAATGCAGAGGAGAAAAGAGTTGAGCCTGGGAGTTTAGGGAAGTAAATTGGGAGAAAAAAATCTAGTACTGGGAACTGGTACAGGGAAGGGAGAGGAAAAACTGGGCCTGGGTGGGCGGGAAATGAGGGCGACTGGGAGCCAGTGGTGGGGAAAATAGATCAGATGAATGGCTGTCAGTAGAAAAACTAGGACCAGTGAAGGAGGCTCTGGGGGCAGAAGGGACTTTTAGATTGGATGAGGAGCCAAAGAGAGGGTGAGAGAATGGATCTTCAAGCCAGTTGGGAAAGAGAGTGGAGCACAGGGAGGGGGAAGGGAGACTGGGTGAAGAACTGAGGGGGAGTGGGACTGGTTGGTCAAGAGGCCTAGAAATATACTGTAAAGGGGAGTGTGGGGAGAGAGACTGGGCTTGGCAGGCAGTGGGGGAAGGGACAATGATGGAAACAGTGGTATGAGTTTGGGAAGATAGCATTGTCAATCTTTAATTACAGTTTTAGGTATTATTTTTTCCACAAGACCCCTGATTCATTCAGTGCACATGACAAACTTACTTGGGGGACAAGTCAGGGTTGTGTAGTAAAGGAGACTGTTTGTATGACCTCTGCCTCACTTTTTGCAGAAGTTGGAAGGTATGTAGCAAATGAGGCAGGGGACAACTGGAAATGAAACAATGGTCCAGTGGCTATGGTAGTTGAATGCTGCCTGGAGAACAGAGTTCTATGCCTGCCTGCACCACCACCATTGAGTTTCTCTGTGATGCTGGACAAGGCATTTAAATCACATTTTTCACAGGTGGTCACTAATTGTTTGGGTCTCATTTTTTGGGTGCCTGACTTGAGACTAGTTCCAAAGTGGTAGCTGTGTTAAACTATTGCAGAAAAACAACAGAGTCCTGTGCTACAGGACTCTGTTGTTTGACTTGAGACTGTGGAGCCTCATTTTCAGAAGCACTGAATGGGAGCTGTTCTTTGAACATCTAAAGTGCCATATAATGCTCAATACTGTGAAGAGTCAAGCACTGGGTATCCCAAATTGAGCACCCAAAATTAGTGGAGAGCATAATCTCTCTATGGTACAGATAATGTCCCCTAATCTCACAGGGCAGTTGTGAAAATAAAATAATTAATGTTAGTAAATACATACTACTGTAATGAGCGCTATAGAAAAACTCATGAGAAAAAGAATATCTCTGCATTCAGAGCAGGGTTTGAATATTGGGTAAATAAGGCCTGGGGCCACATATTGGACAATAAGGAGAAAACAAAATATTGAATAACTATTCATTCAGGGAGTATTGTCCATCCTGTGCATTGACTGAGGCAAGGATCTTGGGGGAAAATATTTTATGATTACATAATTAAAGAATGCACCATAATCCATACATGCAAGGGGGTCAAATTAAGATTGCTCAGGTAACATTAATTCTGCCATTTCCTAATTTGTGAGTTCTTATCTTTGTGACCTTAATATTTTTAATGTTTAGACAGTCTTCATAAGAGTAGCAAATTAATGATGCAGTTAAACACTCAAGCATTGTATGTACAGCCTGCTTGTAATTCATAGAACATTACCTTGTACATTCAAGAATAGTGATTAACATATGAAATATTGCTCACTGCTTTCTTGTTACTGCGTACACTCAGAAAACCAAAATCTGGTGTAACACCAATGTAAAATTGAAGTAACTCCATGAATCAGTGGACTCACTATGGGTATAAAATATAGTAAGAAAGGCAAATCAAGCCTGTTGGCTTCAGTGGATTATCCAGATTCACATGGGTGTAAACTGAGAGTAGAATTTGGTTCACCATCTGCAGAGGAAGGATGTGAGCACTGATGATGCTTGTGGTTCATTAAACTGAAATGATTATGAGAATCCTGAATTCTGAACTGAAATTGCCAGGTTTGCTTTTACTTGTATTCAAATATTTATCTGATGTTTTTCCATCTAGGAGATGAATGAAAGTTTTTACAGAGAAAACAAAAAAAGAAAAATCAAAATGTAAGAAAATGAGTGGGATTTGACTCAACATTTTGTAATAATAATAATAAAAAAAAAGTACAGGTCTTAGTCATATCCTCTAAAGGATTTCTTGTAAAGCAGCTTTACCTTTTGTAAATACTCCCATATGACTGGTTTAATAAGGAATCTCTTCTTTTAAAAATTAATAATTTTTAAGAAAGTGAATTTTTAGTACTCAAGAAAGTTGCTGAATTGATAGCTTCCAAAGTGGAAGTCAATCCTCTGTGCCTGATCTGCAGTGATGCTGAATATTAAGAGCTCCATGTAAAGAGCACAACAGCAAGATCATTGGTCCTACAATATCCAGGTGCTATGGTACATATACTTGAAAGCCATTTACTGGCACCTTATATATTGGTTAACAAAATATGCAAACACAGAGCATGCCTGTAACAATAACCACGTACATCTCCTATTTGACTTAAATTGAAGTTGAGTGCTAAACACTTCTGAAGCTCAAGCCACCTCTATTTTTTTCTATTCAACAGAGAGAACACGAGGAGTCCAATAGTGGCTAATAAAGCAAGTTGATACTGCCCCCTGCATGTTTCCATTTGTAATGTTGCCCTAAGACAGATGACAGGTTAGGAAAGAAAGATCAGCAGTTTTGTAATTCACTTCTTTATTAAATTATGCAATAATAAATTGAATGTATGGCAATAAATGTACATATGAATGCACTGAATTCCTTGGTCTAGAAGAGAACCAGTTGGAAAATTGGAGAAGGTGATTGCATGCTTCCAGAGTTTTCTGGAAAAAGGCAATATTAAAGAGAAATCTGAGAAGGTGAACTCTTCTGTAATGCTAGTGATAGCTCAAAGATATTGAAAATCTCCACTACATTGTAGATGTCTACAAACTGCTAGACAAAGACATTCAGTAATTTCAAGTACATTATCATGAATCTGCCAAGTAGTAAATAGGCTGGTTTTCATTCTTTATTTTAGCACTAGAGATAGGCACATAGGGTTGAGGTTCCAGGCAGTTGGAAGGCCAGACGCAGCAGCATGGAAAGTGGCTGTGAAGAGAAGACCATGCAGTCTGAGAACTGGGGCTGAACTCTGAGCTAGTCAGTAAAGTAGCCTATTGCTGGCCAGAAGTTAGAAGTAGCAGAGGCAGCAGATGAACGCAGGACCATAGACTTCAAAGGGGAAGCATGGTACTCTATCACATGTGAGCAGCAGGAGGACAGGGAGTCCCAAGGGACATTACTTTTATACCCCATGCACAGGACTTCATGAGGTGAGCTAGAAAATGAGTATCCACCAAGAAGCTAGTCCGTGGCACCTAGAGGTTGGAGCAGCTGTGTCCCTCCCCTATATTACCTTTTTTGTAACCTCGACACCCCGCATGTCATCTTCTGGGGGTCAGGAAATGTGCACTACGCTTGCTAGTGTTCCAGAATGTCACACATTTTACTAAAAGCATCAGCGGTGTGGGCTTCCTCACAATGCCTTGCCAGTATACCTTGTATTAACCCCATCTGAACTCCTTAAGCAGCAAGAGGGCAGTTCCCTCTCAGTGTCCAGTCAGCTCACATGTCTTTGAGCCTTCTAGCTGTGGTAACTGTTGTAGATTCCTCTGAATCTGCTTTCCTTTTATCATTGGAAACATTCTGAATGGAGGTAGAGATGCCCGTCATAAGAATTTGCTGTGTGCTTTACTATGGGTGGGACTAGATAATTCAAACAGGATAGTCAACTGTCAGAACTTGCTACTTCACTTGTCAGTGGAGGAAGTCTGGCAAGAATGTGGCACCAGTTAGAACCTGTAGCCTGCTGTTATAGGGCATGTAGGAAAAATGAAAAACCAGTAACAAGCCCATTGGAGCTGAACATCAACAGATGGATGTGTTTAAGGTTATAATGGCAACATGGCACCTATTAAAATTTGGGAGATTTTTTCATCATTGTATATACATTTTAACATTTTTTTTTGTTTGTATGGGAGAAGGTGACTGTGGGAGAGGTGGTATTCTAATATAATTGTCTGAGTAAAACCAAACAGCAAAAAAGAAGAGAACAAACGAATTGAGGGAGACTCAGAGGACTGTGTATCGATGGGAATTTTGGTCTCTTTTGGAATCTCCCATTTCTTGTGTGGGCTGTTTCTGTCGTATTTCATATTCTTTTTCTGTCTTGTAGTTATACACACACACCTCTCTCTCCCTCATCTCCATTGTTGTCTCTCACCTCCATCTCCTCCACTCTCCTTCTCCCCACAAGTTTTGTGTGTATCCTTTAATATTGTTGATGCACATAAAAACTATCAGGTAGGAAACTCCGGACAGGTAGAACTGCATGCGAGCTAGGTGGGTCTGAATTTTTTTGAAAGCACCAGAAGTCCTACAGTGCCACATAGCGATGGAAATGTGGTATTACAGTTACTATTAAAATGAAGGGGGAACCTATAGCCATATTGCAGAGAGGTATGTGTCAGTCTATTTGAGCAAAACAAACAAGGAGTCCTGTGGCACTTTTAATGACTAACAAGTTTATTTAATCGTCCCTCAAACACACTGTTTGAATCAAAATAAGCTTGTTTACTTTGCGGAGATAGGCTAGCAGTCTGTGTCTGGATCTGTTTGAATTAACATTGTGATTTACCCTTCTCTATATCTATATATTTACAGCTAACATGCTATTTTTTTCCATTTCACACATCTGACAAAGTGGAATCATGCCCATGACAGCTCATGCAATAAATAAACTTCTTAGTCTTTAAAAGTGCCACAGGACTCCTTGTTTGTTTCATAGACATATTGCCATTTTTATACACAGAAAATATTCTATATTTTCTCTTTGCTTTTCCTCTTCAGTGCTTTGTCTTTTCAGAATGTTTGTATTCCCTCTTACCAGATGGAGTTGGAATATATTGACTTTAACGGTGTACGTATTTATTTATTAAAGAAGGGGAAATATTGGAAAGGTGTAGGGGGCAGATTGGCTAATGAAAAGTAGAGGCAGAACCAGGGGTACACACAATAACGGTCCTGAATTCCTCATAGGACAGTTCAGGTAAGGACTTTGTAAAATGAGCAATTTCTGAAAATGTTGAGGAAAGTGCATGTTAGAGGTCATGATTCAAATCAGTTCGTAGATAGCACAGGAAATAGAGAACCATTTTATTTGAAAGATGTAAAAAATTCATGGCCAGTTAGCCTTTTACTATTTATACTAGGCTGCGCACTACCTTGTATGGCTCATTGGTTGCGTCTACACTTGTAAATTAAGTCGACTTAAGTTTACTTAAGGCGACTTAATACACCCTGCGTCTACACTACAGTTTCCTTAAGTTGACTTAAGCACCTTGCTTAAGTCGACTTAATGAAAATTAAGTCAACTTTATAAAACCTAGAATTACTTTGACCTAAGGCTTAATTCAACTTTTTAAAGTTGAATTAAGCCAGTGTAGATGTGGGGTAGCCCTAAGTCAACTTAGGGCTACCCCAGGACTACACCAATGCCCTCCCTGCTGGGGGGGGGGACACGGGGAGCCTGGCTTGGCCTCCCCCTCCCCACAGCTGCCCTGCCCACCCTGCCCCTATGCCCTGTCAGGGTCCCTGTCCTCCTTTGCCCCATTGTACCTACGTACAATGGGGCAAAGGCTGAGCCCCCTGGCACTGGGCAAGGGGTGCCCCCCTTCCCCCGTGGACCTGCCCTAGGTCCCCCTAACACCTAGAAGTCGACCTAGGCATCCAGTGTGGATGCTCTAGGTCAACTTTGTAAGTTCCCCCCAAAATTGACTTAAAATTTAAGTGTAGACTCACTAAGTCGACTTAAATTTCCAAGTATAGACATAGCCTTTGACAGGAATAGAACTCAAAGCCTTTTTCAGAAACACAAATGCCAATCATTTGAGTTGTAGAAAACTTCCATTTGCTATTAATAGTTTAGGACCCATGACTCTAAGCTGATCAGCTCTGAGTCCATCTGGTAATCAACATAAGATAATCACTTATACTTGTCTCTTTACAATGAATCATAGAATCAAAGAAACTGAAAGGAACCATGAGAGGTCATTGAGACCTCCTGTACCCATGGCAGGACTAAGTACCCTCTTAAACCATCCCTGACAGGTGCTTGTCTAATTGGCTCTTTAAAACTTCCAATGATAGAGATTCCATGACCTGCTTAGGCAACCTATTCCAGTGGTTAATCACCCTGACACTTACGAATTTTTTTTCCGAATGTCCAACCTAAACCTCTCTTGCTATAACTTAAGCCCATTGCTTCTTGTCCTATCATCGGTGGTCAAGGAGAATAATTTTTCTCCCTCCTCCTCATAGCATCCTTTTAGGTACTTGAAAACTGTTATCATGTTCCCTCTCAGTCTCCTCTTTTCCAGACTAAACAAACCCAGCTCCTTTCAATCTTCTCTCATAAGTCAAGTGATCCAGACCTTTAATCATTCATGTTGCTCTTCTCTGGACTTTCTTCAGTTTGTTCACATGTTTCCTGAAATGAGGCACCCAGAACTGGACACAATACTCCAGTTGAGGATCAGCGTGGAGTAGAGCAAAAGAATTACTTCTCATGTCTTACAATACTCCTGTTAATACATCCCAGAACGGTGTTTGCTTTTTTGCAACAGCATTACCCTGTTGACTCATATTTAGCTTGTGGTCCACTATGACACCCAGATTCCTTTCCGCAGTACTCCTTCCTAGGCAGTCGTTGGCCATTTTGTATATATGCAATGCATTGTTCTTTCCTGAGTGGAGTACTTTGCATTTATCTTTACTGAATTTCGTTCTATTTACCTCAGACCATTTCACCAGTTTGTCCAAATCATTTTGAATTGTGATCCTATCCCCCAAAGCACTTGCAACCTCTCCCAGCTTTGTATCATCTGCAAACTTTATAAGTGTACTCTCTATGCCATCATCTGGATCGTTGATGAAAATAGTGAACAGAACTGGATCCAGAACCAATGCCTGTGGTACACCTACTCATTATGCCCTTTCAATCACCACCAACCTTCTCGATGAAGACTGAAACAAAGAAATCATTTAGTTCCTCTGCCATTTCCACATTTTTCTGTTAATGTTTTTCCCTCTTTGTTGAGTAATGGTCCTACACTGTCCTTGATCTTCCTCTTGCTTCTAATGTATTTGAAAAATGTTTTCTTGTTACCCTTTATGCCTACAGCTAATTTGGTCTTGGTTTGTGCCTCAGCCTTTCTGATTTTTCGCTTGTGTAATTGTGTTATTTGGTTATATTCATCCTTTGTAATTTGACTTAGTTTCCACTCATGAGACTATCATGAAGTAGCATGAGTCTACAGTTTATGGTCTCTGAATGTGTTATCTTAGAACCCACAACACTCATTCAGCTGTAGGCATGCCTAGCTACCCTGTCAACCCCATACAGAAGAACTTGGAAGGAGATCTGCAATAGGAATGTCATATGCTTCCCCTTCCCACAGAGCCTCCTACCACAGATACTTCTACAGAGAGGGGGCCACCAGGCCAAATGTCAGCAAGGAGACTGTCCTGATATTGATGATATGATGATATTTAATATTATATATATAAACTGTCCTGATATTGATGGTTCTGAGGCTAACATTTATTAATTTATGCTGGATTTCTGCCTCTACAACCATAGAAAATGTTGTGATATCATGCTGTACATTAATGGTGAGCTTGAAGGTAGGTTAACATTAAGCAGTTTGAAAACCACCTTAGCTCTCTGGCAAATTTTTAATTATTATTTTAATTTTGAAAATAGGCTATGAGTTTCAAGAAGAAAGGTAAATTTAGATATAGACCTTTTCCAAGCAGAGATAATTAAAATGTGAACTTTTACAGTAAAGGTTCAAGTAAAAAAGCGGTTTGAAAACCCAGATCATTTGAATACATATGTAGCCTTACAGTGATTAGTGTGAAGAAAATATTTTTAAATGGCCTTGCCAATGTGACCAGTAACATTAGATTATTTAAAAAAATCTAATGTTCAACATTTCATTTTATTTAGCTTGAGCATTGAAACTAGAGTGGTTTCTTTATTTTTTGATTCTTTTATTATATTGGGGTTTCTAACATGGTAAATGAATGAATAGAAGGGTTTGGGTTTTTTTGTTAAAGTATCATTCTTTGGTTCAATTAGTTTGAAAATCAGTTGAGCATCAGTTTCTCAGTTATATGACTACTGATATCTGACAATTGGCACAGAGTAATTTTCAATTGGTGGTGTTTCATCTTGTGGAAGTAGGGAGATATGTGGGGAGGGGAAACCACCTTTAGGACTTTTTTTTTTTTGGTCTGAGATGAGATTAAGATGGATCAATACCCATTTGGAAATTTGCGTAAAGGGAGAACTTTTAAATTAGATGATTATCCTTCTATTCTTCCATTGACTTTAGAACCGCTGTGTTCTTCTGCCACAAAGGGATTTACAGTTCTGTTGACTTATCTCTCTATCTTGTGTTCGCCACTGTAACTCCCACTGCCTTCTTTGCGAAAGGGCACTTCGCACATACATTATACTGCGGAATTTTCCGACAAGTCTTAAACAGTGGCATAAACACATAGTGCTTCTGAGGTCTGTGGCCTGTACTATTTTGTTCAAGTTTATAACAAAACAATTTCTAACCTTATTAGTACTGTCACAGTACATCCGAAGTTTGTGTCAAATATCAGCTAATTTATAATAAATGTTTTTTTCACGATTATGTTAATTAAGTTGGTCATGTTTTGTTAGTGCAACAAAAAATCTGTAGCTTAGGAATTTAGGGGTGTTGCTTGTTGAAATCTACAGCAGTATTAAGCATACTTCCAACTCCAACAAGGAATCAGTTCTTAGCTGATTAGAAAGTTATTGCAGGGGTCATCAGATGGCACTATTACATACTTTCATAAGGTCTTTTGCTTAGTGCATGAGTCAGATTTTAGTCTTGGAACAAATACTGTGCTGATATTTTTCTGAGGCAGTTTCTTTGGGGGAGATGTGACAAGCTGCAATAGAATTTGCTGTCCACCTTATATCTCTGATTAGAGTCAATTCTTGGTGCAGAATTGTTCACAGGGAGCAAGGCATTGATCTCTGAGATATGGAGTTGCTTGCATGCTCTTTGTGACCACCTCTATTCCATGCCTGAGAGAGTAAATAAATTTTACTAAGAACATACTCAGACTTCATGACACTGATTTCTTCTCTGAAAAGCTCATCTGCAAGGCCAAGATCTCTGCTGTTTCTTGGCAGATGTGTGTATGGGGGAATGGAGATAGGGGGACAGTAACAATAAATAAGTATATAACACTGTTTTTTTCTATGGCAATGTCTGTGTGAGACTTGCCCTGACCATGATAAAGGAAGAGTTACACTCCTCCACAGCTGATGAATGTTTATTAGAATATGGAAAACAGTGTTAAGCCTCATGCAGTATAGTTCACTACAGAGCTTCTGGCAAGATCATTTCATCACTCCCTCCTGCCTGGTTTCCTGCAGTTTTAAATAAGAAATCCACATCATTTCACAAAGATCTGAATACTTTTATAATTAAGTCTAAAAACACCCCATAGAAGGAAGATGATTGAAAAACTATATAGGAATCACTCAACTGCCACTATAGTGGAATATACCACCACTTAACAGCACATAGTAATATGTATCCACATGAACATGCAAGAGCATACACATTAGGGCAGTAATTACCTGTGCTGCTATTTGGCCAGGGTAATATGTTAATTTTCTAAAAGGCTAGGGCAAAAATCTCAGTTTACATTCCATCCAGATAATAGCTTTGTAGCTGCAGAGTGCCTCTGTCACTGTGTTGAAGGATTGGTTCCTCTGACTCAAGGGGAAGAGTTTTACCTACTGAACTGCTAACACCACTTCTTGCAGCACCTAGTTTACAACGGATGCTCTTCCATCCTGGTACTGACTTTGGGCCTGCTCTGTTTAACCTGCAAAAACTGACGGTATTCGTTCAAAGCTTTCAACTACTAGTTGCTATTAGAGGGAAAGCAAAAAGTCCATCTTATGAAATTTCAAAGTTCTTTTGGAATTTCTATGATATACACATTTTGTTTAAATAATATTGCTCCTTATCCCTACAGTAGAACACCCTATGGGTACATCTACACTGGAGGTTCTGTTAAGTCAACTTAACAAAGTCAACTTTAAGTCAACTTAAAGTTGACCTTGCTAAATCGACTTAGAGCATCCACACTGAAAACTCCAGTTGACTGCCAGGGTCCACACTGGCAGGTGCTAGGTTGACGGAGTGGTGCATTGTGGGTAGCTTTCCCACATTGCACTGGGGCCTGGAGGCTAATTAGGTCACTTAAGGGCACTCCCCGTCCACACTGGCTTAAGTCGACTTAAGGTCGACTTAAGCATTAAGTTGACCTTCAGAGGTGGTGGTGTTAAGTCAACTTAAGGAAGTGTTTAAGTCGACTTAATAAGTGCCCAATGTGGACGCGGCGGTCTGTAGGTCAACTTAACCGTCCTTAAGTCAGCCTAAGGCTCCAGTATGGATGTACCCTATGCTACTGACATTTCTAAGCTACCATCAGTAGTTTCCAACATACAAACAGTGGTGCATCATTCAGTTTGGTTATTAGAACAGCGATAATACTAAGAGTGTCTAGCTTTTCCCTATCCTGAGGCCCAGAGATTTTATGTTTTGGTAGTTTGAAACTTCCATGTTTTGTAATTGAAGACTGCAGTCATGGCTATTGAAAAGAGATGGTTTTAGTGCTCTTTGACTGCTCTGAAGTTGTATTTCATACTGGAAGACTCATGGACACCCCTGACCAAAGTAAGACTAAATTTTTCCAGTGCTTGCTCTAATCCAATTTTAGTCTTGTTGCTAAAGACTTGTGGATAAAAGTCATTCTTACTATAATTCATTCCTTTTGAAGAAGATGGGGGGGAAGGGTTGATGAGAGAAAATCCCTACTGAAGGGAGACATGCAGTGGAGGAGGAAGTACCAGAGATGTGAGTAGTGCTGGAAGGAGGTGGGAAAAAGAATTTCCAAAGAGGGGCAAGAAACAGGGAGATGGAGGGTAAAAAATTCATAATGGGGAGCAGGAGAGTGAGAATTCTCAGAATAGACAAGAAGAGGTCAAGAGGGAAATGCACATGTATTGTAGGAAGAGGGGAAATGCCAAAAGACAAGCAGGGCAGGAAGAAGGGGGAGAGAGGGAACGTTCATAGAATGGTGGGAAACAGAGAGTGGCACCTAGTTCTATAGGGGAAAAAATGCATGAAGGGGTCAGTTCATTGACATATTGACAGCTAATTGACATAGATTGCATTTACTTTAAAATCCCTGTTTGTGTGTCTTTCAGTTTGCTAATTAAAAAGGCATATTCTGCAACAGGACCAGGTTGTACAATTGATCTCTTCCCAGTTAGACTTTTTAGCCCAGCCTCTCTAACTGAAAGGCTAATTTGTACAGCTGATTTTAAAAAAGAATTTCACATCAAACTTTGATTCTCTGTGAAATACTCTAGTTTTTCTCTAAGTCAGGTTCCAATCTCCCATGGTGCATGGTGAGTGGGAAGCAGAGCATAATGGGAATTGCTAGCCATGCTGCATCATGGAGATGCAGACTGATTGATAGAGTCCTGCATGGATACAAAATATGCAGATCCACATCCAATCTGCATCCATAGGAAATGGTCTGCAGACATCTGCATTGCATCTGTGGATATGGATATAATTTGGATATCTGCCGATTTGCAGGGCTCTACTTACCTGCAGAGCCCTGTGTGAATACAAATACGTGGATCTGCATCTGATCTGCATACCCAAGAAATGGTCTGCTGATGCAGATAGCTGGAGCTATAATGCGGATAACTGCGGATTTGCAGGGCTGTATTGACTGGAGAGCTTGACTTGTAGGGTAACCTGACCCACTGGTAAGATTGGGACCATGAGACAACTGAGAAACAACATCCAGGAGGCATTGCAGTAACATTTTCATATGAAGACTGTTTTTCATGAAAAGTCTCTGCCTTCTGAAGAAAATTTTGCTTTATTTTGCCAGAAACTAATGCCTCCAAACCAAAATTGTCATTGAAGTATTTGGGGTTTTGGTGTTTGGAAAATAAAAATTTTCCACCACAAGCCTACTCTTTTATGAAAAATTTTGCTTCAACAAAATTTTGATCAGCCTTACTAATGTTACGCTTCTGTATTGGAGAGATGTGGTGAATCAAGACTGTTTTTTGGGACTCCTGTTTATCTTTCAACAGAAACCAGACCCAGTCCCATTTGTGATCCTCCCCCTTTTAAATACCAGCAGCAAAGCCACCTTTTTCTTTCTAGAACATCTATGATATAAAAGATTGTGTGCACTACACTTCTGAAACAGAGATCAGCTAAGGGAAAGGACAATGAAGATGGAGGTGGGAGTAAGAGTACATAGGGACTTTTAGGAGACTTCATTGCAGATTTAAAGAGTAACACATTTTAAAGTGCCACTAGACTCCTTGTTGGTTTTGCTCAACTAGATTACCATGGCTTCCCCTTTGGAATTTGTCTTCATTTCAGATGTACTTGCTTTTGAGCAGGTCTGAATATAAGAATGGCTTTGAGTACAAAGTGAACAGTGTTTTTGGGGTGGGTGTTCTGTCCTCCACAACGGTGCATGAGCTTTTACCTGAAATGTTAGCTGATGTGACGGGGCTGCCAAAGGCATGAGTGTCATGCCTGATGCCTCATAGTTGGCGGTCTGTGGTAAACAAATTCGAGTGGGACTTGGGAGCTATGTTCCCTCTAAGTTGCGTGGGTGCACGGCCGTCGCATCCCCCGCACAGCACTGAGGAACCCCCGCACAGCCTGGCAGCTGCCGCCAGCCCCTACACACCACTAGGGCTGTGGCTTTGCCGCAACAGACCCTGTTGGCGCCTGGCCTCTGGGCTGGCCCTCCCCGCCCCCAGGGTGGAGCACGCAGGCTCAGGACCGGGGCAGGTGCGCAGTCCTGCATGCCCCATGTGGCCGGGGCAGCGGGGTGGCCGCGGCTGGGGCGGGCTCCCGGGCTCCCAGCCGCCTCGACTTCCCGGCCCGAGGCCGGGATCGGCCTCCAGGGCTGGGGTCTGCTCAGCCCTGCCGGCAGCCTCCCGGGGCCCCAGTCGGGTCCCCCCAGCCTGCGGCCTCAGCTTCTCTTTCTTTCTTTGTCTTCCTTTTTCTTTCCTTCTTTCTCTTCCTTCCTTCCTCTTCCTTCTTTCTCTTCCTTCCTTCCTCTTCTCCTTCTTTCTTTCCTCTTCTTTCCTTCTCTCTCGCTTTTTTCTTTCTCTCCTTCTTCCTTCCTTTCTTTCTTTTCCTTCTTTTTTCTTTTCCTTCTTTCCTTCCTCTTCCTTCCTCCCTCCCTCCCTCCTTCTTTCTCTTCCTTCTTTTTTCTTTCTTTCTTTCTCTTCCTTCTTTCTTTCCTTCCTTCTCTTTTTAAAAAAAACTTTTAAAAATTAATTTTAAATAAAAACCTTTCTAAAAATTAAATTTCAATTCAAAATTCATTCAAATTAAATTAATTAAACCCAATTAATTAATTCTATTTACAATCACTTTAACTTCAATTAATGCCTATAATTTCTGTCATATGAGTTTACACAAAAATTTTATTCAGAAAAAGTTTTGCACATGGCTTGAAAATTTTGCACATAAACCGCCAAACCTTAGAGGGAATATTGCTTGAGAGACCCAGGTTCATTTTCTGCCTCTGCTCCAGACTTCATGCATGGAGTAGGGAAAGTGTCTGCATTACGCTGTGACTCTGTTCCCCCGCTGTGAAATGGGGGGATAGGAGGGTAGGTAACCGTACCTCTCTATCTCACAGAGGTGTAGGGGGGAAGTATTGTTTTTGAGGTCGTCAGCCACTGTGGTGACAGGGCCATAGAAAACCTCAGTAGACAGTGGAGTATTCTAGTAAAATTATTTTCTAATATTCCTTCAACCCCATTTTGAGCCTGCCACTGCTAAGATTCTATATGGCAGCTAGTATCCCCTTAATCTAAGAGCTTTTTAGGGCCCTTCAATCCTATTTGATCAGGGAATGTTGTTAAGTGACTTTGAGGCCTTCCTTCTCTATCTTTCCTGCTAAGAGCTATATCCTCTGCCTTCTCATCACTCCCACAAAAGAGGAATCTTAAATGCATGATGTAAATTGCATAATTAGCAACTTTACAAATTTTTTGGATTATGAACAGTCTTTCTTCAGGAATAATTTCTAAAGTAAAGAAAGAAAGAAAAATGGATTTCTATGGTGCTTTTCAATAAAATCTCATTTCACAGTATTTTTTCCCTAGGAGTACTGTAGTGGTGGTTTTAATTTTCAATAACCCTGGGCCACATCTGTTCTCAGTTTCTTGATTCTATTTTTGCCATCTAGTGGTGCAACTGCAGAACTATTCTTTACTTCAATATACTATTTACTTTCCTCCTAATATAGTAGGATGAATGCAAAGATAGAGTTGCTTACTGGTCTATATGAGAGACAATGCAGATGTATAAATATCACATATATTTCTGAATTTCCCCTCCCCTTCAGTGAAAGTTTAGAGTTATGTCCCCTTTGTTAATGAAAATACTTCTCTGTCACTCTAGCACTTCTTTATATGTGATTGTCCTTTTATGTTAACTATTTCTCTGATCATTTCAAGCACATAAGGGAGAACTGAGATGTTTTTTTAGTGACAGTCCGATGTTCAAGTAACTCATTATGAGTTATTGTGGTAACTGTGATATGCAAACCCACATCCCATCAGCATGTTTCTTGAGGTTGACTGGTGGTCCTGTCAGTTCCTGCAGTATTTGCATTCATTTTATTCAAAATTAATTTTTCTGCCTTTTTGGTTGTAGAGAATCTTCTGAGAGTGGCCAAATGCAGTTCTATCTGGAGAGAGACTGAGACATGGGACAAGTTCAGTCTAGTTTGATTTATTCCCCCCCCCCCCAGTAGATCTAAGAACAGTGCATACATTGAGCTGAATGAGGAAATTAATGTGGAAACCTAATGATACCACCATAAAGTCATGTTTGCTAACTATTTTACCTCCAGAAATTTTAATAGAAATATTCATTTTATACAATATGGTGTCTGGATATCCTAGAAAACAGAAAGGAAAATGGAGAAGGCTGAAGGACAGAATGAAGGAAATGAGGGGGCAAATGGAAAAGAATTGGAAAGAGAGAAAGAGAAAAAGAGAAGACGACATGGGAAATCAAGAATGGGCAAGGAGAATAGAGAGGTGAGGATGCAGAGGGGGACATTTAAGAATTGAAGGGGAAAAGTGAGACACTGAGTGGAGAGAAAGAGTGGGGAAACTGGAGAGGAAGAGAGAAAACAGGAAAAAGAAAATGCCTGAGAAAGTAAGTAATAAATGGATAGAAAAAGGAAATAGATACAATTTTAGAGTTTACATGAATTTAATTAGCTTAATTTACTCAATGTACTTCATTGAAGGAATGCACATTGACCCACAATTTCCATAAATATTTATACCAATTAGTCTCAGCATTAGGTTGTGGACAAGTTGACAGTCCAGTACCTCATTTCTCATAAGTTATGCATCGCTGTGGTAAAGAAATTACAAATGTAAGAAGAATATGGCATTTGGCATTAAGTTATTTGCTTGTGCTCAATTTGTGGTGACCTCCTTGAACAGACTGCAGGAGAAGAGCCAATAGAGACAACCATTGACAAAATAAGCAGAGTAGTTGTGGTTACTTACTCAGATTGCTGCAACCTTGCAGCAACTTGGCACTACACTTTAGTTCTTTGTATGCAGGAGATGAAAGCCATCAATACGAATAGTCACAGAAATGAGGGGGGTAGGGAGAAGGAACCTCAAGAAGTCATCAAGTCAATTCCCCTTCATTAAGGCAGGGCCAAATAAACCTAAATCATCTTTGATAGGTTTTTATCCATCCTGGTCTTTAAAATCTCCAGTGAGGTGAATTCCACAAACTCCCTTTGAAGCTTGTTCCAGACTTTAACTAGTCAGAAATATTTTTTGCAAATATCTAATCTAAATCTCCCTAGCTGCAGATTAAGTTAATTACTTCCTGTCCTACATTTAATGGACATGGAGAACAATTGATCACACTCATCATAACAGTCCTTTACATGTTTGAAGACTTAACTGATCTCCCGAGTCTTTTTTTC
The DNA here is from genome assembly GCA_007922175.1 of Pelusios castaneus. NCBI lineage: Eukaryota > Metazoa > Chordata > Testudines > Pelomedusidae > Pelusios > Pelusios castaneus. The sequence continues at coordinate 13,283,429 of ML685791.1, forward strand.
TCAAAACTAAATGTGCCCAGTTTTTTTAACATTTCCTCAAGTAATCAGATCTCATGCAGTGAAACGTAATCACAGGATTTATCTTCCTCTCCCGTACTATCAGGTTTTTTTTCAATGTAAGTTTTCTCTACTCTGGCATCTGACGAAGTGGGACTTTGCCCTCGAAAGTTCATGTAATAAATACATTTGTTAGTCTTTAAAAATCCACAGGATTCCTTGTTTGTTTTTCTTGCAGATCAGGTTTTTCTAACCTTTTATCATTTTTGTTGGTCTGCTTTCAATCCTTGAGTGTCCAGAGCTTCAGGTGGTTCAGATACCATGGTGTTATATGGGGGAGCAGGATACGCATTATTTTTTAGGTGTAATATTTTCAACACACACAGGCCTTTTTTTTTCAGTTCTTCTCGTTATCCACATCGCAAGTTAGTAGATCAGCCACGCAGCACATTTTTTCCCTTTATGAAGGAAATGATACTCAAATAAAAGTTTTATCGCATATAAGTGGCTGCTACTTTTAAGTCTTTTAAGAGCTACTCTTCCATTTATTGTTGAGTATGGCCAAACTCCTTATGCTGCCTGCTCCTCAGCTGTCCTGATGTTAGTGATACAATTGGCCTGTCAAGGAGAGATGTGGTCTGTTGTCCAGCCGTCTTCAAGCAATGTTGATTGAAGGTGGATGCTGGAGACAGTGGTTTGAAATAAAGGAGTCTTCCATTAAAGTAACGAGAGTGCCATTTTGATTCATTATGTTCATTTGAATTTTTGGGAGGATAAAGTCAGGCATTGCTATAAATACTTGTCTGTCTAAAATGTTGCAGTGAGCCTTCTTTAAGAATTCTTGAACATCACAATCTGAATAATAAACAAACAAAAGAAATAACTTATTTGGGGGGCAGAAAAGTCAAAGAATTGGAAAAGGCAAAATATAAAATTGGAAAGGTCAGAAACTCCGCTTCAATGTATGTATGCTTTAAAACTCAATGCAGCACTACTCACATTTATTTTTGTGAACAGCTGTTTTGATGATGGCTATTCAATCTGATGCATGAAATCATATGATGAATATTATAAGTATTACTTTGATAGCTATACAATGGATCACTCATAACTCAAAGAAAGGGTCTGGTCAAATGTGAGAACACAATTAATTGCATAAAGACTGTCTCTCAGAACTCTGCTAAATGAGATGATAGATTTTAAGGCCCACTGTGATTATCTAATGAAGTCTGATCTCACACATAACAGTGGCCAAAGAACTTCCCCATAATAATTCCTATTTGAACTAGAGCATGTATTTTTTAAAAATCCAGTTGTGATTCAATAGTTGTCAGTGATGGAAAGTCCACCAGAACCCTTAGTAAATTGTTCCTATGGTTCGTTACCCTCATTGTTAAATTGTCTTAGTTTCAATCTGAATTTGTCCAGCTTCAACTTCTAGTCATTGGATTATGTTATACCTTCTTTTGCTAGAATGAAGAGTCCATTTTCAAATATTTATTCCTCATGTAAATACTTGGCTGTGATCTAGTAACTCTTAACCATATTTTTGTTAAGATAAATAGATTGAGCTCCTTGAGTCTGTTACTATTAAGGTGTGTTTTTCATCATTAATCATTCTCACTGCACTTCTCCTGACATCAGGAATTTAGGATGGACCAGTGAATAGTACTGGGTGAGAGTATTCTGCTGTCTGACTGTTTCAGCTATTTCTCTTTTACCATAGGTAGGGCTCAGAATAAATCACAGCGGTCATGAAAGTCATGGAAACTGATTTCCAGGGACCTCCTATGACTTTCCTGACCTCCCAAATGTTACATTTTGTAATACTTTATTGTTAAAAATCATACATTTTTAAGTGTGGACAAACCACAATTTTATTCATTTTTACTAGATTGTTCCAGATTTTTGCCTAATTTTCCATGACAAATTTGTAATCCTAACCATAGGGGTGGGTGAGCTGATGTTGACCTGAGAGTCGGACAAACTGATGTATCAAAAGCTAAGGCAAAGTTTTAAAAAATGCCCCAGTTATGAAAAATACATATTGAAAACGGAACTTAGGCAAAAGTCAGTCAGGCATTTTTGAAAATGTTATCCCTAATCTCTTCCTACCCATCTTTCCCAGGGCAGGCTCCTGGAGTGGAGTCTGTTGTCCCAACCCAGTTCTGCTGCCAGCACTACAGGAATATGAGTTGTATAATGCAGGGCTATTCTTGGTTGGTTACTTCTTGATTTAAAACAACAAGATAACATTTATGATGCCTCCCAAAAATCACAGCTCTGTGTCTACTGGAATAACACTCTACAGTTCAACAGATCTGAATATGGTGAATAATGAATACAGTTCATTCAGTCCTAATCATATAGGGTGCATCTACACTTGTGAATTAAGTCAACTTAAGCTTGCTTAAATCGACTTAATTTAATCTGCGTCTACACTACAATTTCCCTAAATCGCTTAAGTCAATTTAAGGAAATTTTAAGTTGACTTTATAAAACCTACTTTAAAGTCGACTTTACTGGCTAAGTCAGCTTTATTAAGTCGTCTTAGCCAATGTGGACGCAGATTAGCCCTAAGTCAACTTTAAGTCGACTTAAAGAGCCCCAGGGCTCCCCCACTGACTTCCCGGCCAGGGTGGCTGGCACAGCCAGATCCTGGTGTGCCCACCCACAGGGCAGGACACAGCCCTGCCCACCCCGCTCCTATATCCGGTCCCGTCTCTGTCCTGCTTAGCTCCCATTGTACCAGGGTACAATGGGGCAAATGCTGAGTCCCCTGGCACTTTGGAAGGACCCCCCTGCCACCATGGACCAGTCCCAGGTCCACCTAGCCCCTAGAAGTCGACTTAGGGGTCCAGTGTGGACGCTCTAAGTCGATTTGGCAAGGTCCACTTTAAGTCGACTTAATTTTATAGTGTGGACATGCTAAGTCGACTTATTTGACCAAGTGTAGACATATAGATCTGGATTCAGCAAAGTACTTAAAGTACATGCCAGCATTTGAAGCACATGAGTGGTCACAGTGGCACATGTGATGAGACTACTCATGTGTTAGCTAAGTGCTGTAGTAGCTTACTGAATTGGAGTAAGAACTATGTTTTCCCCTGAATTTGAACAGTGTCTAGCATGTTTTTAGTATCACCACAATATAAATAGTAAATCCTATTTTTTGCTAGGATGCAACTGATACAAATTCTTCCTCTTTTGTGCTCTTTATATCCGTTATAGCTCTAGAATCGTGTATCTTCTCTTGTTTCGAAACCTAATTATCAACCAGAAGGTCTACTAGTGCATTTTAACAAATGGTGTAGTCTTTGCAGGGATATCATTAGTCTCTGGTGTGGCAGTATTATCTAAAGTACAGTTACACCCTGGAAAGTGACTGGCATTAGGGAATCCATATTTATTCTTTTTCATTGACTTCCATACTCATTGGGGGCCAGTGGTTAAAGTATAATTTGATGGTCCCTGGAACCCTCCTAATCTCCGGGCCCCCTTCCCGTATTGTCTGGGCCCCCTTCATGCATGTGCGGGCCCCAGCTCAGGTAGGCATTTGCAATCACTTCTCAGTACCACATGCATCAGTTATCATTCATAAAAATATTTATAATTTTATATGGTATTTATGTCTATAGCAATTATTGTCACAAACTAGCAAACACTGCATAACACAATAAGTATTGTGATTAACAATGGTGGGGCATAGGACCTGCCAGCAGCCAGGGCAGGGCGGATCGTGTGTTCCATTGGATTTTTCTATTTTTAGGGGCCCCGGAACTCTGGCCCTTCAAATTTGTGGGCCCCGGAACTGCGTTCCGGTGCATTCCCCCTTACTTTAACCCCTGTTGGGGGCCCAGACAAAAGATCATGAGCTAAATGTTCCTGAAGGATAAGTGGGTTAAGAATCTGAACAAAGATCCAAATAAAAATTTCATGGCTGGGCCCAACTCTATAACTGATCAACGCTAAACATCAGATCTGGGTGCTCCAAACTTTTTGAAGGTCAAAATCTGGATCTTAATTCTCTAGTTTAGTCCAATCTATATTCTGTAGCATAATCCTTCAGTTAACGTGTACAGAATTTTTTTTTCTCTTCAGTTTATCTTGCAATCTGAAAGTTATTCTTTCTGGGTTTGATATGGCCACTAATAATTATACTGCAGCTGGGACTTAATTAATAATCCTGTGAATGTGTGAGATCTGGAAAAGAGCTCAGCATATTTTCTTAGCTATGTTGGCTTTTCTGTGAAAATAAACAATTCTTTTTGCCACTTAACTTAGCTAATAAGACTTAACACATATAGGGAACAGATATACTATATGGTAATGTGCCATTTTTACAGGTGTGCATACCTGAATATAACTAAACTTTCATATCATGAAAATAGTTGGGATTTTTTCCTTATGAATTGTAGCCCACTGATTGATTGATTTCTGTCTCCCTCCCCTTTCAGGTACCATCCCTTGCTGTGCTTGCTCATGTGTGACTGATCAGAGTGTTACTTTGGGAGTCTAGAAATGAAGCAATACTACTTCAAGATATCTTGAGTAATGGTTTACCGTGAGTCTACCTACCGCTTGTGAAGAAGCCCATGGCCAGAATTTACTACACCATTGTCAGGTGATGCATCCCTCTTTTTGCTAATTCCAGTGCTGCAAATGCTGTTATATGGCATTTATACACTGATCTTGATTCTCCTCACACTTATTCTAGTTTTACTCCAGTACCACTCCACTGATTTGAATGGCAGTACTGCTTATTTAATTGTTAGGAAAATCAGCCTATTTTTCTCTAGAAAAATACTTGTCCAAAAGATGAACACTCCTACAAAGTATTAACATGTCTCAATTCCCAACTGTCCTATAAGAATTCTTTTTTAATATCATATTGCTTTTTGTATTTTCCCTGGTTCCTTTCCCCACTGCCATCTCTTAATCTGTTGGTCCAGTGATCTTGTAGACTATTTAGAGTATCATTAGTCTGTGCTTTAATATTATGTGATATGGGCAACTGGTAGCTGCCCCGATATTTAGATCACCGGACACTTCCCCTAATAAAAGATTTTTGCAACCTTACTGTAAGAAGCGCTCACTTGTTTACAGCAGGTCTTTGGCATTCGGCAAGTAGGATGCCTCCAGGCTTCAGAAGTGCCTCTCCTTTGTCCTATGAAATTTCATTCACTATTTGGCAAGATACAATCTATTACATGTTGACTTTTTCCTGCTCTCATTCCAGTTCCTCAGGAAAATTTTGGTAGCAAACCAAAACAATAACTTAACGTTCTGAGGTTGAGTTTATGTCCTGCACTGGGAACATCTGAGAGCCATCAGAATAGCCTACTTCTACCACATGGGACCTTTGTGTCCCTTTAGGGAGCACTACATGGACAGGAGAAAAAAGAGAGAACCAGGCTGGGCTTTCCACTCCTATTAAAGCCCTAGCACTTGACCCCAGTGGTCCCACCCACCCAGCAATAAATAGGTGACCTGGTCATGGCCCAAGACCCCATTGTGCTAGGCACTGTGGAAACACAAAACAAAAGGATGGTCCCTGCCCCAGAGAGCTCACAAACTAAGAACAAGACGAGAGACAATAGATAGATGGTAGAGCACATGATCAGCATGATGGACATTGGAAAGTGATCTGAGCACACCAACATCCTAACTGCTGTCAATGTTTGGTAGGGATCATTGCAAAAGAGGGACCCAATCCAGGCTTCCCTTAGCCACCCCGTGGAGCCTGAACATGACTTCAGGAGCCCATTTCACACTCACTGTATCCCCCAAAACACAACGGGGGGGGAGCACCCTGGAGAGCGGGGAGAGAGTCAGGACAAGCTGAGTTGCCTGCAGCCACCCTCTAGACCCAGTGGATTTGCTCAGCGTCTGTCTAATTCTCATATGTGAGGTTGGGAAAGAATTCTTCCCCAGGTCAGATAGACAGTAATCTGGGGTTTTTTCCATCTTTCTCTGCAGCTTGTGGATGTGGTCACTTATCAGAATTATGTGGGTATATCTCATTTAACCAGTTCTCTGCTTTTGAGGGGGAATTGGGCAATGGTGAACCTTTGTTTCTTCTATTCTATGCCTTAGTTTCCTGTAGGCAGTAATACTTGGGTCAAATTTCCATTGCTAAGTTTGGCATACACATACTGGGTGGGTGGTATAGGTGCATTGTGATCTAGAGGAGGTCAGATTCTGGCTTTAAACTCTGAGTGTTTCTTCTCCTATGAGATAATAGCCTTCTGCTGCTGCTAGCCAGGGATGTACACAAGGTGGGGGAGGCAGCCAGGGGCATTGGCCCTCCCAATGATCAACAGTGGGGCATAGAGCTCCTCCAGGGCCCTGGCAGAGTGAGGAGGGAATATGTCCCTCTGCATCCCCAGTAGGGTAAGGGCTCTGCACAAAACATGTCCCTCCAAGAGTGCTGGAATGTAAATTTCTGCTCATGACCCTGCTGCCAGCTCATGTAGTTAGTCTTCTAACACAGGAGGTAGCATTAGGGTGACCACATAGCAAGCGTAAAAAATCAGAATGTGCTGGAGGGTAATAGGTGCCTCGATAATAAAAAGCTCCAAATACTGGGACTATCCTTATAAAATTGGCTCATCTAGTCACCCAAGGCGGCATTCTGTGCTACAATGCTTTAAGTTCAGGATTCAAAAACTGATGATGATATATGCTGGGTAGGGTTTGTTAGTTATAAATTATAGATTTTTTAAAAATCTTTTTCCCTCCAAAAAAAAAAAAAGAAAGAAAGAAAGAAGAAAAAGAAAAAACACACAAACTAGGAAATTACTTTTTAAAAAATATTAAAGGAACATTATTTAGGTTGCAAAGTTAAGAAATGCCAAATTTTCTGTTTGTGCAGCTTCCGTTCAACCCCCTTGTGTATGTGTTGTGGTGTTGTCTTCAATGACTTGATAGCATACTTTTCCTCAGCGCTCAGCTTCATTCAGTGCCAAGCATGGTTATGCTAATGGACAGAATTGAAGATTCACAGGCTGCGTTAAATTTGCTATTTCCTTTTTAGTACTTGACTGCGCAACTTAAATAAGATTATTTTAACATAGTGCGAGTCTGGTCTGGATTTTACCTGGGCAGTCCTGTTTCTGGCTTTTGTGTCCAGGTGAAGTTTCGAATTGCTCGGTGCCTGGTTTTCTGCCAGAAAGACCTATCAAAAAGAGGATCTGGCAGTGGATCCCAAAAGTGTGGTTACCACAGGACGGGAGGAGCTGCTGGGTCTCTAACCTGTGCCAGCCCCTGCTCAGCCGGGGCTGCCGGCTACTGACAAGCAGGCTCCTTTTCAGGCTGCAGCAGTTCTCTCTCAGCCCTGGAGCACAGGGAGCCCAGCTGGGGAGTGAGAAGGGAAATGGAGATGATCCAGTGAGTCATGAGGGGAAAGAAGCGAGTGATGGGGCAGGGCAGGAAAAGGCGTAGCAAGGGATGGGGGCTTGGGTGTCTAGTTACCAGCAATTAGAAATCCTATAAATTGTACTGTATGACCTTGCCAACAGACGCCGGTATGAGAATACCCAGAGAATTTCTTTGGGTTGGAAAGTCATTTGAATGTGATATTCTCCTTTCATTTTTAAAGCCAGTGGGGAGAGAACCAGCAGCAGTGGCAGAATAAGGGTTCGCGGTGGCTTCTATGATGCTAGTTCTGGCAGAGCTGAATAAGTGGGTCTAAAACATCCCTAGAGAGGTCCTGAGTCCCATAGAACGCTCTCCTGAAGGTCAGCCGCCTGAGTGGCAGGAACTTGATTATTGGAAGACAACAGAGTCCTGTGGCACTTTTAAAGACTAACAGATTTATTTATCGCATGAGCTTTCATGGGAGAAAATTCCCACGAAAGCTCATGCAATAAATAAATCTGTTAGTCTTTAAAAGTGCCACAGGACTCTGTTGTCTTTCTACAATAGACTAACACGGCTACCCCTTTGGAATTTGATTATTGGAGTTAACATGGTATTTTCCTTGGATTGGCTGAATAGTGAGAGCCTGCCAGGTTTTAAATCAGAGCCACAAGACTTGAACTTTAATTTGTATTTATGCTTCAGTTTCATTAGGATTTAAAGCCACCTAAATGTCTAGTCAAATTATTGTTTTCATTATTGTTTTTCTGTCTTTTATATCCTATTACTGTAGTAGATAAACTGATACTGTGGTGTGGGAAAGAAGCAGAAAACAAAACCTAATTTTTGTTAAAAATTAAAATACTGTATGGTGGTGAACCATCTTAATCAAATATACAAATGAAGGCATTGCATTATTTGCATAAAATATCAACGTTTCTGGGCCTTTAGTGTTAAGAGATATGAAGAGGGAAACCAGCTGCAGAAAGATGGAAATGAGACCTCATTAGCAAAAGCAAAATTAGTGCCCAGGCGAAGCCCTCATAAATGTTAACAGGGATTTCACCGGGCTGCCAGCAATCTGGCCTTCACACTGGAATGAAAATAGCAAAGAGTGGCCAAGAAGTGGGACGAGGAAGGAAGTAGCGTGATGGGTACACAAGAAATAATTCAGACTCCCAGATTGGGTGGTTGTGGGGATAAGGTCCTTTTCAGATTGTAGCTCTGATATTTGCTATAGACAGAGGGGAAAATTGAAAGAAGATTAGGGAAAGGAAGGATTATAAAAATAAGGGGAGAGAGATTCCAAAATAAACCTCGTAAACTCAGAGAACAGTCTAATGCTGTTACTAGATGAAGCCTCAAGAGCTCATGCCATTTATTTCCGTATGGTGGATAAAGAAGCCTAGTAAGAATTTGATTTTTTGTTTGTTTTAGCAAGTCAGCATCTAACTATAATCTGAAAGACACTTTAGTAACTGGAGAACCAGTAATGAGATATCACAAGAGCCATTTTTGATATTTCTAAAATATAAAACAAGCCTTTACAATGTAACTAAACTAAATAAAATAAGGAAATAAACAACAAAAAAGCACAAACTCAGCTTCAGGTCAATTTTATATGGTTTAACTGACCGATTAGAAAACTGTCAAGCCTCAGTTTTGAACTGTTTGATTTTTGGTAATTGACTGATTGATGGGTTTAGGGAACCCTTTTCCTAACTGGAAGTGATTCCTATTAATTCTCATATGTCAGCAGCCTCTGTCACACAGTGGCAGTCTAGTGACATGTAACATTCAATTCAGATCAACTTTGTTTAAAGTAGTCTGAAGTTTTCATATGTACCAAGTTGTAGAAAGTCTCTTTAACAGAAGACATTTGTTCACCTCACCTTTGTAAAGATTTCTCGAAGATTTAAATAGTTTAGAGCAGAGTGACTGAGTTGCGTAGAAGTATGGTGGGACTTTCATATAATAAGTGCTTGCAAAAAATTAGGATTTATTGGGTCTAGAAAGGAAAAGAATGAAGAAAAGAGATTGCACTCATTTATTTAAGACTATAAAGGGCATTGTGAAAACTGATCAATCCCTCCTTTTTATCCTGTATCATAAATTATTCAGTTAAATTAAAGGTGGTAAATTAAGAACAAATAAAAGAAAACAAAGCATTATACAGCATATTGTTGGTTTGTGAACTTCACTGCTTCATTTGGTGCAATAAATCAAGCCAAATACTTTGAATAAATAATACCATGACCATTAAAAACAATGATAGTGTTAACAATCAGCAAATTCCACAGATCAGGGCGTATTTAAATCAATTACCTGATAGGGTGAGGAAAGCACTCCTCCTAATGTATAGCTGTGGACAATTATTTCTGTAAAATGCAAGAGGAGATTGCTTTACTTTCCTTGAATGCATCAGGTATTGATCACTTATTCAGGCAATATATTTAACTGGATAGGCCAGTGGCCTGATCTAATATGGTAAATCCAATGGGACAGCACGGATCATCTCAGACTCAGACTTATAGACTCTAATGTTAGAAGGGATCAATATGATCATCTAGTCTGACCTCCTGCACAGTGCAGGCTATAGAACTTCACCCCCCTACTCCTGCAATAAACCTCGAATTATGACTGTTATTCAAGTCCTGAAAATCATGATTTAAATACTTTAAGGTACAGAGAATCCACCAGCAATTGAGTCATGCCTCATGCTACAGAGGAAGGCAAGAGCCTTTGCCAATCTTCCCCAGGGGAGAATTCCAATATGGCAATCCATTAAACCCAGCACATGTGGGCAAGACTCATCAGACAGGCATGCAAGAAAGAATTTGTAATAACTCAGAACCCACCCCATCAATCGTCCCATCGACATATCTACCACAAGGAGCCAAAGATCAGTCCATTGCCAAACTAGATTGTTCCATTATACCATCCCCTCCATGAATTTATCAAGCTCAGTTATGAAACCAGGTTTTTTGCCCCCACTGCTCCTTTTGGAAGGCTATTCCAGAACTTCACTCCTCTGATGGTTAGAAACCTGCATCTAATTTAAAGTCTAAACTTCCTGATGGCCAGTTTATATCCATTAGTTCTTGTGTCCACATTGGTGCTGGACTTAAATAATTCCTCTCCCTCTCTGTTATTTATCTCTCTGACGTATCTATACAGAGCAATCATATCTCCCCTCAACCTTCTTTTGGTTAGGTTAAATAAGCCAAGCTCTTTGGGTGTGTCTACACTTATAAATTAAGTAGACTTAAGGAGGCTTAAGTCGACTTAAAATACTCCGCGTCTACACTGGGCTATCCTTAAATCGACTTAAGCTGCTCCGTAAGTCGAATTAAGGAAAAATTAGTTTGAATTAATAACACCTCATTTTAATTTGAACTAGCGCTTAAGTTGACTTTTTTAAGTTGACTTAAGCCAGTGGAGAAGGGGATTAGTGCCTTGGTGGAGTTTATTACGTCGATTTAAAACATTAAGTCAACTTAATAAGGTCAAAAAGGGGCCACGTCTACACTTGAAAAGTTTAGTTGATTTTTGTTAAGTTGACTTAATAAGGTCCACTTTAAGTCGACTTAAAGTCGACCTTATTAAGTCGACCTCATAAAGTTGACCTAACTTTTCAAGTGTAGACATAGCCTTTGAGTCTCCTCTCCTAAAGCAGGTTTTCCATTCTTTGGATCATCCTACTGGCCCATCTCTGCACTTGTTCCATTTGAATTCATCTCTCTTAAACCTGGGAGAACAGAATTCTACATAGTATTCCAGAGGACGTCTCACCAGCGCCTTGTATAATGGTACTAACACCCTCCTATCTCATAGGGAAATACTTTGCCTGATGCATCCAAGGACCACATTAGCTTTTTTCATGGCCACATCATATTGGCGGCTCATAGTCATCCTGTGATCAACCAGTATTCCCGGGTCCTCCTTCTCCTCTGTCACTTCCAACTGGTATGTCCCAGCTCATAGGAAAAGTTCTTGTAATTAGTCCCTAAAGGCATGACCTTGCACTTTCTACTATTAAATTTCATCCTATTTCTATTACTCCCGTTTACAAGATCAAACAGATCTTCTTGTATGGTATCCCAAGCCTTCTCTGTGTTGGCAATACCTCCCAACGTGGGGTCATTCACAATTTTTATTAGCACACTCCCACATTTTGTGCCAAGGTCAGTAAAAGGTTAAATAAGATTAGTCCCAGGACTGATCCCTGAGGAACTCCACTAGTAACCTCCCTCCAGCCTGTCAGTTCACCTTTCAGTATGACCCTGTGTAGTCTCCCTTTTAACCAGTTTCTTATCCACCTTTCTGTTTTCATATTAATCCCCATCTTTTTCAATATTCATAATAATTCTTCATGTGGAACCCTATCAAATCCCTTACTGAAATCTAGGTAAATTAGATCCATAGCATTCTTTTGTCTAAAAAAATCTGTTTTCTTCTCAAAAAATTAGATCAGGTTGGTCTGACACAATCTACCTTTTGTAAAGCCATGTTGTATTTTATCCCAGTTACCAATTAACCTCGTTATCTTTAACTACTTTTTCTTTCAATTTTTTTCCCAACACCTTGCATACTACTAAGGTCAAACTAAGAGGCCTGTAGTTACCCAGATCACTTTTTTCCTCTTTCTTAAAAATAGGAACTATGTTAGCAACTCTCCAGTAACAGAACAACTCCCGAGTTTACAGGTTCTTTAAAAAAAAATTCTTGCTAATGGGCTTGCAATTTCATGTGCTAGTTCCTTTAATATTCTTGGATGGAGATTATCTACACACGCACCCCTGCAATTTACTCCCAGTTAGGTGTTCAAGTTTGGCTTCTATCTTGGATGTGGTAATTTCAACCTCCGTATCCTCAATCCCATTACCCACCCTGCCATTATCTCCAAGCTCATCGTAAGCCTCATTAAAAACAGAGGCAAAGTATTTGTTTAGCCTCTGTTTTTAATGACTACCTATTTAAAGAATAGACTCCATAGATGCCCCATCTTGGCCTACAGAAGTAAGGTACACATGCCACAAGTTTTTAGTAGATGACAAGAAACCGTCATTTCAGATGAACAGTATTTAATGTAATATACTTTTAAATAAATTTGATGACTTTATAAATATACAACATGGTCCTCAGTCTCAGCTTCCCATGAGTAGGCAATAAATAATCATTAAATTAAAACAGATAATTGATATAAAAATAGAATTTTTTCTGAAAATGCAAATACTATACATGAGTTATATAAACCATGTTAAAACACATAGAGATGTCTGCAAAGAACACCTATGACTAAAATCATAAATACATTCTTAATCCTCCCTAGGAGGTAATGAACTGGCTTGCTTTAAGCACTCAGACTGCTATAGGAACTTTCACCCTTTGCAGTAGACAGTGCTGCAAAAGCCATTAATACACAGACAGTTCAGTTCATAAATGTAACTACATAAAGACTGGGTGCACAGCTCAAAAGCTTTATAGATCAACTCTTCCTACATCCTAATTTCTTCATAGGGTTTCTTCTTTTGTCTTCTAATGATGATGCCAGAAGAAGGGAATACACATTTGTCTTGAATACTGATTTGCTCCTGGTTGGTTTTGTTGTTCCCAACTTAGAATTCAAATAATGCATTGTTGTCTAGTATGCTCCATTTCTCAAATTTTGGTGAGAACTGTACATATACATTAACCTGCTCTACGCCTTCAGTGACCCATTGATCAAAACACTCATCTTTGGGGTGCTAAGAGCAGATAAATTACATATTCAGTGGCATTTGAGGTGAGAACTTTTGGGACTAAAAGTAAACACTGATGTGGAAGCCTAAGTAAAGTAAACAAATGACTCTCAAAGAGAAGTGAAAGTTGCAAAAACTAGGATTCTTAAATTTTGCCATTAAGGTTTTTAAATGATCTGGTTAGCTAATGGCCTGTCAAATGGAAACAAAGTGGAACTGTTTCTTTGGTGAGAGTCACCTTTTGTAACATAGCTCACATGAGATTTATGTCCATAAATTATACTTAAGGCTTATTTTGAGGGCTTAAATATAATGCAAGTAGCTCACAATCCTTGTGTCAGAACTGCATAGAAGTGAATTTTACCTTCAAAGCAAGTTTCTTTGTACATAATCTAGAAACTCATTCCTCCTAGACAATTCTAGACAGTATTAGTCAGGCAGGATGAAGCTTATTAATTCTTCATGGTGTTAAAATAGTTTTAAAAAATTAAGTGTCCTATAATAAAGTGTCCTTTATTACAGTTTACTAAGGTTTTTTAAAAGATCATAAGGTAGAAAAATATATCCATGGATTACATTGTCCTCCAGTGTAACTATTTCATTTCAATGCTCTATAATAAATTAAGGACAATTTAAATACATCTACAGTATCTCACTAAGTCTGCTTGATTACTTAATTTGAAAAATGGAGCAATTCATATAAGCGCATACAGGTACAGTGCTCTCCATCCCATACATTCTCTCTCGTAACAGAAACAAATTACTTTTCATTGCAGACAGGAATCACTAATTAGCTTATGACATTCTGATAAAAATTGCTTCTCTAGAGCAGCCTTGCAAAATTGTCATAAAACTTACCAACCAGGGATCAAATCTACTTGCCCGCTGTTTTACATTGATTATTGATGGATATGGAAAAATTCAGTTTTCTTGACAATCCAATAAATCATTCTCCCTCTACAAGTGGGCAAGTAGAATTTTGTAAGGATGCTCTAAAGTACTGATTGCACACTTGAATGTGCACAGCAAATTACTGGAAAAGACATTTACAATTTTTTTTTAACTACTGTCCACTTTGACTGAGCTACCACCTTTTGGAGAGGTAGAGGAACAGAAAATCTTCTACCAGTGAGATAGGAAGAGTCTACTATGCTACTATGGTGGCACATCTGCAGAGTTTTACAGATACCGTCAAGGTTCAGAACTTGTACCAAAAAAAGAAAAAACACCCCATACCACATTATATATTATTTTGACATTTTTTTTAGAAATATGGCAGTTAAAATTGAGACCACAAATATATTTGCCAGGTAAATAAGAGAAATAATGTTCTGGAAAATGACTATGAATGCAAAAACAGTAAAATATTGTCCTCCTAAGGAGACATTATGCTTTTGCACTGCACAAGCAGCAGTTTTTAACTACTGTGTCTGCTTGATCATATGCATGAAGGCCAGTCAAGCCAATCATATTTAAACAAGCACCTCTGCTATATTTTGTATGTTAACTTGCATCAGTGTAGGCTTTTATTATCAGAAAGATACCTGACTTTGAGCTTCTCAAATATCACTTTGTGTATCCGAGAGATTTTAGATTTCCACTTTTTACGTTTTAAGGCTCAATCCAGCTCATGTTGAAGTCAATGGCAACAGTCCCATTGACTTCAGTGGGGAAAAGGACCAGGGTCATTTTACACAGTTTGAGTTAGAAATGTATTTCCAGTAATTTTAAGCTAATGAATATCAAAATATTAGTCTCTATGCAATATAAATATTTCAACATGTACTTTTGAAAAAAGTAAAATACAGTAGATTTTTCAGTAGTTGACTGGCAAAATGCCCCAAAAACTCATAAATAAAATTGTCTGTGTGGGGGAGAGATAATGAAGATAAACAAACCAGATAAATTCAGAATTAAACTCTTTTCCATTTCAGAAATTCTGATTAGCATTTCTTCTTTGCCTTTCTTTTAAATTTTTTAAAGGGCCAAATAACTGTTTCTCATTCAAAATAGAAACTAAAATAAGGCTACTCTCATGGTATTTCTAAGCCAGCTAAAATTGTGAAATACTTGAAATCTCATGAGAGAACCCATTCCAGGCTAATTTCCAGCATGAGGGAGGTTCAGATAAGCTTTGAATAACCATCCAACTCATCTTAACATTTTGAGGAAGGTTCGTCACTAATGTACCCCACCCACACAACACATCACAATGTCAATACACAATATTTACATTTTCATTGTTGTCTTACATAATATAGTGTCTGCTTTAAATAGTGGATCTCCACTGGCCTTTATATCCAATGTGTCCTAAATGTTAAGGTTTCTGATTTGCTGTGGAAAAAAACATATTGTTAAAAATGGTGTATAATAAAGGATATCATAATAAATTTATAAGACTTAAGTAAAATGAAAGACAAAATGCTAAAAACCTCAAATGAAGAATGAATGCTAATTACCTCTTGTAGCAGCGATAGAAAGCTGTCCAAAAATTTGCTGGGGGCTTCTTTTGCGTAAGATTCACATGGAGAACAATTCTGGAAAACAAAGAAAGGTTTCTTATCAGATATGCTGTGTTTGAAAAGTGTATTATAACAATAAATAGTAATTTGAGATCATTGAATGAAAAATATGTAATGTACTAAAAATGGGTAAGTAGTGTTATCTTTTTAACAGATGGGAAAACTGAGGTACAAAAAGATTAGGTAGTAATGAAGTGAACCAATGGCTGTCAAAAGAAGTACCCACAGCCATTGATTCTTATTCTCTTACACTAATCAGTAGACAACTTGACCTCCATATTATGCATTTCCCATTATTTAGCAAAATATGAACAGCTGATTAGTAGGACCAGAATGAATGCAATCCTAGAAGGAAGTACTGGGAATATTTACATCATTATCTCTTAGTATAACTAAAAGAAGAATTTGTTCTTTCATCAAACTTTGCATTTAGGATACAATAAACTATACAAAATATAGTGCAATTGTTAAGTTAGCAAACATGTCAGACAGTCCTACCATGTCAATAATGTTGTTTGTAGTAATTGGTTTCTTCAACCTCTTAATCATGGTATTAAAATTATTACTTGATTGGCTTTTTGCTGGTTCTAAGTATGAACTTGCATTCTGAAAGCACTTAAAAGAAGACATGCATTTACTCTGGAAGAGAAACATTGAAAATATTTAAATTATTGCCAAATATAGAAAGTAAACATACTTTTTCACATTTGCTTGTTTTTTTTCCTGATCCCACATGCATGGTTCTCTCATTGCAACTAATCAATGAAATCTAACTGATATTTTTGTTTAAAATTTACTTATTTTGATTTATTTACATTCACTAAAAAAGATCCTTACTTTAACGGCTCCTTGACAGTTTTTAAACATATTTTTAAAGTAGACACCTTCTAAAATCTCCTTTTGGCCATTAATTAACACATCAACAAAACAAGAATTTAATCCAGAAATTAATCTTGCTATATCTACTGTTTTTTTGACATAACTACAAATGTTTTCTTCTCATGAATGATGCACAGAAGTCCCTTTATTTTGTATATATAAATGCCCATTTTGCTTCTCCATGCCATTTCCAACATCACATTTAATAATACTTAGAATTTATGTATGGCATTATACTTTCAAAGAAGTGTACAAGTCTTAAGTGTCCCTGTCAAACAGATGAAGGAATGGAGATGGAGAAATTAAGTGCATTGCTTAAGGCAATGCTGGTAGTTGGGGGCAAAAATGGCCTGAGAATTCAGGTCATACTTCATCCAATTAAATCACAGTGCTATCATCTCAGCTTTAAACTCAGATGAACCTTAAACAAGCTCAGCAAGATCTTGCAAGATCAGCAAGCAACAACTGTATTTACTCTGAGAAAATTCTCGTTTTTCTTTATGCTTTGGTCTCATGGCATAAATTTTCCTATTTGCACTTCTTATACACAGAGATAAAGTTGCCTATTTTTTTCCCCAGCTCATGTTGCTAAGGTATGTTAATTTTACTGAAACTGACAGCATGACACTTTGACCCCTCCAGAATCTATCATCCTGTGCACTGGTCATTTTCCTCCCTGTGCACAACTGTGGAAAATACCACTGAGACAAAGGACTCAATGGAGAGAGAGCAGCATTGTTTACTGTAGCCAATTTCTAACTTGCTTTGCACTTTCCAAAGAAAGAAACTTTCATAAATGCTGATTGCGCACATCAAGGAGGAGATAAAACCGTCATCTTTGTTTTGCATACCAACTGCTACCCAATTTCAATCTCATCCGGTCTATAGTGTCAATGCGATTTGCTTTATGTGCAAGGATAACATAATGATCTCACTGTATATTTCTTATAGAAAATTTTTAACAGAAACCCTTTGTCAGTAAGATACAACATTTTATTTTCCTTAAAAACCACATATTCATGTTTGTCTCTGGCTTCTTACTGTAACCAGTGTAACTTACTGGAAAAAAAAACATTCATTTTAAAGAGTTCAATTTTCCAGCTGAAACTGAAAACATTTTCTGTCTCATCTATGATGAGCTGAGAAACCAGCATTTCTCTTTTTTGTTTTTTTTTTGCTGACTTAACAATAACCTGTAGATAGGCTAACAGTCAGATAAATGCAAGTATTTTGTCTCTAGACTTTTCATTCACAGCTAAGAATGACTTGCCCCAAAGTCATGAGAAGCTGGTGACATCTGAGAATAGATAGGCAAACATGTAGAGTTGCCATATCAGAAGTAATTTACAGCAATGGGTAAAGGGTATTTTACATCTGACTCAAAATAAGGTGCCGCTTACCCTGAAGAACATTCACTTCCTAAGCTAGGAGCCATGGTGCCAGTCTCAGCTAATGTAAATTGGTGTGGTGCTACTGATTTCAGCAGAGTTATGTCTATTATTACTAGCTGAGTATCTGACTGTTTCTCTTTGCACCTGAACCAATTTTGCCGTAAGGCTATAATTTTAACGTATATATTTTCTTTTTGTTGATGTGGTCTGATTTCTTAAACTTGTCCTCACTCACTATAGCTTTAATAGTTGATGAACAGAGAGAGAATTGTTTGGGGTTGCACTGGGGCTAACACTCAGTCCACTCACAGGAAGCTCCAAGGAAGTCAAAACCAACAGTGATAAACCACTGAATTTTGGGTCATGTATAAGGCAACCTTCTTCCTGTATGTACAGGCCAAACTCAGACTTGCTGTAAGCAGGTACAGTTTAATGGATTTCAATGGAAGTGCACTCAGTTACACTCTGTCACATTTGATTTCATGGTTGAGCCATTGGGAAAGTTTGTAATTCACTCAGTATAAATTGAACACTGATGAAACAGATCATTCGCATTGCTACAACCACGCACTGCGTCATTAGCATGTGAGAGCTTTACTGACAGTGAAGTATGATTGCTTTTAATGCCCTTTATCTGGGGACTAAGGGCTTGCTACACTGACAAGTTTAATGTGTTCTCTGAGAAATACTGAGCTCTTAATGAAACCAAAGGTATTCAGCCCTTGCAGGATCAGCCCCTAAAACTGTACTTTTGAGTTGTAAGTGAACCACTATCTCTCTTCCTGAGCGGGGGTGACAATGTTGTTATGAAAAAAGTTATGATTAAGCAATTAGTCACTAGCTGTAGTCGCTTCATTTCTGGGATAGCGGCAAGTTTATCTCAGTGACATGGTAGCTAATCATCCAATTCTTTTCACTTTGACATGAAAATTTAGAAATTCAAAGAAATTAAAAAATCCCCAACAATTAGAATGTGGTGGGGCTTTGCATTGTGTATATTCCCAGCAATGACATGGAGTAGTCTGTGTGGGTCAAGGATGCTTATAAAATTGGTTTTCTTTTCTGGCATAACAAAAAGAAGCTAAGTAAAGATCAACAGGAATGTAACCAAAGCAGCGCCAAAAAAAAGGTGAGTTTTTCCTCTATTTTGTTTTGCAGTAAGTGCACGAAGCTGAAAAAATAGCATTACAATTTGTGTATGCTTTGGTGAATCACCATGCCTAATAATAGTCTCTAATAAAAGAAAAATTGTTTTAAGTTTTCTGCCGCTATGTGCTGTTGCTCAAATCTGTAGATTGTAATTAAGCTAAAGCAGCTGATACTATAGCTAAGTGTATATTAAATCTCAATACATGTTACGTCTAGAATTTAGTTCTTCATTGGTGAATGTCAGAAGAAGCACAAATGGAACTCATTCAGCTTCTACACTTTTGAAGTATGTGGACTTCATTATTTTGTTCTTTGCATACCATGCACGAAATCATGCATGAGAATATAAAATGACTTACTCTTGTTATTTTAATGCTAGGGATGACATAAAGCAAAATTTAAGCCAATAAGTAGATTATATTAATTTTATCATCTCTATTTGCCTGGTAATGCAGTGCATTCTCACAGACTTTAAGTAAGAAGGGACCAGTATGATCATCTAGTCTGATCTCCTGCACAATGCAGGCCATAGAACCTTACCCACACACTCCTGTAATGGACCCTTAATCTCTGTCTGAGTAACTGAAGTCCTGGTGATTTAAACATGGGTAGGCTGACAGAAATCAGTAGGACTACTCATGAGAAAAGGCTGCCAAGGCCTGTATTTCCACTTTTGTTACTTCATTTCAGCGAGTATTTTTTCAGTAAGAGCCTGATTCTGCAAGATGCTAAGAGCCCTCAATTCTAATGCAGGCTATGTAAGTCAAAGGCATACAGCATCTTCACAGGACTGAATCCTTGAAGAGTAGTATTGATTATCAAGCTGCTGCATGAACGTCTGATATTAGGGCTATGTTTCAAGTAAAAGGAATACATTCAGATATTACAGCAATGGGTACTTTGGAAATACACATATTATAATAGTAATAATACAGTACTGTACTGTTTTATTACAGTACTTTAATATTAAAACTAATCTGATATTTAAAACACAGAAATAAGTAACTTCTATTTAAAGTATTTCCCTTTTTAATCTAGTTTTTAAAATACTTTTAAATCTAGTATTAAGAGTACCAAGTCTTGCATGTTAGAAAAAACACAGTTGTCGCTTTTTAAAGAGAATGAACTAATTGAAATAAATTCAGTATATTAGAAGAAAATGCTAAAGCAGTCTTACCTCAGAGTCTACTGGCGTAGGCAGAAGGTCACCATCCTAGAATAAAAAATTAAGTTAGCATTTTTAGTATCTCTCCCACTACGTTTACTCTCAAATATAGACGCCAAGAACAATTGTAAAAACAGGTTATTTTATATTGCCACAAATGCTGTACTTACCTTAACTTTTACTATTTTTTTCAACTCATTGACTGTCTTTACAAGCTGCTTGTATCTTAGCTGGGTTGGTTTAGCAGCAGTCAGCAGCATACTGGAACAGAACAAAAACAGATAGAAACTGATCATCCTCTCCATAACGATGGGTTTAGTTTTAAAATATGCCCAGAACAGAGACAATGCTATCCAAGAAGTACACTTCACGTTAACTGTGTTCAGGTATGCTGCATACCTACCTATTTATTGATCCTTACTGAAGATGTAAACCCACCCATTTCAGTTTGGAAAGCTTTGTAGAATGGATTAATGAGTAACCCTTTTTTCTTTTCCACTGGCTAGGTGTATGTGCATGCGTTAGTGCGTAGGGGGCAGGGATTGATGGAGTGAATAAAAATATGCCCCATCTGCACATTGGACAGGAAAAAAAAAAAAGAAGAGGTGAATTCCCATTTTCACTTTGACTCAAGAAATGAACACAGTAAATAATAGGTATATAGAAACCACAAACCTAAGTAAACAAAGATGCTGCATTTTTTTCTGTCTCCTACAGCATCTTACCTGTTCTCCTGCACATATGTGTTTGTAATAGCACTATAGTAATGAGTAGTTACTACTTTTCATGTCTCTTAGATATATTTTACTCATTACTATAGTGTCATTATCCATACATATACATGCACGTATTAACCCTACCTTCTTTGAGATTCCTACTGACATTATTAATTTCCTCTGGTTTTTTGTGGAATACCATCTTTTCAGATATTGACATTAATTTGGGATTTTCAAAATAAAGAGGTACAGCTTGGTTTTTCTGGCTGCAAGTACGAGTTCATTCAACATCTGAACTAGCTGAAGTATGCTATAATTAATAAATCAACTTCGTGAGCGATACCAAGTGTTTTAATTATATCCTAGAAAATATATCCACAGTGCTGTGATGCACAGCATATGTTCCTGATCCTGCAACAAGCTCCAGGAAAGTAGACCCCTGCACCTGTGAAGAGTCGTATTGAAGTCAGAGGTCCACCAACATATTGAAGGATCAGGGCCTAATATGTCACTGACTTCAAATAAGTTTTACTGTTGGAAAACAGCAGCACAGCAATTGTGGTAGTTAAACACATTCTACCATATTATATATTATGGAAATACAGATATCCATATCCAAGGTTGGGTTTAGTTTTGTACTTGAACCCATTTGTTGTGTACAAAGGCTACTATAGCACTCATTATTTGACTACAGAATGAATTTTCTGATAATTTACAAGTAAATCAGTTAATTAGTTGAGTTAAAATCCATTAAAATGGATCTTTAAAGAAATTTAGTATCCTGTGTTAGACCATATTTTTTCTCCCCAAGTTACCTTAATTATGAAATAAGACAGAGTCTTCAAACTTCTCATATAGTGAAAACTCACTACAATCTAGAGAACTGGCTTCATTTAAAATTTATTTACGATTAATGTTGAGGGGTTTCATTATTCTCCATCGCTGAATAATAACACAAATCATGTTGTTTTTTTCTTTTGTTATTCTCTATTACTGAAAGTTTCTTCTTCAGCAGAGACTAATGAATAATGTTCTGTTACACAGAATTCCAAGAATTACCAATTTTGCTAAATGATTGTCATCTCCCATTGTTTTCAGAGAAAGTGAAGCTAAATGCGCCCTGGCCAAAGATGCTTTCTTTCAAAATAGCCACTGCCTGCCCTAGGGTCCAGAGCCTATAACTGACCATATGAGGTAGATTGCTATGCCTGTGTGGAGCTCCATTGGCTTGAGTGGGGTTCTCTCTGTACACTTACACTCTGGGTCCTCTTATACATTGCAAATACTGTTTTAGAGCTATAGTTGAACACCGCATAGGGGGCCACCATCTACTTCGAGAGCAGAGTTGTTTCACCCCCAAGAGTGACATTATCAAGAAAGGAAAAAAAATGCTAGTGTCTGAAAATCAGTTAAATCTGGAATGAAAACACTATTATGCAGTGGTTATGGCATTATTACAGGGCAGAGTTAAGGTTATATGGGTAACTTCGCTGTGGTTTTCTTTTGAATTAAATCTGAACCTTTGGATTTCCTGGACCTGTAACCATTTTTTTTGGGGGGTGGGGGGGAATAATTACAAAATCAATGTAACATTTTTATCCTTCAGTTAATGATATATACTCAACCTTAACTCAGTTTGACAAAACTGTACAAAGTATGTGTGTGCATGTGCACACATATACTGATAGAGCACTTATTGTGGTGATTCTTTTTGACCTTTCACACAGAGCTGGTAAAAAACGGGAGAAAAATGTTCACTCACACATTGGCAAATTCAGAACATTTTTATGCCTTTGTTTTTATATGGTTTGATTTCTCATTTTCTGCATTTTTTTCAAACTACATTTAACCTTTTAGAAAATGTAACCTTTTTGAAATTTGGAAATTTTCAGATGAAAATTTTTTAAAAATATATATATTTTTATTTTAACCAATTCCCCAGTGGCTGAGAGAGCCAATTAAAATTGGCAAAACAAAGAAACTGGGAGGAAAGGAGGAGGGAAGAGAGAGAGAGGTTTTAAAATATTTTGCAAAACCATCTGTAGGTCTTTTAAAAAGGTTCACATTTTTATGGAAAACGTAACTTTTTTATTTTGAAAAATATATTTTTAATGCATTTTGCGGTTTTTTATTTAAAGGACAATTTTAATATTTTAAACTAAAAGTTGGCTTTAGCTGGCAGTCTTTGGTGTTAATAGCCAAGATATATGTTGATAGCAAATGAGCAAATTATTAAAAACCAAGCTTCATTTATGGAGACTGGCAGAAGTAAAGAAAGTAATTTGTGAGGGGTTTTATTCTTTTCCTTCCTAGAAAACCCATGGAGGTAATATTAGAGTGTTTTTCATCTACTACATGGCTCTGTTTTGCCACCTCAGTTGTTCAACAGGTCTGTGCATCTACTGGGGAGACAGTGTGTCTATTTTAGACTTCAGTGCTAACAATATGCAGATGATACTTAGGTCTGTTTCCTTTTTAATGGATCTGGATATGCAGTTTCTTTGTTCTCCCAATGCCTAGCTGAGATAGCAAATTTGGATCATAGTGAGTTGGATCTCAGCCCAGACACAGGTGAGGCTGTTGGGATGGGATAGAGTTAATCTCCAGAATATATGCCCTCTGTTGGTTTTCTCAGGGAGGGCCACAACCATTAGCTGGTCCAGAATTCATAGATAATAGGAGAAAAGAATGACTTTTTAAATCTTCTGGTTTGCCACATTTAACCAGGCTTTTGTTAGTTACATCAGTTTTCCATGCAGTTGTATTAATGCAATGTGCTCTGTATGGCGCTATACTTAAAGATCTCTCCTATTAATAGTATAGCAACTCTAAATGTAGTGGTAATGCCATACTAAACATGAGCAAAATTGATCTTTAAGTGCATAACACTTCAATTATTTCAATTTTTCTATTGCTGTGAGATGTAGCCACTGGAAAAGTTTCAACTTCAGTTTAATAATTTCAATCCTTTTTGAGTTATGCATGTAAAAATGCTATGATTCAAAACCTTTTGAAAATGATGGAAAGTTTCTCATTCACTTCAGTACACCTTGGGTCAATCCCAAATTAGTACTTTTAAATCTACCTACATCTCAAACTGAGGGTCATGACCCCTCCTGGGTCACGAGATTATTATGCGTGGGGGTCACAAACTGTCAATTCCCACACACACTATTGAGGGTGGATTGGCATTAGGATGAGGGGGTGGTCATCACTTTTTTGATATTTTCAAAGAAAAATCCTAGGAAAGAAAGTCCTAGGAAAACAAAGCTTAAGAGCCCCTGACCTACACCTCAGAATGGGCAAGTGGAATTTGATCCAACTTTCAAAAATAGAACAAAAACCAAGTCCTTACCAGTACAAGCTGTAACGGTGGAAGTATTTTACTAAAACAGTATTTTTCTGATAGAAATTCTTACTAAAGGAAATAAAGTAAATCATCCCTTTCTATCTAGGGCCTTATAATGCATTTATGTGGCCCTGATGAGATTTCAGCAATGTCTGTTTCAAACAGTGAGCAAGTTATTTAATAATAAAATAATCAAACCCTAATAATCAGAGAGACAAAAGCAAAAACATCCAAGATACTAGACTGCTCTTCCATTCTCCCCCATCATGCATCTTGGAAATAATATTTGGCACAGTTAGTGAAGAAATTTCTGAAGTATTCTGTTAAACATGTCAATCACAGCACAGGCCAAAGAACTTTAGACTGAATGCAAGGTGCTGGCGGCAGCTTGCTGTCTTTAAGATTGAAAGTTGTTTGATGTTTATGCTGAATTCTGCTTCCTCTAGACACCAGTTTATAAGACTGAACTTGGAGCAAGGCGAGACCTGTACTTAAAATTAGCTTTTTGGGGATGGACTTACTGCATACAGATGTAATACACATTGAATGGCAGAGTTCTTTTCTTTGTTCAGTGTGGGTGATTTTGTCTCTTACTTTTGAATGAATCCCTAGAATTTTGAAATGAATGAAACTTGGAGATGGGCTGTTTGGCTTTAGCAAACTTGGTTACTTTCAAGCCTTGGAGTGTATTGAGATGTTGGAATATATTAGGATAGACTTTTTACCCACTTGACCTTCTCTCAGCCTGTCATGTAGCAATCCTCAGAATTAATATGCTTGTACATTTTCTAAGAGGGAACAAAGCCAGGGATCTAATCCAATATCTGTTCACTTCATGGTTGCGTTCTAAGGCTATGACATTTTTTGAGGTGCAATCTGAGTAATAAAACAATAAGGTGGTCAAGATCACATAATTAAAAGATTTAAAAAATTAACCCTATCTGGGTGTTTTAAGAGAGCCTGTTGTTCACAGGAAGTTAATAAATAATCACAGTAAAATAAGGCAGCATTAGGTATACTGGTCCAAATTTAGGTGTGGCATGAGTGGTTTAAAATTAACTCTCGATTCAAAATAATTTCAAGGGTAGTTAAGCACTTATAAACTTTACATTTTAGTGGGGCTATTTTATTGTGCTTATCCCTTTTAATTTAGATATATTTAATGAGCTTGCAGAATGGAGATATGGCAGAAAACCCCAGTGATGGCCAGCTAGCCAATATGTACATTGTTCTAAGTCTAATGAACATTTTTGTACCAACTGCATTAAAGGAGGTCCTTCTTGATGTAAAGAGAAAAAGGCATATAGATTAAAGATTCTTTATGTAAGAGCTGATAATGGTGAGAGCATAGTTTATTGTAATGAAACTCAGCTATGTGAAATAGCAGATGTACAATCAACCCACGTGCAGTACTTCCACAAGGGACATATAAGTATGGCAGGCTTCACTAGTAGTTCTCTGATCCAGTGGGGTAGTTTGAGGATATTGTGGTTATCATGGTTATGCAGTATCTTAGTCTAGCCTGTTTCTAACTGTAATCAGGGATAACTTAAAACAGCTGTGGCGTATGCTAAATAACAAGAATAGGAAGCTAAGTGATATACATTTAGCAATGGAGCAGTTAACTGTCTCACACCATTTCTCTGGAGTGGCATAAAAGCTGGTATTTTATGTTGAGGGACATGGCCAACAATAGATTATGGTCATTTAAAAATGGCAGTGATAAAAAAAAAGCAAGGACAAAGAAGAACTTCCCTTGTGTTCTTACAGCGGGGAAAACTCCTTACTATCCCTCTCATCTGATAAGAGTGAGTACTGTGCTTTTTATGTACGTCACTACTTTTTCTTGTGGCTTAGGAACATGCTGAGTCAAATAATTGCACACTCTGTAGCATTACATCACCAGTCAGGGACAGGGGGAACTGCCAGAGAATGGAATTCTGAAAAACCTCAGATCCATGGCTGATGAGAGTTGAGTCTTCCTCTTTCCCCTCAATGACTGTCACTAACTATCCACATTTTAAGTGAGTTAGACCCAGAAGGCCCAATTCCCCCACCCACATTTTCCTTTACATTATAATTGAATAAAGGCTTTTCCTATAGCTTAGTCATTGCTGGGTTAGATACGATTCAACCATTTACAACTGCAAATGTACAGAGTTGCTTTCAAAGAATTCTTGTAGCCTTCTGTGGAGTTTCATAATATACCACAATGGGTTGGGGGAAAAAATGAGGAGAGGGTACTGGGTTTCAAAGTGTGACACTGGGACAAAAGGATTACTGTGTAACAGAGAGCCCAGGTAAAAAAGAATCTAAAATATTTAACAGTTTTAAAAATTCACTCTACTGTTTTCTTACTGACACTTTCTCTGTCTTCTGTTTTTGTCACAGTGCGTATTGTTTTATCTTTTGAATCGCTAATGTTATTTTGAAAATGTAAAAAGGAAAACCAAGCACCTTGTTTGGAATTATATTACATATAAAATGCAGAAAAAATTTAACTGGGATATGTGAAGAATTAACTGAGAAATTAACTTAGTACATACAGCACTGTAAAACTATAGACTACAGGAATAATAGTTTTATGGTTAAAGCTTTGGATTGGGCAATCAGGGTTCAATTTTCTATTCTGCCACAGGCCTTCTGTTTAAGCTTGGAGAAGTTGTGGTGTTCTTTGCGATAGTTCCCCCATCTATAAAACAGAGATTACTTTATTTCCCTACCTCACAGGGCAGCATGAAGAAAAATCCATTATCTGAGGGAGATGCTACGGTGCTACAGTGCAGGAAGTCATATAAAAACCTAGATAAATTCCAACTGTGACTGTTTTGAAAACAGGCACACTAAGGGCTCTCATCAGGCCAGATTAGGTTCTCAAGAATTAGACTTCACAGTGTCCCTAGAAATGCATGCATGTGCCAAAGCTACAGTTTTTAATTTCCTAGAGGCAATAGATATGGCAACTGGAAAAATATTCCGGTCTTTATCAAATCTTTTATTAACAATGTGGTGCCAAGCATTTGTTTTTCAACTGAATATAAACTGAATCTGAAAAAAAAAAAACAGGCTCTTTCCTTCCTCTCTGCATTACGTGGGGTGGGAACATACACCAACTTCCTAAGGTCAGCCTATCTTCCTGAGGAGGAGAAAGCAGCAGAAGCCATAACTCAGGATTACAGGTGTTCCGATGACATTGTCAATTGTCTATTCTTTGGTGTTGGTTTTCTCTAGGGAAGGAGATTTCACTATTTAGACCTGAGAGAGGAAATAATTTAAGGGGCAGGAGGATAACTATGGAAGTTCTGCTTAAAGCAGGACAAAGTGGACCTGTTAGTGGGAAATATGGAGGGTAGAAAAAACTGGGGGTAAACTAAACAAAAACCACTTTTTTCCACCCATTGGACTCATGTCAGGTCTGCATATGTCAGGACCCCCCACCTTCTAACTCCTTTCCCCTCATTATTTGTTACTTTCTCGTTGTCACATATAATTAAATTAATAAAGCTTAGATATCCTATACTGTGTATTTTCACACACTTAGGGACACAACAAAGAAATAGCAACAGAGACATTGTTTTTATAACTACTGTAGAGTAGGCCATGTTCTGAAGCTTCACAGCACCATTTGCCTGTGCTTCTTCAACCAGCCTATCGTAGCCACAACTAATGGAAAATGTCAGATACAGTGCTTTTTCGGCCAAAAAGGTACCAAGGCGCACACTAGATTTTTATTGGCTGCTCTCTATAAGTAGAGCTAGTAAAAAATTAACAACTTTTTCCTCCAGGAAGAAAAAAATATTTTTTGGACAAAAAGTTCTAAATGAGAGTTTGTTTTATTTTATATTTTGATTTAGTTTTTTAAAATTGGGGGGAGAGGGGGTTAGTTTTTCAGTTTTATGCTTGGAGTGCTTTCCTTTCTCCTTTCTCTTGTGTTATTTTTCATACCCCTATTCCCCATGCTATTTGCTCCACCGCACCCCCCCCCCCCCCGCGCGGGGCGGTTCTAGCAATAGTCACACTCTTCTCTTTCTTACTTTTATGTTCTACTTTTCCCATTGAAAAAATGAAAATGTTTTCTCAAAAAATTTAGTTTTAGCCAAATCCCTGCCATGTCCCTGCTCCTCTTTATTTTTCAGCCAGCTCTACCTTAGAGGCGCTGCGAACACTTCACATGTAAAACTCCTCAGTTAATTATCAAACTAGGATTGCAAATTAGGACTCAATACTGTGCCCACATATTCAAGCTTAAGTTTAAATGAGAATTAACCAGCTGAACCTTTTGTGCTGGAAATTGTTTGGCATGTGTGGTGTCAGTTACATAGAAGTGGTTTAACAACCAATGAATGTTGAGTCCAAAGATTCTTTAGAATTTTCAGAAATGCCCAGCACAGACGTCACTATCAATGGAAAAAGTGTAGGTTGCAAAGGGGTGCGCTGGCACCTCTGCATGGGGGTGCAATTTCAAAATGCTCTCCATCCTGCTGCAGCACCATTCAAATGCTGTCAATGGCTTGGGTGGAGGCCAGCGTCAGATTTACTACCACACCATTTCATGCTTGCTTGTTTGCACAGCCTGGGCATTTTGTATTTTTGGCCATGGGAAACAATTTTAATATGTGAGCTTCATGTCCACAGCTGCCATGGTCTGTGGAAGCTCATTGTTTCTCCACTGCATAAAGTCTATTACTTCTTTATTTCAATCCACAGAAGCTCCGGCTCTTCCTCTCCACCACCCTTATCCACAGTCGCCATTTCAGCATCCTCAGTTTTAGGATCTGACAAGAAATCTCTCTACAATCATTGGCAAGTATCCTCTGCATAGACCTGCATTCAAGCCGCCCACTTCTATGCTAACCATACATCCTGTTTTGGCCAGGACAGTCTGTTTTTAAGCCTGTCTCAGCCACCCCAACTTTTTTTGGCAAAAGTGAGATGCAGAGGAATGTGTAGGGATGGAGAGGTGAGAACCAGTGCCAATCCTTTGCAGGGAGGCAAGCAGGACTCAGATGAGCAGCGACACCAGCCCCAGCCTTGTGGGGAGGAGGCAGGCAGGGCTCGGGCAAGCACCTTGGGCCTGCCCGGTGCAGGGATGGGACCTTGGGTGAGCAGCTCAGGTCAGCCCTGTGGCTGAAGGTGAGGGAGCTGGCTCCATATGTTATCCCATTTTCCCTTTGGGAAATATGGTCACCCTACCATGCCCTAGTCTCAGTTTAATCCCAGGTATGCTCTTAATAAAGTGAAGCCAGTGACTATACCAGTAAGTGTGGTATAGCCTCCTTTCCACCATACAGCTGATGCAAAGAAGTTGTAGGATTTTAACTAGTGAATTAACCTAGATTTATGGCTGTATTGTATCACTGGTTTGGCACAAAGAACCCAGAGTGTACTGGTGAATCAGTTCCCTCATCTAGGCTGTCAGTCTCCAAGATTTGCAAATAAAATGTCTGTCTGCAGGATTGCTGATGCTAAGGATACAGGCTTTGTCCTTATTTCTTTTCTTTGTCTGCCCTTTCTCAAGTCTGGCTAGAGCTCCTTGATAAAGTTGCATCTTGCTCTTTTGCATCACATTTCTGGATTCTCCAGAGTCATGTTTTAGGAAAATGGTAATGGTGAGACACAAATATGAGGCTAATAGTGAAGAATAAAGTGTTAATTGAGGGAATTACAGAAATAGTTGGCACAAGTGTAAGGAAGCACGGGGGTCTCTATCACAAGATAATGCATACACATCAGACTGTCAGCAAACAACGCCTGTCACAGAAAATCCCCTTTTATAAACCCGAGACAACTATGTGTGCAGTGTAGCCATGTCAGTCCCAGGATATTAGAAAGACAAGGTGGCTGAGGCAATGTCTTTTACTGGACCACATTCTTCTGGTGAGAGAGACAAGCTTTCAAGTTATACAGAGCTCTTCTTCACTATGTAAGCTCAAAAGCTTGTCTCTCTCATTAGTAGAACGTGGTCCAGTAAAAGACATTGCCTCAGCCACCTTTTCTCTCAGAGACAACTATGTCAAGCAGATTTTAGATCATAATATTAAGACACTTCCCATTAACTGGGGAATTATAAAAAAGAATGCAATGTTTGGGTGAATGTGCTTGTGTTCTGAAATAAAATACTATAAGTCTGTTCAACCAAATATTTCCCCACGTAACAGTCTCTCCTTTTCCCTCTGATGAACCAACTTCAAGTGACTTTAGATGATGCTCCAAATTGTATCAGATTGGCCCAACCAATCCAGGGGCAAGGAAAAATACAATGCGACTTCCATCAGGAGATTTATTCAAATGTAACAGGCTCAGGTCTGAAAAAAGCCCCAAAAGGCAGCTTAGAAAAAAAATTCATCACTGTGTAGGAGCTAATACTGAGCATTATTCGTGAACAGAAGCAATTCAAGCTTGAAGCAAGGTTTTTTGAATGCAATAAGTCATTCAGTTCACACAACTAAGTTGCAGGTGCTGAAGGTAAAAAAGATTTAGAGTTATACCCACTCAGCTTTCATAGTCAAGTCTCACTGCAACATAGACTATTAAGGCATGGTCTCTAAAGTCTACTGAAGTCAGTGAAAAGACTCCAATGACTTCAGTGGGCTTTAAGGCTGGACCTTGGAGGGCCTAAAAAATTCTAACAAACCATATGAACAAAGGCTGAACCTATGCTATGAGTAAAATATTTCATGCCCTTCTAACGCTTACCATATTTGAAAAAAAAAAAAATCTCACTCTTCCACTGATAAACATAATTTAAGTTTACCTTATAATCTGTTGCTCTCCATTGCACTTAGGCTTTACAAAGCCTGCCACTAAAGTTTAATGCAAAAAACAGTCAATGTAAAAATTATAGTAACATGATATATGTAGAAAAGAGCTTCCTGTGCAAGTGAAAACATATTGTTTTATAGCACCGTCTACATAATTGTGAATTTGCCTCAATCAGAACCTTTTAAATTTATTTTATGTTATCTCTGGTAAGAGCAGACCTCGTGAGGATGTCATATGAAGTTAAAACTACATAGACACTTCCAATTTTGTGAGGAATGTTTGGTTTATGTCCAATTTGATTATTCTAATATTTATTTGCTTAGAAGACGTGTGCAGCATGACTTTGTACGTTCCAGCTATTTAACATTAACAGTAAAATCATGTATATTAAAAGGATATATATTCTTCCCTTAGATATTTGTTAAGCATAAAGATATTTGTCATATACTTTAACATTTCTTAATATTTGGATTCTTGTCATTCAGACAGAGACCACTGCTACAGCAACTAATAGTAATAATAGCTTATTTATAAATTATTTTTGCTCCAAGAGTCGAGAGTATGTTACAAATTTGAGGAGCCAATAGTTCATGAATGCATAACTATTAAGAAGATCATAGGCATCTTCAAAATTTTTATGACCTTCTTTCATTTCATCCTTCACCACCTTTGTATGCATCCACTCGTTTTCTCCTAGCTGTTCACTTTATCAACCACTTGGCTTTGCACCTAAATTTATGCCACTTAGAGTCTGTCTACACTTGAAAGTGAATTCTCCTTAAAAGGGGGTGTAAATTTAAAGTACAAAGTTATTCCTGAACAACTCCATGTGTGGACACTATTAGTCCAGAATAAGAATGCCTTGTTTCTCTTTAGCTCAGCCCATTGCCAAAGTGAATTAAACTAAACTGATTTAAGGCCACTTTCCTTTTATTCTCTGTTAAAATGTGCTTATTTCATGAAGCATGATCTCTTCCTCAATAATATCTTTGAACTTTCTCATGCCTGAACCATGTTCCTATATGGTATAACCTTTATAGTGCAGGAACCCAGTTTTACTGTGTGTTCTGTAAAACATCACATACACTTAAAGTACTGTAGTAATAACTTTCACCACCATTAAAGTGCAGCTGTAATATAACAGTTTAGGTCAGGAAGTGAGGAACACTGTGACATTTCAATGAGAAATTTTATGGAAGCAAAATATAATTGTGGAAACTGGAATTTGGCTAGTCCCCAAAGATGGGATTGGGACTGATGGGAAGATAAACGATAGAGAGGAACTCCTCCTTTCTCCATGCTGAAAGGATTACTTGCTAATAGGCCACTGTACTCCTTGGGGTCTTTTCATTATGCTAGAGGTCTTCAGTCCTTCTGATTAGGTAGGTCTGTCATCAGTCAAGCTACCCTGGGCAACATACTATCTTCCTGGTATCTAACAGTTCTCTCTGAATATTACATAGATACTGAAAACTCCATTCAGAATCAGTATGATATATGTTGTAAAGGGTAATGACATGGTATATTGGAATGGTATACACAACTCGGTGTGATATAAAGTAAGAATACAATAAGAAATCTGGTTTAAATAAAGTTGATAGATGTGTGTTTTCCTTTTCTTATTAGATTAGGGTATGCATGGTGAACAGAGAGAGCAGAGTGGGTCAGAATTATAAGAGGATTGCTTTTGTTTTATTCACTAACAGTAAGAAACAGAAAAAACTACATATGCAAAAGTTATGTTAAAAACCTGAAACCAAGAAAAGCTAAGAAATTTTAGTCTGAAAACTGACCTGCAGTTGTTAGATAGGGCTTCATCCAGAGTCCATTGAAATTTGGAAATCTTTCCATTGACTTTAATGGATTTTGGAGAAAGATCATAGTCCATACAGAAAAACCCTGCATGCAATAAAGGCACAATATTATGTTACAACATGCTTGGAACTCATTTACATTTTTTACAAATACACAATAGATTATTTAAAATTAAAATATTTTTAAAAATCTAATTTACTTTTTGACTATTTCTTATGCTTTTTTGCAGGTCTCAATGAATATAGACTAAGGTCATGTCTATGTTCAAAATGCTGCTATCCTCACGGATTGACGCAGCAGGATCGATTGAGTACAGACCCGCTCAATCGATCCTGGAAGTGCTCTTGTGTCGATGCAATAACTCCACCTCTCCAAGTGGAGTAAGGCTGTGTCAAAGGAGAACACTGCCGGTCGACGCAGCCGAGTGAGGACCTGGAGGTAAATGAGAGTAACTAAGTCGATGGGAGATACACATTCTGCGGCACGCATATTGCGTATCTCCCAACGACTTAGCCCTGCAATATAGCCCAGGCCTAATAAACATCATTTTTAGTCCTGTTCGAATCACTTTCTTATTCTCATGCATTAGCACAGTGACATTGTCTTTAGATTGTAAACACTGGAGGTTAAATTTAAAAAAACCCAAACAACTTTTTATTGGACTTTTAAAAACTATGGCGACATTTGTATTTGTCTTGGGCCCAATTATGCTCTTATGATGGTGTAAAGCAGGAGTGATTTAGAACCAATGATATTTAACTGGTGCAAATGAGAGCAGAATCAGGCCCCACGTTTTCTACTAAACTTTAATTTGGGGCCAAATTTGACCTAACACAATTTTTTTTAAGGAAGTAGGTACAGAAAAGCCATGAACTCACAGGCCGATCACCCCATTACACTTGAAATTTTACTGGGCTAATTTTCTTGGTTACTGGTATGCTTTTTTTTAAACAAACTGGTATAGTTATACTACTAACAATGCTGGTTATACCAGTAGAAAATGTCTTATGCAAGTAGAGTTATTCCATGTCTCATATCGGAATGGTTATTCAGGTATAATAGAACTTTATCCCAATAACTTCTCTCACACTATGGGGTTATACCACTTAACTATACTTGTTTAATTAAAGTGGCACAAATTTTATATATAATCAAGCCCTGTTTCTTTGTTTTGGCAGTTAAGGTAACATCTTGAAGACGGTTAAAGGACATCCAGATATACCCTCTTTTTATATGACATATCCTGTGGGCAGCATCCTGGGAAAATGGCTTCTTTAAAAAGATCAGTGTCAAAGATCTGAAAAGTGTGTGCGTATATACATTTTTTTAAAAAAAATTAAAAAGCTATACAAGTGTGGTTGTTTTGCATAATGAGGTTTCTTTTTTCTTCACAGATCAGCATTTTAAGTGAACCTTGGAAAAACGATTGTGTGATCAGACACCACACTGCAGTAAGAGCACACATTTGGTAATGGTAGTTGTGGACAAAAAGCTGAATGCTGAGGTTTCAGTGACTTGTCGTTGAGATCCTGTGGTTTCTGAGTAGGAGGGCTGAACAAGCTGGACATGTTTGACATCCTTATTTCTGAGCTATGAAATCTGTACATCTAATTTATGAAAATTACTTCTGCATTTATATTCTTTTATTTAATGAAGTCAATGCCATATTTTCCTTGTATTCAGTGGAAACAAAAACAATGGAAATGTTTTAGTGTGTTGTGAACATGCTTTGACCTGCAAAGAGAGAAGGGTGAACATGTTCTTTTTTATGGTTAAAAATCAAGATGTTTTATGTATAGAAGTAAGCTTTAATAAAATACTGTAACCAGTGAATTGGAGAGAGGGCAGCATTTCTCTGATGTGGAGATAAAGGAACCCAGCAGCACCTTTGAGTCAAATATCAAAAATTTAGTGTCTTCGAAACTCGAGTACTATCATTTGCTACTAAATCATTCCATTATTTATTTACATTAATTAATACAGAATGGACTACAGTACAAATACTATTTAGGAGCTATGGTCTTTTGGTTGTTCATAGTACACTGGGAACATTACAAATAGGTTAATCCTGAATGATTGAGATCAGTTTACAGACCGGACAAAATATAAATATATATATATATATATATATATATCAGCAGAAGCAACTGCAGTCACATAGTCCTGAATTCAATACTGACCCACATGTCAATATCATGTTGCTAATTCTTGATTTTTCTACTGTATGTATGATAGTAACATAGAAACCATGTAATTATCTGCAGTTCTTTTAGAAAGCTAAATCCAGTCGTCCTGTGCTCTGAAGCAGTAGAGAAGCCACTCCTGTACTATTGTTAGGCTACCAGTAGATCCACTGGTAGATCTCTTCCCCCAGACCACTCCTCCTTCCTTTATTTGCTATGTGGATACATACCAGGATGGAGTCCCCAAAGAGCTGAGGACTATGGAATGTAAAGTATTTGGGTTGCTGTGTGGGTTGCTGAACCCTGTCTCCCCTCATTTTCCTGCATAGCAGAACCCCAGTAATTGCACCACATCTGGGGCCTTCTGCAGGGACAAAGTAAGAGCCCATGCAGCCAGTGTTTCATTTGGGAGTATGATGTTTTAGAAGCGAGTCAAATATATGCATAAAGAGAGAAAGGGAAAGAAGACCACCTGGAGATTGAAAACACATCCAGAGTCTTTCTTGGGCATGTCCACACTACAAATGCTACAGCAGCATAGCAGCTATAGTGCAGACGCTACAGTGATGGAGGGTTTTGTTTTTTTCTGTTCTGTAGTAAATCCATCCCCTCAAGAGGCAGCCACATTAATGGAAGAATTCTTCTGTTGAGCTAGCTGCATCAACTGTAGTGCTTAAGTCTACATAACTACATCAGACCAGCATGAGTGACATAGCTAGGTGGGCCCAAGTTTTAGATGTAGATCAGACCCTGGTAAAATAGAAGAGGAATTAGTACTTCTGTGCAAAATATCAACTTCCCTCATCTGTGGCAGTAAAACCCACCTGAAAGTATTAAAGACAATAGAACTCTCTTGCATGCATTTTATGTTAAAGATTTAGAGTGTGATTACCACCAAAAAATCATTTTGGGGAAGATGGCCATGAGAAGCTCATGTTACTAATTCTGATTTTTTGAATCAAATACATGCCTTTGCATGTCAAAAAGATCAGATATGTTGAATTTTATCTACAAACTTACTCAATCATCTCTGTATCAGACATGCTCCTTTCAGGTTAAAAAATGTTTTCTAAGTGCCAGGCTTGCAAACTCTCCCTTGGAGCTGAAAATCAAGGGGGTGGTATTATTTATGCTTATTCACTGCAAGCTGAATCAAGAGAGGCACCTAATAGGTATAAGTAGTTGAGGTATATGGAAGGAAAATAGTAAACTTACTGTATTAAAATATTATGTGTCAGGGACATTTTTCTGGTGCTGCTAACCAAGTTCTTGTAATAAACGTCTTTAAGTGAAAGAGAACATTTCCTATGGAATCAATGACTTTTTTTATGGTCCAATGTGTGAAAGAATCACCTGAACCACAAAGAGATGTACTGAGAGGGCTAAGCCAATCCATGTTCTACTTAAGTCAGTGATATCCTTTTAAAAGGAAGGCTTTGAATGTAATCATTATGCACAAATGCCTATGCTTAATGCAGCAAACAAAAGAAAAAAAATCCACATTTTCAGTATGCTGAGTATAAACAGATTCAGCATCACAGGATTCTCTTCATCCATGCACCTAAATCTCTAGTCCACACACTCATCATTTTACACCACTTCCTTGCCACCCTGGCTTTCTGTGGTCAAGAATACCCATCCTTGGGGGCTGGGTTTATTAATATAGATATAAACTTCAACAAAAACTCAAAGTCCCAAAACAAATACATCCAAAACAAAGTTTGCTCTTTCTCCTCCCTGCTCTCCTGGCTGGGATCTTGTCAATTTTTGCAGGCCCTTCCCAGTCCTAATTCCCAGCAAGAACCTGCTCAGTTGGATCCCTGGGCACTCTCCTTTGTACTGGAACCATCTGCTGATCTTCTCAGGTCTAGCTCCTTAGTAGTCAACGTTGGCTGGCAGTAAGCCTTCCAACCATTAGGAGCAAGTCACCCAGTTACAAGACTCTTCACAACTTGTCCCTGCCCCATCTTCATCTCTTATATGCTACTGGGATGTCAACTCCTACCTCTGCCATCTGTTGTTGCGCGTGTGTTAAATTTTCAAACAAACTCCTTCATGATTTCTCTTAGACTGCCCATCAGCCAGGAAAGAGCTTCGTGGACACATCTATAAAAGCCACCTCATTGTTCTCCATCTAAGCCCTTCTTAGGGCTTCTCTTCTCCACAATGTCTACAGAAAATCTGGTATGCTGTGACCAATGATTCTCCTGCTGATCAGTTCTGACTCATGACCCTGTGCTCCCCTTCTCTTTTGTCTCAAACTGTAAGTTCTTCTGGGCAGGGACTGTCTACTTGTTATATGTGTTTGAGTGCCTAGCACATTGCCTAGTCCCCAAGCACTACTGGAGTGCACGTAACAGAGTTGATCCTTAGACCAAGTGGAAAAGTAAAATTCAGGGCCTCGTGGGTTGGTTCTGTTTGAATGAGTTAACAGAGACAGAAATCCTTGACATAATCCATTTATTTACAGAAATATACACAACATCTTGTTTCCATGAAGAGAACCATATAGGCAGTTTCCTTGCTAAACTATCCATAAGCGAGGCCCTCTAATCAGCATTTATCTATGGCAAGACTGCATCTCCTTTCTTTTAGGGTCATATACCTAAAACTCTTTGGCTAATGTACACCCATAACCCACAGCAACCTCCTAGCCTGTGTTTGGAATCTCTTGGGGAACCCTGGAGCTCCTCACTACCTTTGGAGCCATATGTCCTGACCAGCTAGCTGCAGACATTAGCCTCAATGATGTCCTTTAATGACCCTCTGGAGTTGCCAACAACCCCTTAATAAGCAGCTTCTGGCTACTTTGACAACAATAACCACCACTTCTCTGGGATATGAGATCCTGTTTCTGGATCATAAACGAGGAGATGTTATTCCTGAGTATATGTGGCTGAGATACTAAGTAATGATGGACTTCCTTGGGGAGCCTGGTCTGCACCAAAAAGTTTTACCAGTAAAACTTGTCTTATGGAGGCACTTTCTTGCCTATGTCCACACAGAATTTTGCATCCTGTCAGTAAAATCCTGTTGTTCTATCAGTCATATTAAACCAACTCTCCAAACGACTTAAGCCCTCTACCAGCACTGTGCTGCTGGTATGTTGCCTATGTTGACACTGCATTACCTAAACCATCCTCTTGCAACAATCAGACAATGCCCTTGTCCATATATCAGTGACTGCTCTGGGCTAGTTCTGAACTCTGCTGCTCAGGGGTCACAGCCTGTGGCTGTAACATGTTGAGGGTTGTGTGAGAAGAATCCTGCTGCTCTCACTGTAGCATCTCCAGCCTCTTTGAGAAATTCTTCCCGTCTTACTTGCCCACCTTTTCTAGCCCAGTGCACTGGTATGTCACCAGGTGGAGCTGCAGCTAAGAAAAGTTCAGGCAAGCCTGGGTCAAGGGAGGAGTCCTAGCCTTCCTCAATCTGAGGAAAGAAGGGGCAATGCAAGCCCAGCTGCAGCATTTCCAGAGGAATAAGGATGTTTGTTCTGACCTTCCAAAGCAGACAAATGGTGGAGGTATGACAGGGATGAGAAGCAGTGCAAGGCAAGGGGGAAGGAACCAAAAAGCAATGGAGGC
The DNA here is from genome assembly GCA_007922175.1 of Pelusios castaneus. Taxonomy (NCBI): domain Eukaryota; kingdom Metazoa; phylum Chordata; order Testudines; family Pelomedusidae; genus Pelusios; species Pelusios castaneus. The sequence goes on from ML685791.1 coordinate 13,322,041, forward strand.
TTCCCACCACACCAGCTCATGCTATTGTGGAGTCAGATGCCATACTGGGCAGTGAACCCACAACTAACCTGTGAGTGACAGTGGACTGAAAGCCAGAGGATGTTAGGGATCATTAAAAAGGGGATAGAAAATAAGACTGCAAATGTATTATTGCCCTTATATAAATCCATGGTACGCCCACATCTCGAATACTGTGTACAGATGTGGTCTCCTCATCTCAAAAAAGATATTCTAGCACTAGAAAAGGTTCAGAAAAGGGCAACTAAAATGATTAGGGGTTTGGAGAGTGCCTCGTATGAGGAACGATTGAAAAGGCTGGGCCTCTTCAGCTTGGAAAAGAGGAGACTGAGGGGGGACATGATAGAAGTATATAAAATTATAACTGATGTGGAAAAAGTGGACAAGGAAAAGTTGTTTAAATACTCCCATAATACAAGAACCAGGGGTCACCAAATGAAACTGATAGGTAGCAGGTTCAAAACAAATAAAAGGAAGTTCTTCTTCACACAACGCACAGTCAACTTGTGGAACTCCTTACCTGAGGAGGTTGTGAAGGCTGGGACTATAACAATATTTAAAAGGGAACTGGATAAGTTCATGGTGGCTAAGTCCATAAATGGCTATTAGCCAGAAAGGGGTTAAGAATGGTGTCCCTAGCCTCTGTTTATCAGAGGATGGAGACGGATGGCAGGAGAGTGATCACTTGATCATTGCCTGTTAGGTTCACTCCCTCTGGGGCACCTGGGCACTGGCCACTGTCGGTAGACAGATACTGGGCTAGATGGACCTCTGGTCTGACCCAGTACGGCCTTTCTTATGTTCTTATGTTCTAGGATTCCCCCATTAGTGCACAGCGATGGAAAAACTCAATGAGGAGAGGGACACGAAGAATTTTGACCCCATAGATAACCAGGTGCTCTTTGACGGACAGCCAAACTCAACCCAGACAAGTCCAAAAGTGGAACCCACTGAGGAAGGGGAAGGGCACTTAGATAAATGTATTTATTCATGCTGCTTTTTTTTTTTAAGTTGTGGTTCACAAGCCCCCCAAACTACCCTCTCCGATTTACCTACTTTACCCCCACCACCTTGACAATGGGGGCTATATGCATGCAAGGAGCAAACAAAAGAAATTTCTTTTTGAAATTGTTTGTTTATTTTAATGATGTGCTTCGGCCCTCGGAGGCAAAACATAAGAGACGCTATGATGAGCAACAGAAAAACCATTCCCATCTGTATGCTTCTGTCAGGGTAGGCAGATAGAACGTCTATTAATATAAACTGATGTACTGTAAACAGACCAAGAAATCACTGAAATCTATATGTAAGCATTAAAATAAAATGCATAACAAATTTAAAATGGTCCTTGCAAGCAATCCAGTAAGCGGTATTTAATAGTACATAATTGCTTTGTTTTTCCAGGCTGAGGGTCCATGTCCAAAATAAATTACTTGCATGCAGATTAAGTTACTGACCCAAAGATGTACAACAAGTCTCTGGGGGTGCGTCTACACTGGTAAATTAAGTCGACTTAAGCTTGCTTAAGTTGACTTAATGTGCCCTGTGTCTACACTACATTTTGCTTAAGTCGACTTAAGCAGCTTGCTTAAGTCGACTTAAGGAAAATTAAGTCGACTTTATTAAACCACCTTTCTAATCGACCTAAGGCTTAATTCGACTTTCTAAAGTCAAATTAAGCCAGTGTAGCCCTGGGGTAGCCCTAAGTCGACTTAAGGCTATCCCAGGACTACACCAATGCCCTCCCTGGTGGGGGGGGACGGACACAGGGGGAGCCTGGCATGCCCCCCAAAGGGCAGGGCATGTGGGCACAGTGTGACACTGTCTGGATTTAGGGAAGCATTTATGATATTATTTTCAATGGGTATCTCATAAACGCTATAATCCATAGGAACTATGTCATGTTTGGTATCAATAGAAAGGCAGTAATTTGCTGGGAATGATTATATAGTTTGTCTAGGAATTCTATTTTGATTAGAAGTTAAGAATTTGATGTTATATCCATACTTTAACTTGTGTCATTAGACGGGAGGGTGTGAACAACCATTGTCTCCTTAATGTTTAGGAATTTTCCAGGTAGAATGGTCTCAGGGAGTATCCTGATGAGCCATTGAGGACATAAAGAATACAACCATTGTATCCTTAATGGAGGGTAGCAATGGCTTATTACTGGCTCAGGGACTGAGCTTTAAACTGGCTTGCAGAACTAAGCAGTGATGACAACCCTTCTTTTTCAGAATTTTAGGTTGACCTTGGAATAATCCTTTTGTCCACTGATACAGTCTAGGTAAAGTTGGCAAGCATGTATTCTTTAAGCTCAGACCAAACATTTCTCAGAAAGATTGCCTTGTTCCTCTTGCTGCAGTAGGACATCATCCCACTGCAAAGAGTTTTGGCCACAGTGAAGAAACTAGCAGTATATAGGCTCAGGGGGCCTTGAGCAGTTGCCTTCTCTGGGCGTTTGGCAACCTCAGGAGTGGTATCTCAGTCAGGCACACCAGTGCCTTTTATATGTTTAACAATATTTACTGCACTATTCCGACACTTATTACCTGAGACACATGACAGTTCACTCGCACACCTCATTGGCTCATAGACTTTAAGGTCAGAAGGGACCAGTACGATCATCTAGTCTGACCTCCTGCAAAATGCAGCCCTCAAGACCTCACACACCCACTCCAGCATTGCTACAGGTTTGGAAAAATGCTCTCATATGCTCACCATGCTGGTTGCTACTAATTTGTCCTGAAGCAAGCAGCTCTGAATGACATCTGATCCACTTCAAGCTTTTAGAATAGCTTTATAAAGAAAATGTAGGGCATTTTCTCATTTATCTTTTCCTGTCTGCTAACCTTTTAAATCTAAAATGATCTGTCTCTTGTTGTTTAAGAGCGGCCTCACCTACTGAAAGACTGGCCTTGATAAGGAGAAAGAAGAAACTGGCAAGGGAGGACATCTTAGATCTCCTCAGGAGGGCTGAGTCTAGGGCCTGTCAAACAAAGGAGTGCTGGTAGCAAATGCAGAAGATTGAGGAAATGCATAGGGAAGTACATCAAGAGGGAGAAGTTGTTTGTGTGAAATTGAGCATTAGAGAGACAAGGTGGGTGAAGTAATATGTATTGGATCAAATTCCAGTGGACCTGAAGAAGAACTCTATGTAAGCTCTAAACCTTGTCTGTCTCACCAACAAAAGTTGGTTCAGTACACAATATTTTTTCATTTTATCCACTTAATCTCTCTAAAAGCATTGGCCCACCATGGCTACAACAATACTGCATACAACACTTAAACCGAACAGGTCAGAAACAGCTTAGAGGAAAAGTTCAGGAGAAAAGGCAGTAATCAGAAAAACAAATACAATTTTTCTTGAGATTTTTGGTTAACAAATCCCTGTAAGTTCATCAGATGTAGAAAAGGCTGCAGGAGAAAGCTTGCGTGGATCCAGTTAAAACATCATAATTTAAAGGAACAATCAAATATGATAAGGATATTTGCAGAAAAACAGTAGAGTCTTTTTGCTCCCATGGCTCATGAGTTTGCTACACCTTCTACCAAAAAAGAGTCCTGTGGCACTTTTAAAGACTAACAGATTTATTTATCTCATGAGCTTTCATGGGAGAAAAGATGAAGTGGGATTTTCTCCCACGAAAGTTCATGCGATAAATAAATCTGTTAGTCTTTAAAAGTGCTACAGGACTTTGTTGGATTTTCTGCAACAGACTAACACGGCTACCCCTTTGGAACCTTCTACCAAGTTTGGCTTCCCCCTATCTGCTATCTCCAGTTCTGTTCTAGCTCTGCTGAGGGCCTCTAAAGGAAATCTCATGTCTTTGCTTCACTGTAAATTGTCTTTAACAATCAACAGAGCGGAGATGAAACAATTCTATTTTCCCTGATATACTCACATGCCTTGCGACTTCCTCCATTTTTTCATACCCTATGTCTTCCTCTCTGGCATGCTCCATTGTCTCCCCTATTGCCAAGTTTTGCTAATAATTTTAAAGTTAGGATTGATACATATGTGGCACAAGGATTCACTGTCCCTTTCCTCATCTCTATTATCCCCTTATCTGACTTATATGAGCCTCTTACCACACAACTTGACCCCTTTGCCCCATTTCCTCACCTGGGTCCTTTGCTTTCTTTTTCACTTCACCTTGACTTTGCTTTTAACTTCATAAAACAATTTAACCACTTTTGCTGCTCCAGTTTCCATCCTAATTCCCTCCTCCCCTTTACCACTGTGCTCCTTGCTCTTGATTCTGTCTTCTCCAATTCATTCCCTCACTAGCTTCATTCTGGCCTGAGACCACTCCACACTAATGAATGTCCTCACTGGGACTGTGTTGGTTCAGTTGGAACACACTGCAGTATCACTCCAGATCCGTTTAGACTTTGTCTGTTTCTGTTTGCTCGACCCGAAACAAATCTTGGAAGATGTATTGCCTGTTTTTGAGAGAGCTCCAAAAATGCCATAACTGAAAGCAGGTACTCCAATCAAGTTAATTGAATACTGATATTGAATAACGCTGAAATACTTTGCACATGTGTCTGTAGTCAGCTTTTTCCAAGAGGTGAAAGGAACTTCCCATTGTAGATGGGGGACGTTGGTGTTAAAGATGATGGGGGCCAAAGAAGAGGACTTTTTTAAAAAACAAGAAACAATCTGACTTCCCACCAATCCCAGAGAGATGTATACCTATGTGCTATCTTCCCACTCTATTTCAAATATGAAATGCAAGTGATTTTGTATGAGAAAGAGGTGTGCACTTCCTTTTAGAGCAGACCAGCACATCACTGCTCCAAGTACTGGCTCTTTAAGGTGGGCTATAGGGCAAGTATGAGCTGAGACCAGTTCAGTGCACAACATGGGAATTCTGGGAGCTGTAGTTTCTAGAAGGATGAATGGAAATTGCAGGCTGAGAAACAGTGCTTCATGGGAAAGGAAATTAAATATAAGAGGGTTGGCTTACTAGTGGTGAGTTTTTTTGGTGAATAACATTGTAATATATGGTAACCAAACAGCTGTTTTCTTACTGCTCCTCTGATAGATAGAAGTGGTGGAAAAGCAGCTAGAAGACACAGGCAAGTGGAAATAGAAGGTGAGGGGGCCCCAATCATGGCCCCTTAGACTTTCCTAGCCACCCAGGTCCCAGCACTCAACCACCCTGCCCCATTTGCCTCTCAACAGTTCCACAGCTCCCTCAAAGTGCCTTGATTACCACCTCTAATCCTGTCATGCATGCCTAAGCATTTTCCCTGTGTTGCTGGTCGCTCCCACAGACCCAGATACTTCTGCAAACTGAGTTCTTCACAGCTTCCCCCAAAACTGTACCTTAGCCACTGAGTGTTTTTCCCCCTTCCAGGTACGTCACAACACCTCAACAGCCCCAAATCATTCACACAAACCCAGCAGCCCTAACTCTTGCCCATCTCCCTTGTGACAGCACTCCTCTACTCCCCACACAACATTCACCACCTACCCACCAGCCCCAGCTGCCAAGTTTTGCAAAGCTCCATGTCTACCCTCTGCACTTCTTGGCTATGGCTACACTTAAAAAGTTAAGTTGACTCTGTTAAGTCAACTTAAGAAGTTGACAACTTTTCAAGTGTAGACAGAGCCTTGGCTCGCCGCTGAGAAGGGAGCCGCGGATGCTTTCTCTCCAGGACCCGCAGGGAGTGGGGCTCCCTTCTTGCTGGGACCCATGTGGGTCCCAGAAAATGGAATGCAGGCTGGGGCTCCCATCTTGTCCAGACCCTCATGGGTCCCAGCAAGAAGGGAGCCCCAGCCTGTGCTCCCTTCTTGCTGGGACTCGCATGGGTCTTGGAGAAGGGAGCGCAGGCTCCTTTCTTGCTGGGACCTGCATGGGTCCGGGCAAGAAGGGAGCTGCCGGGGCTCCCCCTTGGAGGTTCCCCTGTCCATGGAGCGATGGAGAAGACAGCTGCCGGTGCACCATGGACAGGGGATCCCTGAAGGTTCCCCTGTCTGGGGAGTGAAGGAAGACAGCCGCCGGCAGCTCCCGGGACAGGGGAGCCCCGGGGAAGAGAGCCGCCAGCTGGGGCTCCCTTATCCGCGAGCCGCGGGTCCCTTCCCTCAGCCTTAGATCAACTTAAGGAATTAAGTCGACCTAGGGTGTCCATACCGGTGTTAGGTTGATTTAATAAGGTCGACTTAGACCTTAAGTCAACTTACTGAAAGTCCAGTGTGGACCTGGAGTAATTTAGGTCGACTTAAGCATTCTTAAGTCAACCTAAATTGTTAGTGTAGACATAGCCCTTGAGACCAGATGTATGACCCTTAAGCTGATGTTTATGGATATATGCAAATTATGTTTATGTATGTAAAGTAATCAATGAATTAATTTTTGTGTTTGTAAACCATTTGTATAGAACATCACAGAGCTGCGCAAAACTTGGCAACTCTAGGAGAAGAGCTAAGGAAGGAATTGTTTAAACTGGGGTGGGCTGATGGAGTATTGCATACTGGGGAAGGGCTGAAGATTGTTTTGTGTTGGGAGTTTTTGTTTACCCCAAAAGCAGGACTTTGATTGGGCTTGGCTGACCCACTAAATCAATCTAACAATCCAGTAAAGCCATTGCTGAGGCAGTAACTGAGGTACTAGTTATGTCCCATTCTGAGATTAGGTAAACTCCTCTTATAGTTATGAAATGAAATGTGAAACCTTTAAGGAGAGAGTTAAAATTTTAAATATATTCTGAGGTGACAGAGATATATGGCTGAAGGCCGTTCACAATGGAGTTGTAAAAGGGTTATACAGCTCAGTAAGAGCTGGTGAAGGCATTTTGATGTGGAGATGTTTGAATAAGTTTAGAATTGAGGTACTCCTATCCTTTGAATATTTTTTACCCACTTCAGCTAGGGCAAGAGAGTTCATATTACCTTTCTGAGTCAGACTAGTTGAATTTACAATGATAGAACTTCTAGTGAAGAAGGTCATTAAAGAGCACATAGTTGGGGGCTCCAATAGTCATTAAAAAAGTGGTACCTTCAAACAAATCCTCACTTTGTTGCCACAAAATCAGTTTCTATAGGCAGATTATAATATGGAGCTCTTCTACAGAGATGTTCATCTAACTATTTAGCCCTCAAACGTCTTCTGAAATTTTATAATTATTTTACATATTTGGAAACCGAGACAGAGAAGTAAAATGGCTTGCTCAAATCTGCAGAGGACATCCAAGTTAGAACGGAGAGTAGAATTCAAGAGTTGCTGGTTTCCATTCCTGTATTCCAGTTGCTATTAGCACATACCTTTCCAACAGAAACAGAATTTACCTTATCATAAATTGCAGATTATCTCTTTCATTACAAAGAAATCAAACCAAGTCCTTCTGAAATTCTTCTGAAATGTATGAAAATGATTTTTTTTAATGGACTTCATTAATTCATTTCCACCGACAGGATGTTTACTCATATATAGGTTTGGCAGAATTCTATTTTTAAAATAATTTTGACAGATAATATTGTTGTTTCCTTTAAAACTTTTTTTTATTATTTTAGATTTTTATCAGTCAGTTTTCACCTTCTGGGGAATCTCTGGGCACCCCCGCGGCCCGCGCCCCCCCCGGTGGTCAGACAATAATTATTAAATGACAGTAGAAGCTGAAATTCAAAAAGTTAAAGCTTTATAACAATTAAAATACAAATTGTCAGCATAACATGTCAAAATATACATAAAATACTCTTAAATTAAACTCTAATAAATTCTCAAGCAGCATTTTTCTTACTTTGCCTCTAAATTTCAGTTATTGATTAAAATATATTTAGTGTGTATACTGCTATTTACCAATTAAAACACAATCCTTCCAAGCCGACACACACAAAAAATTCCTAACTGTCAGGGTGATTAGCCACTGGAATAAATTGCCTAGGCAGGTTGAGGAATCACCATCACTGTAAGTTTTTAAGAGCAGGTTAGACAAACACCTGTCAAGGATGGTTTAAGATGGTACTTAGTCCTGCAATGAGTGCAGGGAACTGGACTCAATGACCTCTCATGGTCCCTTCCAGTTTCTATGATTCTATATAACCATTGGCATTCAAACAGTGTTTTGACATTTGACATGTCTACAAATATAAATAATTTAATCTTTTATTTTCAAACATTAACATGAAGATGACTGGAGTCAAAGAACTGCATGCAATAAAAATATATATTAAAATGTAAAATATTCCTCAGTATTGTTTAATACTAGTATTAGATGTAATCATAGATGCCCTGGACTTGGATCATTGAAGCCAATCAATGGAAGCAGGATCAGGTCCATAATGACTACTCTTCACTCAGGACTTGATCTTGCAAGGTACCGAGACCCCTCAATTCTTGGTCTTTAAGCGGTAATTGTGGGGAGTAGCAATCCTCACTTAAGCAAAAACCCTATCGAAGTCAGTCCCACATATTACACCCATGTTTCTTCATTTAAATGAAATGATTCATGCCAAATTAAAAGAGATCCAAGATCTTCAATCATAAAACTGTACAGCTCAATAAAACTAATGATATAAATGGGTATGAGTCAGAACAACCTTTAAAAAGTGATTGGCTCAGGCCTCTACTTAGAAAGTATTTGGGGCATTATTAATCATTTGGAGGAAGTACAATGAATGCCAGAGACATAGATGCATAGAATGTGTGGTTGAACTGCTCTCTAGTGGACTTGTGAGTGGTATAAGCAACATCTACATTTTAAAAAGTAATCTTTCAGACATTCTCATATGAAGAAACAGAATTAAGTTCTTCCTACACATCTGAGCTCATCTGCTACATCTCTCTCACTATCTCTCTCATCTCAATTTCACTGAATTACAGAAATGCGAAGTCTGAGTAACAACATAAATGTAACTCTTAAAAAATACTTTTACCCTGTGCTGTGGTGAACAGTATCTCATTATAGATTTGGCACAGCTATATGGGCCAGTGTTTACCTTAGCTTCCTGTTGGAAAATCATTGTGTGTTATAACTTTCTGTTTTGGAAGAAAAAAAAAGTTAGAAGTTGTTCTTGAAAATACAGCGCTGATTTTCTTAAGCTAATACCTTAGGGAAAGGAGACAGAGAGATAAACATCTACTGCTTTGCTGGTGTATCTATTTCATCAGAAAAATAACTTTAACATATTATAAAAAGGGTCAGAACCTGCAGAGCCTACTCAGAAAAAAATTGCTGTTGATTTAAATGGCACCAGGGTCAGGTAAAGACAGCGTGTCCAAACATAAACCCGTATGTATATAGGTCTTCATCCTGCAGTAAGAATCGGATTGTTGTGAACTATACAAGAGGATCCTGTCTTGTGCTGCAGCTATGGAGTGTTCAGGACAGTGCTCTGGGTAAAGGTTGTGTGAAGATGCAGTTTTTCCACACCCTTTTCCCTCAGTCCTCCAAAAGGTTGCACTAATCTGTACTAGCTATTGAGCCCATGGTGCTCAATCTAGCAATCAAGGTAATGATGCATAGGAGCCCACAAGGGGGAATAAGAGGAGGTAGTGTCAGAGACTGAGCTGCTATAGTAGCTCTATGCCATCCAAGAGTAACTCTTGAAACCTAAAGTACGCCAGAGTTAAGCACAAAACTGTTGTAGCACAGCTGCAGGTCTGGCCCATAGGTCTAACAAACTGTATCTACTATATATGTATATTGCTGGGTGCGGTTATCTTCCTCCACCAACACTTTAAAAAAAAATCAATGCCACATTTCATGAGCAGTCCCATGATACTGAAATAGATGCCTGTTCCTTATAGCTCACAAGGCATTATTGTAAATGACAGACAAGATGTTATATTTTTTTTAAAACAATTGTAAAAAAATGCCACCTTCCATTTCTACAGTATCTCACTGAAATATGTAGAATTGACTTAAAAAAATTAAGTCTTCGTACACGCCAATAAAGATATTGTACAGCAGGTAAATACCACTATACAACTTGTTAAGATAAGTAAATGGAGGTGCAGAGAATTTAAGTTACCTTCCTCTTTCTCAAATAGTGAGTTAATAAATCCTTTGTTTTAACTACTGGAAACCAGAAAATACCTTGGGAATAACCTCTTATATCAATGAATTTTTATAGACGTATCTATAGTTCCTTTCAGTGTTGATACTACATCACTGGCAACTTTTAAATCAAGTTTGGATATTTTTCTAAAAGAAAGAGGAATAAACCCAGGGAAGTTCAACAGCCTATGTTATTAGGAGGTCAGACTAGAAGGGCACCATAGTCCCTTCTGGCCTAGGAATCTATGGCTATGTCTACACTTACCAAAGTTAGTTCGAATTAGTTAACTAACTAACTAACTAATTAGTTAATTCGAACTAACTAATTCGAACTAATTTTAGTTAGTTCAAATTGACTTAATTCGAACTAGCATGGCCCCACTGGAATTTTAGTTCGAACTAAGCTTAGTTCGAATTAGTCAGTTGCATTAAGCTTAATGTGCTGGTTAGTTCGAACTAATATGGCCACGTTGACTTAATTCGAACTAACTAATTCGAATTAAGGGTTCATTCGAAAGGTATAATCGAATTTATTAGTTCGAATTAAGGAAGCCCTTAATTCGAACTAATGAAAGCTTAGTGTGGCCAAAGCTTGTTAATTCGAATTAAGCTTCCTTAATTCGAACTAACTTGCAAGTGTAGACATAGCCTATGAATAATACCTGTAGCTTTGGGGGCTTGATCCAAAACCTGCAAAAGTTAATGGAAGACTCCCATTGATTTCAATGTATGTTAGAGCAGGTCCATTGTGAATTATTATTTATTATGATAGTGCATATAGACCCTGACTGAGTTTGGCATTGTGCTAGGCATTGCAATGAATGCATTGTGAGAGAAATAGTCTATCCAACATATTTACAAACTAAACAGGCAAGACCACCAAAGGAAACATTGTTATCCCTATTTCACAGAGGGGGGACAGAGAAATTAAGCAATTTGCCAAAGATAAAGGCAGTCTGTGTTACAGACAAAAACTGAACATTGATCTCCTGAGTTTTGATTCCGTGCTTTCATCACAGGATCAACCTTTCTCTCAAACTGAAAGCTTCATATTCAAATCCAATGTGTATCACTTGAACAGTGACACCAATATGAAAAAGCCTTTATTATACATCTCCAAGAGAAAGTGTTAAAGTTAAATCCTCACAGTATTCCTCTGAGACAGGTAAGCAATTTTATGCTATCCCCATGGTACAGACAGGAAAAGCAAGTTGCAGAGGGTATGGCTACATTGCAGCTGGGAGTGTGCCTCCCAGCTCAGGTAGACAGATATTTGCTAGCTCTGGTTTAACTAACACACTAACATAGCAGTGTGCAGGGCTGGCCCTAGACAAAATGGTGCCCCAGGCAAGGACTGCCCTCAGTGTCCTCCGTCCTCCATTTGTTAAACTTTGTAATACCTCGGTTTTTTATTGCATGTGGAGCTCATTTCATGGTTTTCACGAACGATTTATCCCTGTCATAGAAGATGATAAATGTGTATTTATTCATGCCATATATAAGCAACTAAAAAAATAATCATTTCCTCTAAGCTTATAAAAACTTACTGCAAACAGTTAAGCTTTCCACTTCCTATACTGAGTTTCTGAAGACTTTTTTGGGAGCATCTTTTAGTTTCTACCGTATAAAGGGAAAAGATACAGTATTAGGGAGAGCAAGTCTATGTTCCGCAATCTTGGCAAGTTATCCATTATGTATTAAGCATGGCAAAAGAAGGAATGGTATTCTTGTATATTGTTGTGTAGATAGGGATTCAAGAGATATCTCTCAGGTCTCACTAAATATGCACTTTATTAGTTGCTACTTGCATTGTTCAAATCTTAAAACACAAGTACGCTTTCACAATTACACAATAAAACAAGGTTCACAATATCACAGCTGCATGGGCAATGGGTAATGCAAGAGGCGTGGACAGCATCCTCAAACAGCTGTCTGCGTAAGTTCTGGCTCCTGGGCCCTTCCCGCGCCACTCCTCTTCTTGCCTCCACTCCATCTCTTCCTCGAGGCTCCCCACTGTCCATGCTCCTTCACCCCCTCCCTGAGGAGTCTCGAGAGGTGGAATGAAGAACTGTGAGTGGAGGGGAGATCTTGGGGGAGGGGTAAAGAAGTGTGAGCAATGGTTGGCTGAGCCTCCGGGGAGGGAAGAGGGGGGATGAAGAGGTATGAGCAGCACGTGGGGTGGGGACTTGGAAGAAGGGGGCTGAGTAGGAGTGGGACAGGGTGTAGAGCATGTGTCATGCCTTGTGGTAAAGAGACCAAGCAGGGATAGAGCAGGAGTTACGTGTAACGCATGCACAATGGGCTCTCACTTTGCTTCACTTCACTTCACTTCGTCCTTATATGTCTGCACTTACAGACCCGTGCGGGCCTGGCTGACAACATTCTAGGAAGTTCAGGGCAAATGTAGTTCTCAGAAAGTCTGAAAAGTTCCATGAGATTCCACAAAGGCCCAGAACATTCCAGAAGGTTAGTGAAAAATGAACCCACATACAGAATACCGGCGACATTTTACTTCATACATTCTATTTTCCCTTGTGCTGCTAACAACAAAAATAGCACCCCGAGCCTTGCAGCCTCCCAAGCCCAGAGCCCCACGTGGTCATCTGCCCCTAAATCTGGCCTTGGAAGTGTGGATATTGTAGCAGGGGTGGCAGCTTGTGCCAGCCACCAGAGTCCAGCCCACCCGATCCCCTGGGTCCACGCTTGGATGGGTAGCCTGAATCATTGCCCATGCATCAGTGGTCATGCTGCTACTTTTGCATGCTAGTTCAAGTAGAGCTAGCACAAATCTGTTTATTTGGACTAGGAGGCACATTCCCAACTGCAGTACAGACTGCTCCAGAAAGGCTAAGTGACTTGTCCAAGGTTACATACATAGTGATTCAGTGGCAGAATTCTTACCTCCCAGCATTAGGCCGACTCTTGCAGTACATGCTGCTTCTTGTGGTAGTAAGAAGCTGGGAATTTTTGGTAATCCTGTAAGGGAGGTTTTATAAACAGGCTTTCAAATATACCATTATATAAATAAGACAGCTGGATTTTTCTCTAATAGATGCAATTTGATTGCGAAAAGCTTTCATCCAGCATGGAAAATTTTATCCCAAACAGTGAAAGCTTGGCAAAATTAGAAGTAAATGAAAAGAGGGTCTTACAATGGAAAGTGTTGGGCAACCGTAACTGTAGATGAAACAGCCTGCTTTGCATATAATAATAAGACTCTAAAGGTGCAGTAGCAGTTGAACGATAGTTAAGGTTGCATTATGGTATTCAGTTTTACAAGTCACTTTAAAACTTTATTATGTAAGAATCTCACTGAAATGGCAAAACACAACCCATAGAATACAAACTTTGAGTACAATTGGGATTTTTCACTGTGGTTTGATGAAAAATTAATTGATACAAAAAGAACAACATAGGTTCAGAAATCACCCCTTCTGGGATTCCCCCTCCCCAGCCTTCCCATCACATACTCTGGGTTGCCTGTTTTTACAAGAAAATTTAGAAATCTCTGGGATCAGTCCTTAGCCACATTATTTCTCTTCATCTGTTAATTCCTTGAATATCATTTACACAGACATAATGTTTGCCTATAGGGTGTTTTATAATTTTTTAGCTATAATGGAACGTGTGTTAAAGCAAACTCACCAATTTTTAATTTGATAACAAATTGCCACAGCACAAGAGAAGGACTGAGACTAAGGGCTTGTCTACATGGGGACTCTCAGGAAAATCAACACAAATCAATTAAAAGGGGTGAAGTTAAGGCCCATAAATTCCAGCACATTGAGCACACTGTGGAACTCTCAATCAAGAGTAAAATGGCTTTAGGTCACTTTAGCTTAACCCTCAAGCTACAGCAAACTAAGACCCCTTTATTTCGGAGGCTTTTTACGGCCTGGTCTACACTACAAAATTAGGTCAATGTAAGTCATCTGCAGGGGTGGCCTTGGTGATTCTGGGGCCCCAGGCAAAAGTCAAAGATGGGGGGCCCCATGCCACATGGGGGGCCCCATCCTTGACTCCCTCCTGCCTTGCCACAGCCCCTCCTAGCCTGGTGATGGCCCTGGCAAGGCTGGCAACAGGCCTGGGAGTCTGAAGTGGGCCCCAACATGGCTGTGGCAGGGCTGGAGGGCTGGCAAGGGCCCCAGCAGTGGAGGCCCCCTCCTGGGATGGGGCCCATGGCAAATATCCACCACCCACCCATCCTCAGCTAGAGTCATCTATGGTCACCTGTTTCACTCTAGTTGTGCATGGTGTCTACCTACATTCAAATTTGTCTCCCATCAGTGTAAGCATCCCATTACGACAACGTCAGGTTGCTGAGCAGTCCTGCATTTTTAACAATACGAGCATCATGCATCTTTCCTGACCAGGCAACACTGATGGCAGTGAAACGTCCCTGGTGAGCCACCAGTGCTTGGATAATTGTAGAACAATAGCCCTTTCAGCAGATGTATTCTGTTGCAAGGTGGGTTGCACCACAGTTCAGTAATCCCATTTCAGCAAATCCATAATGGGCTGCATGTTATTGAGAGTCACATACCTGTGCAGCCTGTGCAGGAGATAATTAACAGTACTCCATACTTGCATGATAATGATAGCTCCGTGTGACAGAGTATATTGGGCTTTTCGAGGCTCCATGCTGGATACCTCATGGTCCCACACAAACCCCAGGAAAGAGCAGTAGAAGTGGGCCCTCCAAGCTGCATAGAGAAGCTGCAGGGATGCAAACCATCAGAGTGAGGCTGCAAGGAACAGCCAGTCAGAGCTCAGCAGACTCATATAAAAGGAGCTGCTGGCTGGATCAGATCAGTTGCTGGCTGGGGCCACAGAAGCAAGGACTGTGCTCCTGGCTGACCACTAAGCCACAAGGAAGATGTCAGCTCTGAGATCAGAATGATGCTGAAGTTGCTGGGGCTAAGAGGTGACCCAGGGAAATGAAGCAGCAAGGAATTAAAGGGAAGCAGCCCGTGACTGCTACTCATAGCATCCCTGTCTTGTAGTGGGCTAGGACCCCCTTCTTCTGCAGGCCACAGGTGGAGTGGCCTAAGCCCAGACAAGGGGGCAGAAGATTGGCATTTAACTGAAGTGTGGAAGGGGAATTGAACCAGACTGGTAATGCAGCTGGGATCAAGAAGGCTCATTACAGAGTCAAGAGTCATCAGGGAAGGCCTCTAGGGCACTACTCCATAACAGAGCAGGTGCTACTGGAATCTAGCCTAGGAAATGCCAAGGCTAATCAGGGTAGTGTAATAGGCCCTATTAGACTGAGTGAGAACTAATTCAGGAGACAAAGCTATGTACCAAGATGTTACAGAGGACACTGTGAAAGGCCTTGTTGGACTGGCACCCTGGAAGGGGTCAGTGTTGTTTGTACATCTGCAGTGTGTGTGACTCAGATGGAGGGTCTAGTCACTGAAAACCTGCTTGAGAAGCTTAATCATCAATAAGGGTCACTACAAGCAGAGCAAAATTGAGTGAATGCAGGGGCAGATACACCTGGTCAGCAGGAGCGCTCATGTGAGGTGAGTAGCTCTATCATATACCTTCTGTTAATTTTCCAGCTCCAAAATGATTTCCCACTGACCAGTAGCAAGCTGATGTTGCAAGTTTCTACATTTTGCACCATTCACTTCTCAACTGTCAGAGTAATTCTCATTGGAGGGTTGGGATGAGCATGGCACTCAAAGCCACCAATGGGACTTTGCATATCTGAGAGTTCTACAGCCACAGTGTGTCATCCCAAACATGCATTATGCTGCAACCCCATCCGTCACTTCTCTGTCTTAGGAGCAGTAATCCATCATTAACAAATGCTCCACGAATGCCATCAACAACTTAGAAGTGTTCTTACTGTCCCACAGAAATCAGTCCTCCCATGAAATTTTTATGTTCCCTGTTACTGTGTTTCTTCCTGTGGCTCTCTAAATATTAGAGTATCACGTGTCCTGTGTGTGCAACGCTCACAACACTAGTGCAGAGCTGTGTGAGCTCCATGTTTCTATCACAGATGGCAGACGACAAAAAGAACGTTGCAGATTTGTGGGCTTATTTAAATGGGGGATGAAAAGTATGGGATATAGATGGCACTTTGGAGTGAAGCAGTTGCAAGATGGGAACTGGGGGTGTGGGTTTTTCACGTTCCTGATTGACCTAAAGTAGAACCTCAGCGTTATGAACATATTAAGCACCCACACTGTTCATTTGGCACCAGAAGTATGCAATCAGGCAGCTGCAGAGAGAGAGAGTGAGAAAAGCAAATACAGTACAGTATTATGTTAAATGTAAACTACCAAAAAAAGTTGGGGGGGAGCAGCCTTTTCTTTCTGCGTAGTAGTGTTTCAAAGCTGAGTTACAAGCAAGGGGAAGGCGGAGGGCATGGCGTGCGTGGAATGGCCGTTAGGGCAGAACAGGAAGTCTGGCAGGAAGGGAGCAGAACCCTGACTCTCTGAGCCCCTTGGGTGCTCTGGCACAAACTGAGACTGGGATCTTCCATACTGTAAATAAAGACTAACAAATTTATTTATTGAAGGAGCTTTCATGGGAGAAATCCCATTAATCTAATCTAAATCTAAACCAGTTTAGATTATTCTATCTCTAACTGCAAGAAACCGCACTCCTTTCCAAGGGACAGGGATGGGATTCAGGATTCCTGATCACCAGTAATCTTCTGCTGACTAATAAATAGTAATGTAGTCCACTGGGAAAGTGCACCTCAAGTCCTTCCCTAATGGCTGGTTTAGAAAGAACATGGTGATTACTCCTGTAGCTCAAGCAGTAAGGGTCTAAGCTAGGGACCTGAAGGCCTTAAGGTTATTGATTAAGGCAGGGGTGGGGAAAATACAGCCCGCAGGCTGGATCTGTCCCACTGGACATCTCTGTCCAGCCTGCAGTCCCCCCTGCCAGCTCTCCGCCTCTCCTGTGCCTGCCGGGGGCTGAATCTACACCCACACACCCCTAGCCAGCTCTCTGCCTGCCCTGGGGCTGGTGTAGCACCAAAAACAGTGTTTGGCAGCAAATTTTACTAAGCATGCTCAGAACAACCCAAGTACAAAATCTGCATGCACACATTTTTGGTGCTACATTGCTTACAACAAACTCCAGTGCTTCATAAGGCTTTCACTTCCATCTTTGACAGCCAACTGTATCCCCAACTTCATTGAACTAGCAAAATTTGCTAGAGGAAAATAACATTGCAGGGGCCTAGAATGTCTGACAATCAGATGTGCTGCTCATTTATTTATCTGATATAAATTCAACCATATTCTTCTTAGCATCTGGTCCTCCCTTGACTTCTGTGACTCTATCATCTCCTGGTTTGCCTCCTGCCTCTCTAATTGCTCCTTCAGTGTGTATTTTGGAGGAGGATCTTCATCCATGATGTAGTCTTTTGTAGGAGTTCCACAGGGCTCTGTCTTGGACCACTACTCTGCCTAGATTTAAGGGTTAGAGAAATCTTATCCACAAACACATATTCAACTATCATCCCTATGCTAATGACTAACAGATGACCTATCTCTCTGATTCACACCTCTCTTCTTCTGGCCAAACTAAAATCTCTGACAATGTC
Organism: Pelusios castaneus; assembly: GCA_007922175.1. NCBI lineage: Eukaryota > Metazoa > Chordata > Testudines > Pelomedusidae > Pelusios > Pelusios castaneus. Next base: position 13,339,637 of record ML685791.1, read on the forward strand.
TCTGAAACCTCCTTGTGCATTTCTAACCATCAGCTGAAACTAAAACAGAGCTCCTAATCTTCCCTCTCAAGTCTTCCCTACTACCTATTTTCTCAACCACTGTGGTCAGCCATCCTGCTTGTTATGCAGGTCCATAACCTTGGTGTCATCTACTCAGACTGCTCTCTAGGTCCTCACATCTGGGCTATGCGTAAATTTTCCTGATTCTTCCTGTGTAATATCTCATTATCCACCTTTAAATCCTTCCTTTGCCATGATGCCTATATACAGCTGCTAGTGTGCTGAGACCACCGACTGTAATGGTGACCAATGTTGTCTCATTCTTCACTTGCACTCTCTGTCCATATCTATCTATCTATTGTCTTCTGTTCTTATACCGATAAGCTCCTTTGTACAGGGAGTATCTTTTTGTTCTGTATTTGTACCATGCCTAGCACACTGGGGTCCTTGTCCATGACTAGGGCTCCTAGGCTGTAATATAGTACAAATAATAGCAAGATCACTGTTAAGCCGAAAGTAAGCTTAGAAAGATGCTGAATGGCACTATTGGTAGGAATAAGGACTATAGCCTATAGTACATGGCTGTCTGTGTGCTTTTTATTATTATGCAGGATACCAATTCCTCCATCATTAAGAGTGAGTCTTACTATTTTTTCTATCAATCAGATTTTTGGTCTTCACAATATTCAAACATAGCAAAAAGGCTTTGTATTAAAATGGTTCACAGATTTAAAAAAAATAAAGTGATATTTTCTCCTCATAGAATCTGTTTCTCATTAGTTTTGGTCTGTGAACAAATGTCAGTTTGAACTGTGCATAGGTCAAAATATGTATGTGTATATTTTAAAACTAATATTTTCTATTTCCTTTTTGTCTAACTTCCTGTGTGCTGAGCCCAGGTTGTTTATTCTTCTGAATGATGCAATGGGTTAACAGACTGTTTGTGGGTTATCAGTAAGGAAATCTTAAGGTACAAGGACCATAACAGTACCTTATGTTTCATTTTGATTAAACTGGTAGAATTCCGCGTAAATGGAAATTTGTGAAGGCGTATAGCCTTCGTTCACTTAAATGCTAGAACCAAGAGGATACAGTAGGAAGTGAATTAAAACAGAGCTGCTCATTCTACTGAAAAAATCAAATATGCTGAAGTCTTCAAATTCAAAATTAAGTCAATGTCACACAGAACAGTCTGCATTTTTAAAAAGAACACTAACCATCTTCCTTGGTTGGGGGGAGAGACATGGCAAAGACTCATATTTTGGAGCCGAGTGAGCAGACTTTTGCAGGTGGGAAAGATTTCCCATCAACTGGTTATTTTCTAATTTTGGGAAGATGGTTGATTACTGGAATTACATTACATACTTCTCTAATTGTCTTTTTTAACATGTATCAAAGGTGCCTAGAACGGTGCTATATTTGTGTTACAAATCTAAATAAATAAATGTTTATAAAACAGTAGCCTTTCAATGGTAAATCCAACTGCTTTTTCAGAAGTAAAATTGTTAGTGTATGTGAAGCCTCCTCCTAGCATGTAAAGCCGAGAGCAATGTAATGCATGTAGTATTTTGGGTATTATTCATGCTGCTTTAGGCTGAAGGGACCACACACAGGATCAGGACCCCATTGTGCTTGGTGTTACATCAACACACAGGAAAATACAGTTCCTGCCTGAAAAGCTTACAGACTAATTTAAGACAAGACATAATAAATGAGGAACAAACAGGAGGGAAGGAGCAGAGCAGATAAGGGTGGCTGTAATAGGATCACACAGCTAATTAAGCATTTGCCCTGCTTGAGCATTCTGAATTGCATATAGGTAGGTCAGTGGATTGCAGATAGCAGTCATGCCTTACTAAATATACATATATGGTTGTGGGTGTTTTTGCATAAAGCAACGTGACATACAAAAAGTGGATCCTCTTTAATCAGTGGGCCTGACTTGATTGAGGCTTTCTTAATTGCTGTTTCTTAAACAAAGAAAAATAATAAAGTTGCTCTCCCTCCTGCCAAAAGGCAGGGAAAATACTTAATTTACCCCATAGATACAGTATGTCAGTGTATCTTGTAATTGGGGTAGGGAAGCTTTATTTTTTGACATACTTGCTTTTCTCATAGATTATGGCATCTTTAATCTCTGCCATCTAAATTTGCAATTATCTGTTGGGTTTTTTTCCTTTAAAGACATTTTTAATTGCTGCATTCACTGACTCTGAGGGCAGTTTGTGGCCAGAGACCGCATACAATTTTCACCAAAGGCTGTTTTTGTCAGTGCCTACTTGTGTATCTATTATACAGAACAAGGTTGACAACCATGGGATGCAGCAATGCATTTTTTATGTTTAGTTTGGGGTTCATTGCTTAGACTACTCCATGTTCTGTTCTATGCTGAGCACAGTCAGCATGCAATAATTGTAATCAGAGGAATAAACTATTATAAATAGAATGTGAAAAAAGTGTAAGAGTCTAACTACCATTATTTGCACACTATTTATGATCATTACTTATTGGTTTACATACCAGGATCTCACACTGACTCATTGTGACCTAGGGCGAGTCTTTTTATCTCTCTGTACTTCAGTTTTCTCAGCGGTATCATGCATAAGAGACAGCACTTCAACTTCTACAGTACACTTTTATTGCTAGTTTTTTGCTGGTATACACAATGGAGGAGAAACTTCCAGGTTGCACAAACTTTTTGTAACTGATGTAGCTCTTAAATCTGAGCAATCACATTTTCTGGATTATTTTATTTTTATTAATTATTTATTTTATTTTATTAATTTTACCTATATTTGCCCGTGCTATAAATAGTATGAGCAGGGTTGCCAGCCATCCTGAAATTTACAGACTGTCAGTAAAAAAAAAGTTTGCAATTTTCACCACTATCCGTGAATCTGTAATTAAAAGAAAACCTCCATAAACAATCTCTCAGAATCCAGGGCTCACTCACCGTGTAAGGGGGAGCTCAGCACAATGAGCTGAGCAGTTGGATGCTGCCTCCTGGGTCTTAGTGTTGGAAACTTTCCACCCTTGTGTATATTAAGCTGGCCAGCATACATAAAAGTGGATGTCTTTCAAGACTTGGACCCAGGAGGCAGCATCTAACTGCATGGGCAGCACTCAAGCACCATCCAAGAAGCCCTGTATGGGTCCATGGGTCAGAACAAGGGGGCAGGATCCAGTGTAGATGGGGCAATGGGCTGAGGTGAGAGGGTTCAGATACACTCTGGCCTTGCACTTAAGTCATCAGTGTTCATCAAGTGCTTTAACTGCTTTCCCTTGCGGGGCTGGACTGGGAGTCAGGGGACCCCTTTGTGCAACTGGATTCCTGCCTCTACGTGCCCTGTTGATCCTGTCTCCCTGGGATGAGTCATGGAGCCTCCAGCAGAGGCTGCTTCTGCACCCAGAGAGCCTGGTTCAGCACCAGCAAGGTGCAGGCAAGAAAGATTCACAGCAGGCCCCTCTGTGCTCCCTGGAGGGATGCATGCGACATTGTGCCTGTAGTCCCAATCCTGCCTTTGGCAGGATCTCTGCCATTCCTCTTCAGAGCCTTCCTCATCACTCCCCACCTTCCCCTAGCCTACCATTTCCTGCCTTTATCCTCCTCCTGCTCCTCACCCAAGGTGGTCTTAGCAATTCCAGGAGCTGGTGCTCTTATCCAAAGCACTTTACAATAGTTAGCTAATAGTACCAACAACCTTTGGAAAGACCATTAAGTGGTTCACCAAGACCCTCGGCAATTTTAAAGTGGTCTGTGGGGAAAAAAGAGTTACCTCAATTTTTTTCATTTATTTCTTATTACTTATATGGGAGGAGGATGTAGTCAAAAAAGAAAGAAGAATGGGGGGAGATAAAAGAGCGTTCGTCTTCTTGACTAGGGCCGCGTAGGGGGCGTTGAAAATGAAGTTGGGCACAGGTAACCACTAACTCTAAATCCACCACTGGTTTATGGTATTTTTAGTGGTGTCAGTTAAAAAAAAAAATCAATTTCAGATCTTCATGTCAGTAAAAACTAAAATGTGAGGTTGGCAGCCCTGAGTATAAGAGATGAAGATAGTGACTGTGAGAGACATGATTGCAGAAAAAGAAATAGGTTTACATTAAATATAACTCAGGTACAATCTGAACATTTAAGGGTACTTTTAATTTGGGATGGTTTTCAATAAACCTTGTGTAAAGTTCCTGGCTAGAGTTGATGGCTTCATTATGTACCTTCTGGGGCATTTCTACGTCAAATGCTTTATAAAGCAGTATGAACTAGATTAAGTTGTCTATGAAGCCTTGAATTTAAAATACTGCAAATATTGAGATACCAAGACACAAACCAGCCACAAACTCAGGGGTGACAAGCATGATTACCGGGGCTTACGTATCCATTTTATCTGCACAGTACACCATATTAAAAGATTTGTCAAAGACTTATACCTTCTTTCAATCTCTATTCTCTAAACTTTGTCACCGCAGCCCTGAATTTGGATTTTCCTTCATATTACCTAGCAAAGTGCCTACTAATACCTCTGATATTACCCACTACTTGAGCTCTACCTCTCTTGAAATTTTTTACTCTAGTGCCCAGCTGCTGCAAAAGAAAGGTGACCACACTGCAATCTTCTTAAACATTTCCACTAGCTCTTTTTCATTTCAGAAACTAATTCAAAATTTCCTGCCTGTCTTTTAAAATCCTACATATACCTGGTTCTTCAGTTATCTCTGTTCACCTTATGTTAGCTGCTTCCATGCACTGGCATAATCTCACCCTTTCTGGAGCAAAAGTTTCCTTTTCTGCATCTCAGGAAAGGCCTTCTGGCACATCTCTGCCTCATTGAATCTCTATTTCTAAATCTCAGAAAGAAAAATGACTTCCCTTCCCTATATTTATTAACGTTGTCTTTTGTTGCTGGAATTGATTTAACTCTGCAATTATTTCACTCTTAAAGTACCAGGGAACTGTATGTTCAAAAGATGTTACAGAATACAAAGTTGTAATGTACTGAAACAGGAAATAATTTTAGAACTGGATGATTCACCCTCTCTGCAACCCCCAACTAAAAATAAAAAAAGATGATTCACTGTAGAAAGTCTAAGTGAGGTTTCTCAAATTCATATGCTCACTGGATTATTATCTGTGAGGCAATTCTGTGGTTCTCATTCTGGCAATGCGGTATCATTTTACTTGAAAATGGCTTAACAGTTCTATCAGTTCATCCTGGGAGGGTTTTCTTTTTGTTTGTTTTAGTTCATTACTGAATACTATTTACACACCTTAAAATCCTTTTTTGTTAATTACGCTTTTCCCAGATAATTCAGAATATATTTTAAAATTAAGAATAACCCTATAACTAAAAATGTAGTAAGTCATTTTAACTGATTAGTCCAAAATATATAATGTATGTACAGTTATATTTTGCATTGTTTATACTTTATCTAAGGGAATGAATTTTAAGATAAATGCAAAGAGAGAAACAAATTTAAAACTGAGAAAAGGAAATACTCTTGATACAATGCATAGTTAATAACACTCATTGCCTCAAGATATCACTGAAGCCAAGAATTTAGCAGAATTCAAAAAAAAATTAGAGATGATTAATGAAAACATCTACAATATAAAGGATCATGATCAAGGCATAAACAAATCATTGACTCAAAGGGGTTAGGAAGAAATTTCCTGTAAAAACAGATTATTCAATAAGTGCCTATTATGGGATTTCTTTTCTCCTTTTGCAAAGCCATCTGATATTGGCCCCTGTCAATAGCAAGCTATTGGCTCAGACCACTGGTCTGATACCATACTTCAATTTCTGTGTTTTTATCTTTTATCATAAAGGATCTGACAATATGGGAATCTATAAACATATGAATACAGTTTGCAGTATTGTCAACCCCAAAAGTTCCAAAATCATTTTTTTATTTTTTAGAAGATTATATTGTATTTCTGGTCTATCTTTTCATTTTTGAACTCCCCTTGCCCATTGTGAGTGTATGGGGTATATGTGACAATTAGTGTTCTAAACTCTTCCAAACTGATTAGGAAATGTGATCTTTGGCCCCATCTACAGGAGTGCTCACCCCAATATCTGCCCATCCTTCTGCCCCCATCAGTTCTGTCCCACCACTAGATTTGCTTCTCAGTCACCACCACGCATCATTTCTGCCTCCCCATCTGCCTCTCATCAGTTCTGTTCTCTGAGCCTTACCTCTGTGCCTCATGCAACTTCACAGTCTCTTCATCCCCTTTCCCAGGCTGGGTGTTGAAGAGAGTGGGGCAGAGCTGTCCCTGTTGCTCATGAGAGGGAAGGGGAAGAGTAGGAGCAGAGTAACCTCTCAGTCATAGGTTGGTGGCCTATTGCAGGAGTGGGTGGGTGAGGTCTTGAGGCCTGCATTTTGCAGGAGGTCAGACTAGATGATCGTACTGGTCCCTTCTGACCTTAAAGTCTATGAGTAACCCTGAGCTGCTGGCTTCTTTGTGCTCCCTCCTCCCCAATTCCATCCAGTGAGAATGAAGTCCACTCCTTAGGGGTGGGGGAAAGACTTCAGCCTACTTGCTGTTTTTCCCCATGAATTGGTTTTCTCTCAGGCAGGCTGACATTTGTGAGGGGGTTTGAGTTTATTTATTTTATTATTTTTTTTCTTATGGTGAGGCTGGGCTCTAGTCCCTGCTGAAATCATGAGATGTGCCAAAAAAAAACAAAAACAAAAAAACGAAACCCACAGGAATTGGCAATACTGAGTTTGATTTTTATGAACTGTCTGTAAATTTCTATTCTCATGGATGGATCCTTGCCTAATCCATTTTTATTCTTGTTAATAGTAGGGGGACTGGCACTTGGGTGTCTTCTCTTGAATGGGATAGACATTAAGGATCATCAACAACTGAATAACTCTTCTCAGGCAGGTCAGTGGCGACTACCAGCCAAGGGCAATTGACTTTGCTAATGTCTTTTGTCAGCTCCATCCCCATCCCAGTGGGAAAAAGGGGGGTTGTGCACATGAATGCTATATGACTGGGACTTGAGATGTCTCACTGGGACTCCTAATCAAAACTGTGCTTGTTAGTGGGACGACTTCTGTGTTCGAGCAGAGAGAAACAGAAGCAGAAGACAGGACTGGGTCAAAGGTAAGGGAGTGCAAAAGAATCTTGGACTACATGGAAGACATTGACTAAGACCCAGGGGGCTCAAAGGAGGGGTGAAGAACGTGGCAGGGTCTTGCAAGCAGGAGCTTGTTGGTTTACAGTAGATTTGTATAATCTTGTGGTTTTTCTAGAAGTAAAGTGTATGTGTTTAGAAATTGGTGTGTTATACTGTCATGTCACCTTCAAAAAGGGAGATGGCAAACCTGAGGGTCCATAGCTTTGATGAAATTCAGGGAGCATGCAGCAGCTATTGGCAGGCCTGGGAATGCTGGCATTAGACTGTGCCAAAAGGAGTGTCAGACATAGGGCCTACTTCTGGAATGTGTACTTGGAGGCCCAGAATCAAAAAGCAGTCCCTAAATTCTGTCCAACACCAGCAAGCCTTGGGTACCTGAGACCCATGAGTTGGCTCCTATTAGTCTTAGGGAATCAGTGAATTGACATGTCAAATGGCCAGTCAACTGATCACCTATTTGAACATGGTCAAAATATTGTCAAAGAAGACTCTGATGTAGGCAGTGGCCTACCTTTTTTATTAAGCATGGTACTACTCTTAATTTTTTAGAACTTCATTTAATTGTTTTACATTTTCATTTTTTAATTAAAATAATGCAAAGTAGATATCTAAGACTAATCTTATTGGAGACCAGGAAGTTTTATTCATTTTTTTTGTTTTTGTAATAAATTAGTGCTTTAAAATATTTGACCTTTTTTGATACTGACAATATTTGACCAATATTTGATTAGTTAATTGACCGATTGTTTTTGGACTGGTCAGGTGCCAATTGTAAGTCCCAGTACTGCAATAAGATGAACATCCATGATGGAACTCATCCAGGGTTGTAACAAGGTACATCTAATTTAAATAAAGTTTGTAAATATAAAATTTAAGTGAGCTTTATTTTACCTTTTCCTCATAGATGCTTTCAAAATTGTTACACAAAAAAACTTAGCGTTGTTCTACACACACAATGCCTGATAACCCACAAAAGAAAAGAAAAATGAAAAAGTGATTTAGTATTTTCCCTCTTCTTCTCAACCCATAGGCACGTAATTTACCATTGCCACAAGTACTGTACACCATAGACAAAGCTCTGCTACCTTAATCTGCCCCCTCCTTCACTTCCCAAGGGGTCTTGTGGATGTTTAATGCAGAAGTGTGTAGTAGTGGAAGGGGATAATGTGGTAAAGAGTGTTTCAATAGAAGACTGGCTGCTTTAGGAGGGGCAGAGCTAAGGCCTGAAGTGTCAGGGAGGTCTGTGGTGAATGGTAGTTGTGGATTGAGGAGAGGGGTGGGTGGTTTAACAATTTAATCCCTTCCTTTTGTCAAATTTTGTCTATGTATTTTTATTATACAGCAATCAATTGCTTCACAAGGAAACTTTTTGTGGCTTGATTTCCAAGCTTCCTTTAATGCTTATGTGGTGGTGAAGGGAAATCTTTGTCAGCAGCTATACTTCTGTCTCATCAGACAATTTTATCCATCCACACCTGCATATAATTTCTCATGTGGCAGCAGCAGATTATGAAAATGTATATGCACAGCATAAAACTAATGCATAAAACGTATGCATTTACAACTGCTGCAGATAAAATTTGGTTATGATGGGTAACTACCTAAATTAGATATTAAAAACTTACATACCACAGCAAATTTATTCAGGTTACACATGTCAATCAATCTTTAATAGATATTGGGCTTTTTAAAAAAAAAAAAAAAAAAAAATCAGACTGCTATCAATCAGAACTTAATTTCAAAGACATGTTAAAAGCTTTATGAAGAGACACCAAAGAAACCGTCTAGTGTTTGTCTTTTTAAGTTTTCTAATATTCTGAAATTACTCACTAATAAGCCATTTACTCTTATGAAAAACTAGAGTTTATGGCCCTTTTTAGAATGCAGTCCTAAATTAGGAGCCATTTCCAGGCATCTCCATAATAAGATGGCTAATAAATTGCATATTACATTTTTAAAGAAAGTGGTAATTATTTGGGAAAATACAAAGCAATCTTTGAAGATGAATCACCAAATAGATACATATTTTTTCATAAATGTCCTCATTTTTGCCAAGTAAGACAGACTCTCCACTCTCATCCACTTAACAGATGGACAGGGATCTCTGATGGGAAATCTGTCCTGTTGAGGCAAATATCAGAGTTGAGATTTGTATTGTGGAACAAACAAGAGAATTTTCCCCTCAGGGAAGGGTCCTTGTAAGCATTATCACTACTCTTTTGTTTGATGTTGACCTTGCATCCTGCAATCAGCTACAGTATTTCACCAGGTTTCTCTCTCATTAAATTCTTCTCATTAAATTTTATGTCCCTGTCCTTTGTACTTCCTTTCAATGTTGTTCTGTATCAAAGGGACCAACAGCACTCAGGAAGTAATGCTTTATCTACAATATTCTGCTAGAGAAGGCAATAAGCTCTGTCACCAGAAAGGACAGAGCAATAATAAAATAGGACAAGATTGGAAATGTATGATAAGGAAATAAAATGGAATTTTCTTGGAATAGTACATCTGGGGCATGTAGACCTGAAGCACAGCTACTCAATGGGAGTGAGCTAGTGAAAAGCAATAAAGCCAGACAAGGCCCATTGCTAAGATGACAGTGGGCAGAAAATCTGACATGCATTTCCCATACAGTATGGTCGCCCAGGCGATCTGTGGCTTGTGTGCAGAGTCGTGTAGAAAGGGAGAATACTATGATCAGTTCTGGGATTATGTGATGATAACTTCTCATCCAGTCTTCTACTCCAGTCACCATTTGTGTGCATGAAAAATTGCAAACACATTCTTGCACCCACCCTCTAAAGGTGTAAACACTGGCCAGTATGCTGTAAAAGTGCCAGCACTTTAAATGCAGTCGGTCTGTAGGTTTGCAAGTGTTAGAATTGGCACTTTCAACCCTAGCCAGTTTTCTGTGGTTGCAAATTTTGACACTGTCAGGTATGTCTATTTAAAATGAGTGTTTGTTAGTGTGCACGTGTTTGCTGTGGTCCAAGTGAGAACACAAGTACGGTATGTGCCGGCATAGTTTTACAGGTACACAAGTGAAACCTGGATATTGAAAACTTAGCCCTTTAATCTGGATAGCATTGATAAAGATGACCAAAAAGTGGACAGGATAGCTATCTTTAAGAACTTTAAGGATATAAAAAGGGGGAAGCGTTAGGAAGGATGGTACTAAATACCTAAGAGTTACGCCTCACAGTCTCTGCCAAATTTTGCATGTGTTACTGCTTTGTTTGAGAGTGGGGGAGGGGGTTGTTACCACTTATTCATATGTGGGAAGATTTCAGAGTATTTGTGTCTCTTGCTACCTGATTTGTCCCTGAATTTGAATTTGTGGAAGCAAACTTTGCTTGAAATTCAAATGCAGGTACAAATTGCACCAGCCAGCAGGTAAGCTGGAACTTTTTTAAAAATTTGGTCCTAAATATATGTAGACACATACTTGCACATGGACATCATTTTCTGCAATCAGATCATTAATTTCCTGGAAAGATGGCCTTTAGTTGTTGAAGAAAATATATTGTCAAACTTGGGGAAACTGAAACTTGCTATAAAGACAAGCTTCCACTAGGCAATGCCATTTCCAAAACAATTTTGTTACAATCAATAATAAATACTTGTTACTGTCTCCATAACTGGGAACAGCATGAATTGTCTCTCAGTAATATTTTTAATGAGATATTTTGGCAGGAGGCCAAATCACATGATGCAAAGTATGGCCCAGGGAATGCAGTTTCTATCTGAATATTTGATTAAGTGGAATATTTTCAAAATTGTTGTGAATTAAGTTCTATATTTTTTAATTTAAAAATGCTAAATTTATTATTTTTAAAAATAGCACTTACCTTTCAACTTCGAAAATCTCCAGTCCTGTAATATAATCATTATATTATGTCCTATTCTACAAAATTAGGCTCTTCAGATGGAAGCTTCCATTGGATGGTTAATTATTTCTATTTAAAATACTTGAACTGTGACTTGCTCTTTGTAACGGCAGTAATTAAACTTAGCTGTACACTGCAGTTTTCCTTCAACATTTGCTATGTGCAAGGCCCTTTATTTTCAGTTTTTATTTTGTTTAAAATCTCCCCAGGAATTTATCAGTGTTTATTGTAACATTTATTTTTAAAATGTGGAATCTTTGGTGCAAAGAAGTAACTTCGCAGTTTTCTAGGTAAATATTGGAGTAAATATCACTTCTGTTTTCATTTTCTTAAAACACAAAAAACTCTTATTGTTCTGAAATGTAGTCAGATATGGTTTTTCATTTTTTACCCATTTTAGCTTGAAAAGAAGTTCCCTAACTCTACAATGTGCTTTGAATGATAATATAGAAACTTATCTGTAAAACTAAGTTGTGTCTAGTGGCATGGGATTAACTTCAGTATGCTCACCAGCACTCAAATTGTTCAGATACTTCTGACTTGGTTCCTCATTCCAGAAGGAGAGATGGCATCTTGGTACCCTAGACAGCCACAGGTTCCTGAGCTACCATCTCTCCTTTGGTGTGGGGAGCTGGGTCTGGGGAGTTCTGAACTTCCAAAATTTGGGTTCAAAATTGGTAAAAACAAATAAAGGCTTTTGTAAGACCAGGGACACTTTTGGTAAAAATCAGTAAAAGCTAAAAATGAAGGGCCTAAATTGTATCCAATTTGGTAATTGCCCAAAACTAATCTGTTGGATCAAATTATTAAAATTTCTGCCTGGATTTGTTTGTCCGTACGTTCCCTTTTTGTCCATGTACTTAGTATGAGGATACAGTGTCATCACAGCCTCATTCACATACAATAATGAAAATCATGGGGGTTGGGGTGGGAGGGAAGGAGGATTCCAGAACACTTCTGTCTCCATAATCTAGTCCAGTGAATGCCTCTAACAATCTAATAAACTTACACTGAAAATATACTTTCAGAGAAATAACCAAGTGCACAGATAAATATAACATTAAAACATGGCCAATCTTACCAAGTTTCACAATGAATCGTAAATGGGAACTGAAAAAAAAAAAAGGCTGTTGCCCATTGTTACCGTAAATGTAAAGGAAAAGAAACACTGTAGGTGGGGATAGTCGTTCTGAGCCTTTCCTTTGGTATCTTACATATAACTGTCCCAAAAACCCCAACAGGGCTTCACCGTCAGAAATCTCCCATTCTGTAGACAGCTTATCTGCTTCTTGCCCTGTTAGCCACAACACCTAGCCTGCTCTGACGACAGAATAAGACTATCATTTGACGCATTTCACTTTTCCATGTCTGTATACCAGATTTTTTTCCCCTCTGTCTGCGGTCACTTAACCTTGATCCAGTCATACAGGTGAAAAGCAGTAGTGTACGTCTGCGGCTTTTATTTTCTCTGTTTGCGTTGAGTTATAAAAAAGATCTAATGTCCCCAAAAGGGTCAGAGATAGACTTACAGTATATCTATACTGCATTTTCAGGTGTGATTGCCACTTGAATAGACATAACCTTAATCAAAAAATAGCAGTGAGCCCACAACACTACGAGCTTTAACGGAGACTAACATTATTACGTACCAAGAGGGGAATCTTGCAGAGTGTGTGCTGAAGACTCTTCTACTGTGGCTTCATGGCTATTTTTAGCTATACTCGGTGAATGAAAGCAACTGTGATTATGTCTACATGAGCTGCAATCATACTTTCAGTTGCAGGGTGGACATGCCTTAGAGATCAAGAATCTAACATCTGCCACTTTTTAAAGTGATGTCTTAAGCGTAGCCCAATCACGATGGTTTCTTCAGCCACTTGCAACCTGTTTGTCTTACCTGGTGGCCAGTCAAAAAGTTGATTGTTGGATTTTCCTAAGGGTGAGGGATTTAGTGAAGGGAGGTTTTTGAGGAAACACCAATGCATTCATCAAGCATCCGAAGTTGCATTTCAAATAACATCCAGAGATTTCTGCTGTATACTCTTGCTTTGTGTGTTTTGCGCTTGCACATACATATGCATTCTCTCTTTGATAGCATCAGGCTAGGCTACAAGTTTGATATGTTCCATAGGACAGCAACAAATCAGCTGTCTTATAAAACTATTGTATAACAAACTGCCATTGTTTTACTGACGAAACAAATCCTAGCCCACAGCAAATAACAATGATCACGTTGTTATTTCTAAGGTGTCATAGGTATGCATAGCACTTTACACATATATTAAGGTTCCTGTCTAGAAAGAGGATGCTACAATCTAAGGCCCTGTCTTCACTTGGGAATGATGATGTGGAAGGAGGTATTAACTCAAGGTAACTAACTGTAGGTTGTATTAGATTAATAAAAGTTGTAGCAGACTCTACCTGTTAACTCCTGGGAAAACTACAAGCTGCCTTGTCTTCGTTAGGGTTTTAACCTCAAGCTAGCTAACATGAGTTCAGAACACCGTTCTTTTCCCCCAGTTAAGATAAAGCCAAAGGGTGTGAATCTACAGCCCTTAATAAGATGAATAGTCCCTTTGATTATAATGGGTCTAATCATATGAGTAAGGGCTGCAAGAGTTTTAGCTGAGGGATAACCATTGTTGACAGACAAAACAGGCTCCTCAGAAAAAACCATCCTTAGTTGTGTCTTGTTTCCAGGGAACTTCCCTTCCCAGATATAATTCTGGGATCACTTTATTTATTTGTCAATTGGATAATGTAAAATTACTTGAATTATTTGAAAAAATGGGGCGGGGGGAGGGGAGGGCAGAAACCAGTTTGTTTATAAAACATCTGAGGTGCTGATATTTGTAAATAATTGATATTTAAAGAAGGGCAGAATTAAGCTTTGTCTGTACTTTATTTTTCTAATCCCAGATGAAGATGTGGAATAGAGTTCACTGATCAGCTAAGATCCATTTATTAAGCATTTGAAGTAGGCTATTTAACTTTCCTAAAGAACCTTCTTCCCCTCCCTAAGCAACCCCTTTAAGAGAGAGTAAAAACAGATGTTTACTGGCACATATTTTGTATATCTACCTTTTAAAGGACTACTTGGAGATAGTGTGAAACACACAGATGGGTGCTGTTTGGAATGATGATGAACTCTGGAAACACTTCTGGATCTCAAAAGAGATGGACATTATGGCAAAGGCTGACCAGAGTAGTCGGAGATGGAAATACAAATTTAAAGATTTTCTATTAATTTTACTGTAACTATACTGAGAAGTCTTTAGGTATCTGAATTATTGAGAAGTGTGAATTATATAGTTACGAAGACACCAACCAGTCCCAGTCTATAAGCATGGACAAAGAGGTTTTCCAAGGATTTCAGTCATGCCAAGGAAGAAAGATAAGAGTTGTTTGAAAGTGTCAAAATTTAATCCAAAGTCACTATGTTAAAAGACCAAGGAAATTAGAGAACAACTTCACAGAGAATATTTGTTGAGCACAAAATACATAGCAAGTACTTCAGTGGTTTATGATTAGGTTTCTTTTAAAACAGGTGGTTTTGTTTGTGGAGACAGAGAAAATATTTTACATTACAATACAAAGTGTTCCAAAACTTACCTGGAGGAACTACATGAAGGATGGAAAATGGTATTCTGTTTTCTATGCCTATGTTATCTTTGGCCTCTCTGCTCAGATTGCCGACTAGTGCGTAGTTTGAAAAGCCTTAACTAGGAAAATAGGGCTAGGTTTATGCAAATTTGGTAAAGAGCAGCCATGGAATGGAATGATCATGACTTTACTTCCAAAATTCTCAAACATCTTGGAATCTGCAGAAGAAAATTTGGCTTGCGGTGGAGTCTGGAATCTTCCTGAAACAAAAAACCCACTCCCCCCTACACCACTGCAGAGTACACTCTTTCTCCAAGTTACTCAGCCATAGAAGTTGAAATGTCAGTACAGAAGCTAGACACACGCTCTTGAATGACAATAGTAAATAAATCTGTCTGTTGTTTAAAGAGAAAAAGAACATGCTTGCAACTATGCACTTCGTGACTCAGTAAGCAATGGGGCTGCAAAGGAATCTTAAAATATTAGACCATGTACAGGTCTCATCTATTGTGTAGTGCTTCTTTCTCTCGGAAAATGGACTGTGACTAACTTACACGTGATCGAAACATTTCACCCTTGGCAAAAAAAAAAAAAAGACTAAATTAAAAGAGGAGCAGTTCATCAGGCTGAGAGCATAATTTTAAGATGATTTAAATGTGAATAAAAATGTGTGGCACGAATTTGCAATTTTTAATCACAATTAATAGGGTTTGCAGAAGCAGGACTATATTATGCTTTTGCAACAACAGAATGATCCTGTACCAAAATGCACTTTGCTGGAAATGTTTATATGTTTTTCTTATTCAGTTCATATGCTTTGAAGAGAAGTTGGTGTTAATGAATTAGTAAGGCATCCAGAGGTACCTACAAGGGAATTTTCTTGTAAAATTCCTGACCCTTTATTCAACAAGATGCATTCCAAAAGGAAGAATATTTGCTCTTCAGAAGGTTTGTTTTAAGAATGAATTATAGGTCATGCCTATAGTTTAAAAAGTTGCATGACATTTTCCATTTTAAGACCCTGTTTTTAGTTGCCTATAATGTTATCAAATTTTAATCATGCTAGCAGAGATTTTCCATGCTGGGTGTAAGGCTCAGGCTGTTCTCTGTGTGTTTGTTTTTAAAAGCTTCCGCTAAAATGGTTCTGCTGTTTCTGAAAATGAAATTACGGCAAATGTATAATTTTGATCAAGGGGGGGGGGGGGACCCCTTACAACCATTTTTGTTGAGCAGCTCTAGTGCTTTCATACTTTGGAGCAGGAACAGCCATTTGGCAGGGGTCTGCCATGGTGTTAGAATGTGGCTTTAGCTGTTCCTATGAATCTTTTTTTCCAAATTTGACTGTTGTAAGAAAGGCCCTGCAAAAATCATTTTGGTTTTATTTAATGCCAGAATCACAGGTAAGTGTTAGAATGTCATGGCTGCTGAGTGTGTGTCGTCGTCCCCTCTCCCCCCCTCCCCCCCCCACCTTCCTCAAAACCACTGAGATTTTTCCAACAGCAAGGAGACCGAGGCAGGAATGAGGTCGTGGCTGGGTTTAGTGGGCTGGGCTGGTCACCTTCTGGGATGGAGGTGGTAGGTCAATCTCATCAGAGGAGTAGAAGGTGGCAGGTTGAGGGGGGAATCTGCCACTTGGAGTATGATCAGGTATGTGAGGGGGGGGCCTACCCCAGCACAGAGATTTGGGTGTGGAGACGGGACACCCGCACCCGCACCCGCACCCGCACCCGCACCCGCACCCGCACCCGCACCTGAGCCGAGCCGAGCCCTGGTACTTGCTCTAGGCCAGGCTGGGTCTGATGGCCATCATATTGTGTGGCCAGACATCCTTTCTCTGTGCTGTTCCCCAGTGCTTGAATCCTAACACCTATTTTGATTTGCTGTTACAGCCTGACCTGATCCTATGTCATACACGCCCCTGCATTTAATTTCCTCCCATTCTGTAAATTTCCCATCTTCACAGCATCTGAAGAAGTGGGATTTTCTCCTACGAAAGCTCATGCAATAAATAAATCTGTTAGTCTTTAAAAGTGCCACAGGACTCTGTTTTAACTTTCAGTCCTGACACACACTCCACTCACTTCCTGGAATAGGACTAGCCCGCCACTTCCCAGCCCCAACCTGGGATGGGACTGGCCCCTTAGTGGACAAATTAGGCCTCTGCACTGCTGGAAAAATCATGGTGTTGAGCTAACGTTATGACTTCCATGAATTTATGATTTACAGACTTAATTATAAGTCTCTGAAGAATCTCATTTCACATATGCTCAGAATTTGGCAGCTATATTTTCAGACTATTCGATCTGCAGTGAGCATGTTTAATCCCAGAACTGCAGGGGCTGAACAGGACTTTCTCTGCAATTGCTTCTCTTGATATTGGGCCGGCTGTGGCACCGAGCACCAGAACTGAGAACAGAAAAATTGCCTGTCTGTCCTGTGCTCTCCAGGCTCCCTGCAGGAAGCTGTCCTACTAGAAAGTGGAGGGAGAAGGAAGAAAAGAGAGGGACAATAGGAAAGAGGTGCAAGGGAAGGGGACTGGGGTAGGTGTTGGGGGAGGAAGTATAGAAGCCAGGCAGTGAGGGGGGTAGATGCAGAAGCTGGGTATTAGAAAAGAAAGGAGCTAAGAAGTGGGAATCAAGGGGCTAGAACATGGAGGGGAGGAATAGAGGCGAGAACTAGAGCTTGTGTGCACTGGAGGATAGGAGCAGAGCTGGACAGAGAGGCTGTGAGGCAGAGGGATCTGTAAGCACTGGAGCACACTCCCCTACAGAGTTTGGAATTAAATCCACTATTCTTGAGACTCAACTTGCCTTTGATGTCAGAAAATAGCTGTGAAACCCACCAGCAAAGTGTGCACCCCGTCTCCTGATGGTGGCAGGTCCACACAGAGGATAACAGCAATCTATGGCTACCAGTTTATTTCTTAGCTCAAGTGATAAACCACTGTGCTGTGGACCTAGACACCCAACTCAGCCAATGACCAGGTGATGTGGTGAGAGAATTTTAATTCTCATATTTGGGACAAAATGTTCTTAAATTGTCTTATATCAACCCTATAAACGTACGTAATAACATAGTGAAATCTCTCACATCTGGGATTATTGGAATGTTATTAAAATTTGACTGTCTTTCCCTTATGTCTCTTAGAGGGTCTGTCCCAAAGCTTCAAAATTCTTTCAATACCCTCCCCTCTTTTTAATTTAACTACTTCCACTCAAAACTCCACATTACGCCAGTTTTCATGGTTGAGAATGGCTTCACATTGCTTCCAACAGATCTCGTTAACGCCACCCTTCAAGTGGTCAGTGATAGCTACAAAATAACATAAAATACTCCCAGTCCTGCTAAATGAGGAGCAAAATTCACAGTGCTACAAGTTCTGGTCCCCTACATAGCAAAAAACCAGCAAAATGGTATCTTGGGCCATCCTATTGTATGTTAAATAATATAAGAAATCAGTATGAGATCCTGTTAAAATATGTGGTTTAACTATGGGTGATTCATGAACAATATTACAATGGCCTCAATTCATTTAAAAGAGCAACTATGTTAAATCAAAACTCCTAGAAATATCACTCAGCATTGAAATAAAAAAGGAAACTTAGTCTTAAAAATTAGTTAAGCTGAATCTATTCACACAAATGTTGAAGATACCCTGTTAGTGTGATTAATTTTTTTTAATATGCCTTCCAGTGTATGAGTTAACAGGAATGGTGACATTAATGTGCCTAGGTATATTTTGTGCACATACAAGCATTTTTCTTTTATTCCAGTTAGCTTTCCTCTGCTAACTTCCATTTTGCTACACATCTACCCATGCTTTCATACCTGACCAAATATTATTTCTATAAGTTAAGGATTGACAAGGTACCCATGAAATAATTCCATTATTTTATTATTGGAACCCTTCTGCTTTTAATCCCCATTCTGCTATGCTCATTACATGCTGCATTATGGCTAATTTGACATATGAGCTCCTTCAGCCTGGGATCATGTCTTCCTACAGGTGTTTTAATCCCCTGTCAAAAATATATTCTATATTTTATATATATTCTATATATTATAATTTAAATGAACTAATTTCACTACCAGAATGACATTTCTTAAAACACTTTTCTCTAACAACAAACTTCTCAGTGAAAAGACCATCAGTTTTCAGATATTTGCTTTTGATGAGCCCTAACTGTTCAAGTGTTGAAAGTGCTAAAATACCATATATCAGATCAAATTTCTTAATGTCAGTGGAGCGACACCGAGGATAAATTTGATCCAAAAATGTTATGCCATGACAAGTTTTTATCTAATATTATTTTTAAAAAACCTGTACAGATTATTGTATAGCTTCAGTCAATAAATGTCATCAAATGTCTACTGGAAAATTACACAGAACATTTTTACAGAAATAAATAAGAAAGGAATAAACATAAATAAGGTCATATGAATGGCATAATATACATACTATTGCTCCAAGTTATTTGTTTTTAATTACAACATACCTCCGTTAGTCTGCTGTTGTAGATTTTTATCAAAGGCTTCTATCTTTTGCTCATTAATAATGGAAGACATGAATAAAAAAAAAAAAAGTAGATTCACGGAAAATTTAAATTCAAAACCACATTATCCTGTGTGCCTGCAAACTTCACAAGATGTCCAATGAGCTTCTGAGTCGGTAATGTCAAGTATGTCACTTCCCAGGCTGAAAAAGGACTGAGGCTGCATGTCAGTGTTTAAAAGGTCAAACGGAAAGCTTTGAGAATTGAAATTCACTTTCTGCATAAGTCTGTACTGATGGTCTGAATCAATAAACCAGATGATCACATACAGCCCAGTAGGCAGACTTTTAATTACACTGAGTTCAAAGGTGCACTATAGTGTTTGTCCATTTTATTTAATACATTTTAAAAGGTATATTTACTCAACCTGGGAATCGCATCTCCCAATTACTGTGTTGACATACTCTAAGGCAGTCTACACCACAAAGTTTTTGTCATCATGGCTGTGTGGTCTAGGCATGTAAAAATAATAAATAAATCACACCCTTTACCCAATACAGTTATACTGGCAAAAACCCAAGTGTAAATCTTCCTGCCAATTTAGTCATTGCTTGGAAATTTGAATTGAAATTGAAACATAATACACCCTTTAAAAGCATATAAAGCATATGATAAAATACTTGTCTGAAAAAGCATAATAGGTTGGAAAAGGGTGAACAAAGAGTAGCTTCCTAACATCACTGTTGTTTTTTTATGACAATGTTGGCATGTGTTTTGATGATGTTGGCCAAACTAATAATTTCAAATTATGATTTGTAAGCAAGGTTTGAATGAGCTCTCCCCTGACAGCTCATGATAAGCTGGGGGTGGTGACAAGGAAAGGCTTCAGGACCATACTGTGTTTATATGAACATGCCTACTCTGTCTAGGTATTCAGCAGAAAGAGCTGTGTTGCTCAGCTGATCAGTTTTGGCTGGCATTGGGTTCCACATCACTGGTGCTTCAGAGGGAATGAATAGAACAGGTAATCATCAAGTGATCCATCCCTTGTTGTCCACTCCCAACTTCTAGTGAAAAGAGATTATGGACACGGAGCATGGTTTTGCACCCCTGTCCACCTCAGCTTATAGCCACGGATGGACCTATTCTCCATGAACTTACCTAATTCTTTCTGAATGCTATTATAGTTTTTCCCTTCACAACATCATCTGTCCATACTGCACACTGTGTGAAGAAATATTTGCTTTTGTTCATTTTAAATCTGCTGCCTACTAATTTAATTGGGGAACACTTAGTTCTTGTGTTAGGTGAAGGAGTAAACAGCATTTCCTTGTTTGCTTTTTCCACACCATTCAAGATTTTATAGACACCCCCCACCCACGTGTCATCTCTTTTCCAAATGGAAAAGCCCCAGTCTTTTTAATCTCTCATCACATGGAATCTTTTCCATATCAGTAATCATTTTAGTTGCTCTTCTCTGTATCTTTTCCAAAGCCAATATATCTTTTTTGAGATGGATCCACCAGTACTGCATTCAATATTCAAGATGTGGGCGTACCATAGATTTATATAGTAGAAGTGGAGGAGATTGATTTGCTAGACCGATCACCAAAGCTGATGCTGACAGCCCATATGAAAAAGTCATAAAACACCAAGCCTCTGGACTGGATCAACATGTGGAAAGCCTTATAAGCCAGTCACTGCCAAAGGCAGTTTTAGAACTGTTTTAGTTTTAGTACTTAATGAATCTATTAAGAATGCTGAAGAGATGGCACAGTTTATGCAAACAAATACTGCTCTCACATATTTTCTACTTAAGCAAGAGATATCGCACACCACAAACTGGAGGCCAGTCTTAAGTACATTGTCACACTTTATGAATCCTGAAATGGGACACTCGTTCTGAACAAGACCAGCAAATGCCAATCATCTTTCTGCAAGAAACTCAACTGACTGATTAGATTATATAAATGATTAGATTATAAAAATGTGTAATACGTGGCGGATGAATTCATTGATGCAAATCCACATCATGTCTTAAATCACTGTGTACATTATCTTGATGTCAGTGGTAGGCCAATAGATGCCTTTCCAGATGTTCAGGTTATAGAAGACACATCAGCTGCATCTGTGACAACCCACATCTCGGAGTTAATGCTTGTAAATTGAACCCCAAACAGATTCTGCCTGTGCATTTGATGGAGCTGTAAACTCCTCTGAAAGACATAATGGCGTAAAAGCTTTGCACAGAGATAAGTGTAACCTAATCTCTCATGTACACACTGCAGAAGCCATCGACTCCAATTAGCACTAGTACAAGCTGCTGAATCTTAAAGACATTAAAAAAACCGTAAATGTAATGTCTATATTACACTTTTTTTTCCCAACAAGAGTCCAAAAGGATTCAACGTCTTGAAAAAAACAGAAGTTCAAATTAGTCGAACCTCAGAAAATCTGCTGGCTTTCCCATGAGCAATTCTTGACTATTTTAAGATTATTGCAACTATTACTGGCTTTAGAAAGTATCTAGTGACGTGATGAATCCAAGTAGTGATGCTCGTGGATTACTTTGGCTATTAAGTTCAGAGAAGATTATCCCCATTCGCGCTCTCTCTCGTAAGTCTACTGCTGAAACATTTGGGTCATTAAACAATGCCATCCAGGTGTCTGTTGTAACAGTAGTAGATCTTTGTCCAGCAAAAGAAGCTACACGTGGATCAGACAGAAAGCTATCCATTGCAAATATACTGAAAGAAGCAAGGACTAATTGACTAATGAAGGCACTAATATTGAATTCTTACATGAGGAGGACAAGGCATATTTGTTAAATTAACTGAAAAACTACACAGACTTCATTCTTGCATATCTACAACAGCAACTTCTGGATTCTACTTAACCTGTACATAACTCTTACAGTTGCCTGTCTTATAAACACCAACAGATGGGTGGAGTGAGGGGACTACCAGCAATGGGGCTGCAATGGGGCTGCAATGTGACCAGGACAGAATAAAGAATTTGAACACAGTGGAATGTCATATGATGAATTAATAAAGATTTGATTTCAACTTCTTTATCATCATTATTGGTTTGACCCAATCTTTGTGCTATGTTTTCTAGGATGAAAGAAGTAGGAATTCATCTCTTGCTACTCCCAGTCGCAAGAGATATAGTTGGGCATTCTTTATGCTCATTGAATAGAATTTTGTGTTTTGAAAGAAGTTGGCCTCTCCCTGATCATGAACATATCATGAAGGACTGGAAATATTGAACCCATGAGAAGTCACCAAAGATGAATGCACTGGATTCAAGAAGTTCATTAACAGAGTTGTGCAAAATTACAACAGGAAACCAAGAAGGATGGAGATATAGTGTTTCAAAGTAAGGCTTGAGTTGCCAACTCTAATTTGTATGATGATATTAAAACATGAGGTAAATCTTATAAAATGTTTGAGAAACATTTTTTCAGTTTTTACTATGGTGCCATACAGCCCACCTTCACCCTTACAGTCTCACCCGGGTCAGCCCTCACACCCCTTGAATTTGATCCCTTCCCACTAATTTCAATTCCTGTGGGAGAAGACGGGTGTGTGGCCTTGAGGAAAAAGCCTAGCAAGAGAGCTTTTGGGGCAGAATGCTGGTTCAAAGATGCCTACTTTCTTTGCTCCATCTTTCATTATTTTGTATTCCTTCTGTGCTCAGGAGAAGAGGTTAAAGCTGCACAAAGGGAATTCCCTCTTGCAGAAACCTCAGCTAAGGCACCACTGCCAGATCACCAAGCACGGTCTTTCTCTTGGACTGTCCTGCACACTCTTCTCTTTTCCTGCCTCGGTCCCTGGTCATATCACCTTGGGAAGGGAATCCATTAGCTCAAAACTGCTCATCTAGAGCAGTGGTTCTCAACTTTTGCGGGTTGCAATCACAACACTTTTGGTGGTGTGCACCATCCTACAGGACACACCAGCCCACGCCTCCTTAGGCCAAATCCAGCTCCACCCCGGCTCTCTATGACACTTACCGCTGTGTGGCGACACAGTAATGTGTCCTGACAGTGTTTGAGACCCACTGATGTCAAGGGGTACATCCACACTGGAGCCTTAGGTCAATTTAAGGACGGTTAAGTCGACCTACAGACCACTGCGTCCACACTGGGCACTTATTAAGTCGACTTAAGCACTTCCTTAATTCGACTTAATAACGCCACCTCTCAAGGTCGACCTAAGGCTTAAGTCGACTTAAGCCAGTGTAGACGGGAGGTAGCCCTTAAGTCCACCTAAATGGCCTCTAGGCCCACTCGCAGAGTTCCTGGCCACTCCTCCGGCGACCTGGCACCTGTCCAGTGTGGATGCAGGGCTGTGGACTCTCTAAGTCAACTTAACAAAGTCGACCTTGGCTAAGTCGACTTTACAGAGTCTCCAGCGTAGGCGTACCCAAGGATCATGTAGTCTTGAGAGATGCATCTATGCATTAACTCCCTTTTTATGCAGCTGTTTTTTAACACAAAGGATCCTCAAAATGAGTTTGATTGCCCATCCAAAGGAGAGTGCTTTTACCTACCTGCCCTTTTAACATGTGTCACAGTATGGTTACTGGATGAAGTCACTTCAACGCTTTCTATGGAAAGTTTCATACTGAGTGCTTATTCATTGTTGATTCATACCATGTATGATCTTGGCATATTTTGCTCTAATAATATAGATATTCTTGTACACACTGAGACAAAAGAATAAGAATACTCTAAATCATCTTTCAGCATAGCTTGTTCCTCTGGCATAACTATGGATTGCACACAAGGGTAAATATCATAGGGTGCATCTACCATTGTAAGTTAAGTCGACTTAAACTTGCTTAAGTCGACTTAATTTACACTGCGTCTACACTACACTCTCCTTAAGTCGATTTAAGCAGCTGCTTAAGTTGACTTAAGGAAAAATTAAGTTGACTTTATAAAACCTTATTTTAAGTCGACTTTTGGCTTAAGTTGACTTTCTAAATCAACTTAGGGCTCTCCAGGACTCCCCCACCGCCCTCCCTGCCAGGGGGGCTGGCACAGGGAGCCTGGCATCCCCCCCAAAGGGCAGGGCAGAGCCCTGTCCACCTTGCCCCTATGCCCTGCCAGGGTCCCTTTCTCCCTTTGCCCCCTGGCACTTGGCAAGGGGTGTCCCCCTGCCAGCGTGGGCCTGTCCCAGGTCCACCTAGCCCCTAGAAGTCGACCTAGGTGTCCAGTGTGGACGCTCTAGGGTGACTTTGTAGAGTCCCCCCAAAGTTGACTTAAAATTTAAGGGTGGACATGCTAAGTCGACTTAACAAAGTTGACTTAAAGTTGACTTTGTTAAGTCGACCTAAATTTACAAGTGTAGACATAGCCATAGACTTTAAGGCTAGAAGGGACCATCATGATCACTTACCTGAACTCCTGCACATTGCAGGCCACAGAACCTCACCCTCTCCCTCCTGTAATAGACCTCCATAATCTCTGTTCCAAAGTGTTTGCTTCGGAAGCAAAGAAATACTTTTGGGCCTGGCCTAAACATAGGAGTTGTACTGGTTTAACAAAACTGTTTCTTTAAACCAGTGCAAACCCCTTTGTGTACTCTTTCACTTCAGTTTATTACTGGTTATATCTGTTTAGCTTGCACCTGTACCTCTAGTGACACGCTAAATAGTTATAAACGAGGCTTAAAACAAATAGAAGATAGTGTGGACTTCTTAGTGATCAAAAGTAGGTAGGGTCTCTAACTTGACCAATGGAAAGCATTGCTATATTGGCTACTACAGAAAGGAATTAATATAAACAACGTCATGCCAAAGGTGATAAGAAAGTGAAGGCTGGGATTTTATTTCATTAAACTAACATATATGGGGTAAACATGGTCTAGTTCCAGAGGAGAAAAGATTTAGAAAACAAAAATTTATATTTTTGAAGAAAGCAACAGCAAAGTGTTACCAATATATAATTTTACTGTTGCTTTGTTCAAGAATATAAATATTAGTTTGCTATTTACACAGTAAGGGATGCAAACGGGCAGAGATGTGGGAGGTAACAGAGGGAAGAAGCAGCTCTACTTCTCACCTCTCACTACTATAAGAGACCAAAAAAAGCAAACAAATCCCTCACGCACAACCAACTGGTGTAAACAATGCTTCTCTGTAGTTGGCTTAAGTGTTGTTCACAGATCCCATTGCATGTAGCAACTTATAGTTGTATTCACAGATTTTTTTCATGAATGTATTTTGCTTTGAGTCTTCATCATGCAAGGGGCACCTCTTCCTGATACAAGATAGTCATGATGGGAACTTGGTATCCTAATTGCTAGTTAGTATAATGTCTAGAGAACTGTATAAAAGCTTTCATGAATGCTGTGTGATATTTCTGGTTAGACAGAGTTCTGTGATTCACTGCATATCACAATTACAAACCTAGTTGGTGAGGTACAAGAAGTACAGCAGAGTATATAACTAATATAAAGTACTAGCGTTCATTTTCAGTCAGTTATATTGTATCCATCTCCAGTTTTCACTAGATAAAAGATTATTCAGTAGTTTCAGAGGCTGGTCTACACTGGCAATTTAAGTCGACTTAAGGACGCTTAAGTCGACCTACACAAAGCCGGGTCCGCACTGGGCTTTTATTAAGTTGACTTAAGCACTTCCTTAAGTCGACTTAATAACAGCTTAAGTCAACTTAATAAGGCTTAAGTCAACCTCCAGAGGTGGTGTTAAGTTGACTTCATAAGCCAGTGTGGACAGGGAATAGTGCTACATCGACCTTATTAAGTTGACTTAAAGTCAGTGTGGATGGCTATGTCTACTGTTAAGTCAACTTAACAAGGTCGACTTAAGTTGACTTAGTGTAGCCACTCTAAGTCGACTTAACAAAGTGGACTTTAAGTCAACTTAAGAGTTGATTTAACTTTACAAGTGTAGACATAGCCTAAAAGGCTGCTTAATATTAATCCATGGTAGTTCAAATTCAAAGATAATTAAATAATGAGGCATCTCCTTGTGGTTGTCTAGCTGTCAACTCAAACTATACAGAGCTCTTAATCTCCCCTCCCCTACCTACTTTCTCTCATTGGCTATGTCTACACTTGTAAATTTAGGTCGACTTTAGTTAAGTTGACTTTAAGTCGACTTAATTAAGTTGACTTAGCATGTCTACACCTAAATTTAAAGTCGACTTTGGGGGGAGCTTACAAAGCCGACCTAGAGTGTCCACACTGTATGCCTAGGTCAACTTCTAGGGGCTAGGGGGACCTAGGGCAGGTCCACGGGGGCAGGGGGGGCACCCCTTGCCAAGTGCCAGGGGGTCAGCCTTTGCCTCATTGTACCTGGGTACAATGGGGCAAAGGGGGACAGGGACCCTGGCAGGGCATAGAGGCAGGGTGGGCAGGGCTCTGCCCTGCCCTGTGGGGGAGCATTCCCGGCTCCCCCTGTGCCTCCCCCAACAGGGAGGGCAGTGGTGGAGTCCTGGAGTAGCCCTAAGTCGACTTAGGGCTACTGCAAGTCTATACTGGCCTAAGTTGACTTTAAAAAGTTGACTTCAGGCTTAAGTCGAACTAAAATGAGGTTTAATAAAGCCGACAATTTTCATAATGCCTACAGAATAACTTGACAACTGTGTGCTAGTGTGTTCAGACTACTGTCTGTCATGCTAATAAATATTGTTTCCTTGCACTCCTCTGCCTGTCTTTCTTTTCTTGTATTTGGATTGTTAAGTCTTTGGGGCAGGAATCATATTTTTGTTTTGTTTTTGTAGAGCTCCTGGTCCATTACTAGGGCTCCTCGGTGCTATGGCAATAGTAATAAATAAAAACTCTAGAAACATCATAAACATCATAATTTAAAGTTAATGAGGTAAAAGTAGTTCTTTTAAAAAGAGGAGAAATTACTGTGAACAAAGTGTGTCAGTAGAAACTGCTGAAATAATAACTAGTGTGAAAAGATTGTTTGTCAAAATTTATGCCACCTCATTGAAATGCAAAAGTTCAAAGTGGCTCCTATTTTCTCGCTGCCAGTACTGTCACAAAAGTGTCCCAGAATTTAGTTTCCATTAAACAAATTCAGTTTCAATCACTACTTTGCTTTTTTCAAAACCAATTTTAATTGTTGTTGCTTAGAAGGAGCTTATTTATCAAATGCTACCTTTTCAGATAATATTTTGAAAGTCTGAAAAATGTGGATCTCAAAAATAATGAACCTGATATTTCTCTTGCATCAAGCAGGACAAATCAGAAGTAACTCTGATTAATAAGAGGAGAATCAGGTTAAAATGAATGTATGGACTTTCAGGAATGTAATCCACCTTGAAAATAGCTGTGATACAGGTAGAGACACCTATTCAAATAAGGAACCTAATAATTTTAGGGCCACATCATGCCATCTTGTAGAAAAAACTCAAAGTGGGAGAAAACTTTGGAGTTACTTCCAATCAGCAGTGATATTTTGCACAGAGTGGTTGATGGCGGAGCCAATGAAGAGAACACCCTTAGAGCCATAGAAAAAGCCATGAAAATTTTGGGCAGCTGAGTAGGCCAGCCACTCCCCCCACTACCCACCCACCAGTGGTTAGTATAGATTCTTCAGCCACATCATTCTTTGTCTGCTCACAGCCCAGGAGATAAAGTGGCTTTTAAGAAACTGTGTGGGGTTAGAGATGGGTTTGCTTTTCCTTTTGAGGTTCAGTGAGTTATCCTATTTTTTCTTCTTTGGAGTGGTAGTAATGTGTGAGTGAATGTTATATGGAATGGACACTTGTGAATCTTTTCTTTTTGTTTAATCACTATAGCATGTTTTTGCTTTCTATCCTTCCTAGGAAAAGGAGAAATAAGTAAATACATATCCTTATATAAAAGCTAGAGTTGGTGGCTGCCAGGCATGTAATTTCATGAAGAACCAGTTTAGCTACCTTTACCGATCCTTGTGCCAGCCCCTCCTCCCCGACTCTCAGCGGGTGTCGGCAGCCCCCTCTGCCAAAATAAAAGCAGCCACTACCTGAAAAGTGGTGGCCACAGCTGGAGGTGGGGGGAGGAGAGGCTTTCCAGGCATTTGTATTTGGATTGTTAGGTCTTTGGGGCAGGAATCATCTGTTTGGTTTGTTTTTGTACAGCTCCTGGTCCATTACTAGGGCTCCTCGGTGCTATGGCAATACTAATAAATAAAAACTCGAGAAACATCATAAACATCATAATTTAAAGTTAGTGAGGTAAAAGTTCTTTTTAAAAGAGGAAAAATTACTGTGAACAAACCAACTAAGTGTGTCAGTGGAAACTGCTGAAATAATAACTGTGGACACACGTATATGTGAAAGGATTGTTTGTCAAAAGTTATGCCACGTCATTGAAGTGCAAAAGTTCAAAGGAAAGGAGCCACTTGCACAAAGAAGCCGCCATGGAAAGAAGCTGCCAGAGTGGCTCCTTTCGGTGGCGGCATGCCGTGGAGAGGAGCTGGTTTGGGCGGCTTCTTTCTGTGGATTCCCTGGGGACACGCTCTCAGTCATGCTGCCCAGAGGAGCTACTCCAGGCAGCTTCTTTCCATGGTGTTCCTGGGGAACCCCTCCCTAGCCACCCCCAAAAGAAACTGCCTGGGGTGGCTTTCGGTGGCAGAAGCGGCTGCAGAGGGTACCCCGTGCCGCTCCAGATGGGCTTGCGTGCCACTGCCAGCACACGTGCCAGGGGTTGCTTACCCTGGAGCTGAACCCTGCTGGAAGCACAGGTGCACCGGTTAACAAACAAGAATTGGATGCATTGGAAAGAGAGCAAAAGCCAGGCACCTTGAGAAGAGTCAGAAGAGCTAGGAAAGTTGTTCCAGGACTGGCTGGGAGTCTGAAATCATTTTTCAGTCAAGTGTCTTCTATCATTTTTATATCCTTTGTTGTGGAGTTGTTTAGGTTTGGAGTTTTTTCCCTGAGTGGAGAGGACTAATAAATTCTATTTTTACCCTGCCTGTTTTGCAGCCTTATTTTCTTTATAAGCTGACCAGGCCACTGATTCCCTGCGACAGCTCTCAAAAAGCAATAGGATACCAACCTTGCAGTGTTTCTGCATACGCACTTCTGCAGGCTTAGGGTTTGATGCTTCAACGGCTCCTTTTCCTCGCCCAATAACTTTGGGCTGTTGATTAGCCTTTCTACTCCTCTTTTTTCCCTTTGCACAATAGAGGGCTTATTGGAAGAGATAAGAGGGACCTACAAACTCTCTGGCAAAGTCTTCAGTTACCTTCCCTTCCCAGCTCAGAGCATGTACTTATAGAATTTCCAATTATGTTACCCGGTCATGTAAAATATTGGAAATCTCAAGCGTTCAGGTATCATGAGCCAGGCACCAAAATATGAGAGTGCACTTGTAATCCATATGCCTTATGAAGAAAGTCTCTTTAAAGGATCTGGATTACTGTTAGTGGGCAGATTTAAAGGGGTAGTCTTGTTAGTCTATTGCAGAGAAACAGAGTCCTATGGCACTTTTAAAGGCAAACAGATTTATTTATCACAGAGCTTCTGTGATAAAAAATCCCACTTCATCAGACGCTTTGAAGATGGGGAACTTACAGAATGGGAGGAGACTAAATGCAGGGAAGTGTATGATACAGGATCAGGTCAGGCTGTAACAGCAAATCAGAGCAGATGTTAGGATTCAAACAGCACATAGAGGAAGGTGAGGTCAAATCACCTGTTGTAATGAGAAAGAAATCGGTAGTCCCTGTTTAACCCTAAGGCAACTGAGTTGAATTTACATATAAATTCGAGTTCTGCAGTCTCTTTACATGTAAAGAAGCTGCCCAGAGCCAGAAATTTCTGGAAATTGGATGTGGTGCCTGTGAGCATGCTCCACAAGGTTTTCTGCTGCTGGTGTGGTCAGATGCCATGACAGGCTGGAGGTTGCATGAGAAGATCCCATGTGCTCTGTGTGTGCCTGGGAGAAGCTGAGCTAGGAGTGGACAATAAGATGTTTTCTCCCCACTCTGGAGCCTTTTGCTGCAGAGTTTGTGCACATGTATATGTGACTGAATGCTGGTTAACCAGTGAGCTGAGTTTACATGAATTTCTACTAAAGATTCTTGCAACCAAGGAAGAAGGAGCTGCTTCTTCTAACACAAGTCTTTGGACTTGAGCAGACACTGTAACTGAGATTCGGGTGAACTGCACCTAAACTTCGGGACTCTGGGATGTCTTTCTCACAGTGTTTCTGTGGGGACTGTTCTGTTTAAATTCATTTTGTTTTCTTACGATAAGATTTATTAAGTTAGTAGTTAATAAAGTTCATTGTTATGTTTGTTCTTAGTAGTATTTTAATGAAGGGAGTAACTGAGCAATCTTTGCTGAGAGTCCCTTCCGGACTGGATCCTGGGTCTCCAGCTGCTTCTCCTTAGAAGTTGGTGTTTATTTCTGTTAGGCACTAGAGGGGGCAGTTGAATGAATTTCAGCCCACCTGAAGATTACACCCTCACTTTACTTTTTCAAGCTTATCTATCTATCTGAACCATATATATAAAACCATGAGGGAGATTTTCATGCAATTTCTTGATTCCAGGATCAGGGGCTTTAAGAAATACATAAAAAAAAGCATCACACTCACGATAAAATTGCAAGAATTGGCAATACTCTCCTGTATCTTCCAATATCAAACTTGTTCAAAACCAGCAGGTTACAAATATTAGATCATGGTTTTAGCCATTTGAGTATTAACTGTTGAATTCATTACCTAATGAATTCACTTCCCTACCTCGCTTTTAAAATAATTTAATCAATTAATTGATGTGATTTACACAGTAGTTGTTCAGGATATGTTCTCCTCCCCCCACCACTATACATTATATGAGTTTATAGAAAACTATAAAAGGTCACTTTCAGCCCTGCAATATCTGTAGTTAGATGTACTCAAGCAGTTTTTAAAAAGTAATACCTAATTGGAACCTTAGAGATAAGCTTTATTTAGATAAATTTATAATTACAGCTCACAATGGATGCATCTACACTTGTAAATTAAGTTGACTTAAGCTTGCTTAAGTCGACTGAATTTACTCTGCGTCTACATTACACTTTCCTTAAGTCGACTTAAGCAGCTGCTTAAGTTGACTTAAGGAAAAGTAAAGTCGACTTTATAAAACCTCATTTTAAGTCGACTTTTGGCTTAAGTCAACTTTAGAAAGTCGACTTAAGCCAGTATAGACGTGGAGTAGCCCTAAATCGACTCTAAGTCGACCTAGGGCTCTCCAGGACTTCCCTACTGCCCTTCCTGCCAAGGTGGCTGGCACAGGGGGAGTCTGGCATGCCCACCCTGCCCCTATGCCATGCCAATGTCCCTGTCCCCCTTTGCCCCATTGTACCCAGGTACAATGGGGCAAAGGCTGAGCCCCCTGGTACTTGGCAAGGGGTGTCCCCCCTGCCACCATGGACCAGTCCCAGGTCCACCTAGCCCCTACAAGTTGACCTAGGCATCCGGTGTGGACGCTCTAGGTAGACTTTGTAGGGTCCCCCCAAAGTCGACTTAAAATTTAAGTGTAGGCATAGCCATCATCTGTACTTAATAAGGTTATCTGCAGGAAAAAAAGAAATCTGTTCCTTTAGAATGTATTTGGTTGTGATTATCTTCTGAAGTCCTACATGTATCATAATCCTTCTGAGAACAGCAAATTGCTATGTCAAAAACTGTGGATAAGGGAGGTGATTTTCATCTCACTTAGGCCAGATCCTGCAAAGACTAATGGATGTGTTTTAACTATATGTTCTGTGAGCAAGCTGTATGCTCTGTGAGCAACGTTGATTTCACCATTCATAGTGTATATTTAAACACACTGCAGGATTAGACCCTTACACTAGTGTGAATCAAAATTAACTCCACTGTAGTTAATTGCCTGCAAGTAAAATTCCTGTAATTTCCTTTGTACAGTTCTACTTTGCCCAGCTATAGAAAACTGCAGTCGGTATGTTACTTTATAGGATTTACCCTTCTTCACTGTCCTCTCTTTAGAGACACAATGTTAACTTCAAGAACCTCATTTTAGGTTTCAGAGAAATAAATGGACCGCAATTTTTCTGCCAGTGCTAACTATTAATAATCATATAAATGCTGATAAAATATGAGGCAGGGTTGTGAAATGATCTGGAACTGTCCTTCCACTGCACATAGAGTCTGGATGGGGATGCATAATCAAAAAGTGGGTAAGAAAAAATTAGAAATGGATTATATCTATACAACATTTCTAGTGTTGTAGTCATGTTGGTTGCAAGATATATCTGTCATTGGACCAGCTTCTGAGAGATACAAGCTTTCATACTACATGGAGCTCTCCTTCAGGTCTGGTCTTCTAGACAACAAAAGGAATAAGTACATATTTTGTCACTAGTCAGCAAATGTAATTTTGCTTCTATCCAAAAGGCTCTTTAATTCCCACAGTTTTTACCCTGATATTACTCCATTGACTGAAAATGAAGGACACACAGAACTCCAACTTCTAATGTAGCAATCTGCCTTGTAAGAAGGGAAGGCTATCATCAGACAGCTGACCTCCATGTTCCATTGACTGCAGGGGATTCCTTCCTCATTTACATGCACATAAGCAGTATTGGACTCACAGTGCAGAGCTGTTAAGAGCTATTTTTACTTTGTTGCTTTACAAAGTAGATGGACACCCTATCAGGTTTAATTCTTAAACAATCTGGCATGTGATTTTTTTTTTTTATCCTCCACCTTCACTTCAAGTTAATGTAGTATATAGTCATTATTTGCCCCTGAATAATAGAGTTCCCAGTTGCGCCTCTTACAGTACATTTTCCGGGTAGAGGAAAAACGCATTTTAAAAATATATTGTTTCAAAGGTTGACAGTCACTTTGATTCCCCACAAAACATACATCTTTAATTTTTTCTCTAGATTTAATATGACACATTATCTCTTACCATCACTTTGTCTACCAGCATTTGCAAATTGTCACTTAGATTTTCTATTCCTATTTGTAAGGTGCAATGGATTTCTGAGCTGTTAGGCCTAGGAGGCGTGAAAAGTCATGAGATCAAAAAACGTGAAAGCTGGGACTCTGACTTGTTTGTTGGGATTCACAGTATGACTCCACAAGTGACCTATCCCCTCCATACATGAATTGCACCAAACCCCCAAACCCCCCCCCCCCCCCTTTTTTTTTTTTTTTTTTTTTTTTTTTTTTGAAACTTTGATCAACTTTTTTGTTTCATTCTTAATTTTATCACAAGTAGAGGAATAAACTAATCTTGCTAGCAGGAGATAACCTTATTTGTTTGGAGAAACAAAAACATGATATTTTTTGTATAACAAATCTTTCATTCCTTTCATCATAGTCATTTCTGCAGAAATACAGTCAGAAATTTCTGTGTAGGAGTATGGATTTCTGGTAACAAGGCCACCTACACAAATCCACTGCAGGAAGTAGGAAGTCTATAAAAGCTTTCACTGACTAAGGACCCAGTTTTGCAAAATGCTAAATACCTTCTACATCAGCTTAAGTCAATGAGAATAAAAGTACTGAGCCCCTAACTGTGGATGATCAGGACTGGACCATCTTAAATCTTGACTTGATGAGTCAGAGCTGTATACCTTTTGTGTTTCTCAATAAGATTCCAAACATCTACACACCCTCTCTCCACTCTTCTATCATAAACAGTATCCTGTTCAATACATGTATTAAAAGTTGTTTTGGTGTTAAAAGGAACAATTTGTACTTAATCGTTTTATTTTTCCACCAGAAACTGTTTCTTTCTGGGGAAGGTTCCATTAGTAACTTGACAGAAAAAATTTCTCAATTCATATTTTCTCTTCAAATTTTAATTTTATAATTCACACTGCACTATCAGAAAATCTTATTGTAAGTATTACTCAAGAGACGGCTTTGTCTTTGCAGCAATCCAAGTGCAACACATACAAAGATTTAATTACAAATATTTACCTGCCACACACTATTTTTAGCAGAACGATGTTCTTCAAAACTGTCAACAATTTTGATAAATGCTCAGCTTAGTGGTTGCATGAAAGCGGAAGCAAAAAAGTTACCGCTGAAAGCACATATGAAAGATTTGACTACCATTTTTCTGTTAAAGAATTGCGTGCATCCACAAAATCTTGTCAGTTGTAGGCTATATCTTATCTGCTTTGGTTTCAAATACAGTTTTATTTTCAAAATATATGTTAATCAATACTAAAAGGTACCTGAGGTTAAAGGGACATTGCCAACTGGAAAAGAACTCGTTTCTGAAAACTGTTATCTACAGTAATAGCTTAGATTACTATATCTGAAAATGATGGGGTAGGGAGGGAGAGTGCTACCAGCTTAAAGAAACAAACACCTGTAACTGAAGTCTGGTTTGGTGGGAAACTGATGTTCTAATGATCTCCAATGCAACCATATGTAAAGTCCCCAGACAGTGAGGGGATTAAATAGCAAATCCAGAGAACCTCTTCAGAAATAGGGATCTGGTTTCTGTGCAAATGAAGGAGAAATATATATCTGAAAAGTTATTGAAATCAAATCTTTGTTTTCTTTGTTCATTTGGCAGTGTTCTGTGCAGTCTGTTTCTGTTTCTTTGAATAACTAGTTAACAATGGAGAAAATCATTAACTGAAAAAAGTCTTCAAACTCAACTGGTAAGGAGATTATGGTGTTGCACCAATTTTCATATTCAACGAGTAGTTATCAATGGATGCTGTCAAACTGGGAGAATGTATCTAGGGGGGTCCTGCAGGTCAATTCCAGGACTGGAATTATTCAATATTTTCATCAATCACTTGGACAGTGGAGTGATAAGCATGCTTACAAAATGTGTGAATGACACCAATCTGGAAGGGCATTGTCAGCACTTTATAGAAGAGGTTTAGATTTCAAAATGACCTTGACAAATTAAATTCCAGTTAAAATCAGCACTATTCAAAAAGACAAGTGCAAAATATTGCACTTAGGAGAGAAAAATCAAATGCACAAATACTAAGTTGGAAATAATTAGCTAGGTGGTAGTAGTGCTACAAAGGATCTGTGGGTTAAATGGATCACAAATTAATAAAATTGCAAAAGAGGCTAATATCATGCTAGGTGTATTAACAGGAATGTTGTATCAGACACAGGAGGTAATTGTCCTGCTCTATTCAGTACTGGTGAGGTATTGGAGTACTGTGTCCGGTTCTGGGTGCCACACTAAGAAAGATGGGGTCAAATTGAACAGAGTCCAGAGGAGAGCCACATAAATGGTCTAGAAAAGCTGATTATGAGGAAAAAATTAAAAACCTGGGTATATATAATCTTTGGAAAAGAAGGCTAAGGGGGACCTTCTAAACAGCATTCAAATATTTTAAGGGCTGTTATAAAGAGGACAGTGATCAATTGTTCTCTGTGTCCAATGAAAGTAGGCCAAGAACTAATGAGCTTAATTAGCATCAAGGGAGATTTACATTAAATATGAGGAAATGCTTTCTAACTATAAGGATCATTAAACTCTGAATTAGGCTTCCAATGGAGGTTGCACTATCCGCATCATCACTGGAAGATTTTAAGAACAGGTTGGACACAAACATAACAGTGATGTTCTAGGTTTACTGGATCCTGCCTGAATGCAAGGAGCTGGATTTGATGACCTTTTGAAGTCCACTCTAGCCCTACATCTCTATGGCTATGTCCACACTGGCAAGTTAGTTCGAATTAAGAAAGCTTAATTCAAACTAACTAAAGCCATGGCTACACTAGGCTTTAATTAGTTCGAATTAAGGACTTCCTTAATTTGAACTAATAACTTCGAATAGTGTATTAGAAGTAAGGGTTAATTTGAACTAACTAGTTCGAATTAATCAATGTGGCCATGTTAGTTCAAACTAATTTCTTAGTTCGAACTAACCCGCCCATTGAAATCAATGGAGATCGCTAATTCGAACTAAGCAAGTACTATGAATGCACTTGCTTAGTTCGAACTAATTTTTTTTAGTTCGAATTAAGCTAATTCAAACTAACTAAAATTAGTTTGAATTAGTTCGTTCGAACTAACTAATTTGAACTAATTTTAGTAAGTGTAGACACAGCCTATGATTCTGTGACATTCACATAATTCCTCCCTTAATGGGGATGGTCTGTATGCAAATAGAACTTTTTTTTAAAGAGACGCTATCATGTGGTCTAGGCCCAATGCTTTAGGCTTTATTTAAACACAGAAAAATTCAGTTAAATAAAAAAAACATATTTTGAGGAAATGTATTTGGAAATCAGTAGAAGCATTTTCTGTTTAGACTGAAACAACCCAATGCAGTGTTTAAAAATCATCTTTATTAGATCTGTATCGGTTGCTTTGCCTTGATTTTAAAAAGTCATGATGATTAGTTCTTGCACAGAACTTTTCATCCTTAGTTCTGAAAGAGATTTAAAAGATGGGGTACCATTATCTTCAATTTATGGATGAGTAAATCAAGACAAAAAGAGATGAAGAGGAAAGCATACTAGAAAAAGTCTGTATAAAAGACTAAAATCCAGAAATGTTCCTAGTGATTAGGCAAATAAAGGGAAGATTTCACTTTCTCCAGTATTAGCTGAGCTAAGCTCATTCCTTCACAAAGCATATTTTGTTCTCCAAGGAAGCCTATATTCTTTTATATTTAATGTTTTTTAAAAAAACAGGATTTATTTTATTTACATCATCCACTTCTATGTTTCAGAGCAGTGCAATGGGGCTTTCTGCACATGAAGAATCGCTCGATTTGTAGACCTGCTCCATGCTTGCTATTCTATTCCTGAGACTGAGTATCTGCCCATGCTCTTGGGGACAATAGTTAGTGTATATATGCAGCAGTAAATTCTCTAGTCCCTTCCCATATGTGACTATCACAGCAACAAATCCCCCCTGCACCAAGCTAAATTTATAAAAGTACAGTCTGGATATTTCACATCTATACTTCTGATTTTTTACAAATGCACCTGCCACTTGGATAACTGGGAGTTTCCTAGACTTGTATGTTCAAATAGTTTGTGTGCGCAAGTCAGAAAAAAACTAACAACTGCATGTACCACTATTAAATTTGTGCCCGGTATTTCACACATTCACAGGCTGCTTCTGAAAATGTAGTCTCAGTAGTTCTAACTCACCAGTGACAGGCTTGTTTTAATACATCCTTAATTCTTATAAGCAACAAGTGATGTGAACGTTTACAGGTTTCATATTTAGTGAATAACTGACTATTGTAACATTGCCAGTTGCAGGTGCATAAAACATTTTTGATCTCTTTATCTGATCTCTTATTTCTAACCTCAACAAACCAAGCCACTTTTTTAAGCTAATTCACCTTAGCCTACTTTCACTAGTCATCAAAAGCCACTGGGGCGGGAAAGGAGCACCACTCATCTTTAACCGTAGTAACCTGGATGCCCTCTAGTGAGACTGCATTAAGTTCCTTTATCTGTCAATTCTTTATCCTCTTCCAGAACTAAATGGGAGTGTACATCACTCTGGAATGCAAAAACTTGGGAGCATGTCTTATAACTGATCTTGTAGTAGAATCACTAGTGAAATTCAGAGAGATTTGTGAAGAAATCCATGACCACAAAGATAAAGTAATTGCCTTCTGCATAATAAGACTATGTTTACTTGACAGTTCTCTCTATCCAGCATACAGTATCTTTCTGTCTTGACTATCAGCTCCTGGCTGCACCATAAACATTTTAAAAACTGATGTTGTCCTCGGTTTCCTACCACTATTGTCTGACCTTAGCACTATTCACTATGCAGGGAAGAGAAGCTATGAGGACAAGCAACTGAATTCCACAACTTTAAATTGTGGGATAATCCTCCTAATTGTTAAATAAGAGGTCTGGGTTTACCTTTCCCACAGAATGGATAGTATGTCTGGTTGCCTAGGTCAAAAGGCATCGTGAGATGCATGCTGATTAATTTATACAGGAATTGATCTGTGGGTATTTGTCGTGTACTTAACTATTTGGTTCCATGTTTTTAAGTGCATGATTTTTGTAAACGTGATAGTTAACTATCGCTCATTTCTGTTAACAGTCTCAACTATCTTTTGAAACTAAGCATGGTTTTGAAATTTCTCAGGTTTGTATTTTTTACATCTTTTGCGGGGGGGGGGGGGGGGGTGGCGCATGGGGAGGAGGGTTAAATGAAATAAACCTTTAAAAATTAAATACTGTATATGGAGAAATCACTAGATTAAACTGAGAACTGCCCATGTGGCTAGCTGGAAACCAGAGTCAACCTTTTCCCTGGTAGCTTTTAAATTTGGGGGTTTGGGGCAGCAGGGAAAGTGGAAAATGTCAGCAAAAATGCACTCTTTATAACCAATATATCACTTCAATATGTTCACAAGAATTGAGAACAGCACTAGTCGATTAGGTGATTGTATACTAATAATAGTGAGGTGATGTATCTTTGTTAGTCACGGAACAATTTCATTCAAGACAGGGATTGAAGAAAAATACATTGGACAGTTTTTTCCATTTCTACAAAAGCTTCAGTAATGGAGAATTGTATTTTATTATCAGATGGCAGCAGTTTCTTAAACATGTTACTATTTCTGCCCTTGAACACTGTTGGTTGCCTGATTGACATTTATTGTACATGAAATAAACAGTGAGGCTGCCTAGTAGGAGCCAGTGAATTCTTCTACTCATGTTTCAAATATTATTTAATGTGGTTTCACTGGACAGATTGAGGGGCAGAGTTCATTTACAAAAAAATGAAATAAGGAATTTCAATATCTTAATCACAAGTGTCCAGTCAACTTATTCTGAGTTTTTAAAATCACATTCTAGTTTTCAATAAAACTTTGTTCTAAAAATTTGAAAACATGAGATTTTCTCTTTCTGCCAACTTGCCTGCTTTTAGAATAACAAAAGTGACTAAAGTTACTCTTAACTAAGTAGAGGCTATTATCCCTCTGTACTAACCTGAATTCAATAAAAGACAAGTGCAAAGTACTTACCTTAGGAAGGAAAAACCAGATGCCCAGTTACAAATGGGGAACGACTGAGCAGACACTAGTACTGCTGAAAAGGTTCTGGGGTTATAGTGGGGTTAGAGTATACATCAACAATGTGATGCAGCTGCAAAAAAGGCTACTGTCATTCTGGGTTGTATCAATAGGAATATCACATGCAAGACATGGGAGGTAATTGTGCCACTCTACTTAGCTGTGCTGAAGCCTCATTTGGAATACTGTGTCCAGTTCTAAGCTTCACGTTTAAGGAAAGATGAGGATGAACTGGAGTCCAGAGGGAAGCAACAAAAATAAGTTTTAGAAAACCTGACCACTGAAGAAAGGCTAAAAAAAAACTGGGCATGTTTGACCTTGAGAAAAGACGACTGAGGGGGGAGCTGGTACCAGTATTCAAATACATTAAGACAGGGGTAGGCAACCCCCGGCACGCGGGCCAACAGTGGCACATAAGCCCATTTGGAGCGGCACTCGGCATCCTCTGTGGTGCCACAGAAATTGCCACTCCTGCCACCAAAAGACGCTCCAAGTGGCTTCTTTCAGGGGTGGCTGCAGTGCAGAGGTCCCTGCCACGTCCATGCCCCAGGCATACCGTGTAAAGAAGCCACCCAGAGCGGCTCCTCTCTGTGGCGTGCCACCGCCAAAAGGAGTGACTCCAGACAGCTTCTTTCCGTGGCGTCCCTGGGAATAGGGGTCCCCAGGCACACTGCCGAGAGGAGCCACTCCAAGTGGCTTCTTTCCTCGAGAGGGCCTTCGGCACCAGCTGAGGGTTGAGGAGGAGGGGCCGGCACAGGGATTGGCAAAGGTTGCTGCCCCCTGCATTAAGGGATGATATAAAGAAAACAATTACCACTTCTTCTCCATAGAATCACAGATTAGGGTTGGAAGGGACCTCAGGAGGTCATCTAGCCCAGCCCTCTACTGAAAGCAGGGCCAACCCCAACTAATCATCCCTGTCAGGGCTTTGTCAAGTTGCACCTACAAAAATCTCTAAAGATAGCAATTCCAGGATCCCTCTAGGTAACCCGCTCCAGTGCTTCCCCACTCTCCTAGTGAAAAAGTTTTTCCTAATATCCAACCTCGACCTCCCACACTGCAATTTAAGACTATTACTCCTAATTCTCTCAACTGCTACCGCTGAGAACAGCCTCACTCCATCTCCCTGGAACCCCCTTTCAGTTAGGGAAAAGGCAGCTATCAAATTCTCCCTCATTCTTCTCTTCTGCAGACTAAACAAGTCTGGTTCCCTCAGCCTCAGCCCATAAGGGGGCTTCAGCCCCCTAATCACTTTTGTTGCTCTCCACTGGGCTCCCTCCAATTTGTCCACACTTTCCCTGACCACCTTCTTGTTGCTAGCATACCTGTAGAAACCCTTCTTGTTAATCTTCATATCCCTTGCTAGATGCAACTCTAATTGTGCTTTGGCCTTCCTGATTTCACCCCTGCATGCTAGAGGAATATTTCTATACTTCTCAGTCATCTGTCCAAGCTTCCTAGGGTGAGGTTAATACAAATTCCCCACCTCCAATTATGCAAAATCTCAGTCCTTTGAAGCCATATCTTGGAGGAAAGGGTTGGTGATGATTACCTGTTCCCAGAGACTGGATATCAAAGGCCCAAACTGCATAGAGAATCTGAAACAATTATAAACTTGTAACCACAGGAGAAACCTTGTTGTGAGTTTTGAAGGACTGATACCTATCAAAGCCAGAGATCGGATTGGGAGTGACTTGTGGTAAGCTTTTTTAGCAAGGGTCATTTAAGTTAGATATTAGGAAAAACTCAGTTATAGAATCAGCTTCCAAGGTAGGCTGAGAAACCTAGAGGTTAAAAAAAGATGGGACAAACACCCATCAAGAAAGGTATAGGTTTACTTGGTTCTGCCAGATTACAGGGGCCTGGACTTGATGATTTCTTGAGGTCCTTTCCAGCCCTATATTTCTATGATTATATTAAAATTCAAAACTACAACTAAGAGAGAGCCTCTTCAATCTGGAGTTTTGGAAAGTTTTTGAATGAATGTAATTAACAAACCTGTAAATATGGCTAAACTACAACTGAAGGTTTCAGCATGAATAGGTAAATCTATGTATGTTTTTCCTATCTTCAGTATCAATCTATGCTTAACTGTGAGTAATGTGATTAGGACAAGAAGAAACTAAATGCATCACAGGTAAACAAGAGTCATCATCCTTTTCCTGTTGCAGCATTTAAAAACTGTACAGTCACTCTAACAAGTTCTGGGATTCCCCAAAGTCTTCTAGAGGCTGAAATTTCCCTTTCTGAATAGAAGTGCTTAGTGTAAGAAACTTTTAATCAGCAGGTAAGGGAAAAGTTTTATTTGACAGAACCTTTGGAAGCTATGCATTTCTCTTCTGGAAAGTGTTATAAAATACAGAATATTAAATTCCTTAAACTCAACCCCACAAATAGTATACTTGCAAAATAGGTTTATTTCACATTATACAAAGTTGAAACGTACCTTTTAAAAGCTTACAATACTATAGGACACATCTATTGCAGTAGAACAAGTTAACATTGACTTGATATAAGGGTTCTCTAGCCAATACAACCTTCCATGGATTTGAGCTCACCTTAAAATAGGCGAAGTTTGGCCTGTTCAGAGAGATCAGTACAGATCTGGAAGTTAGAATGATTCATACCAAGTCTGCATCTGCATGTCAAGGACAGACACAAATTAACTCTCCTTACTTCTCCCCTGCTGGGGCCTTGCAATTGAAAAGCAACTTCCCCTTTTGAACTCCACTTTGGAGCGGTTATCAAGAGAGACTTTGTTTAGGCTGTATGGCCCCATTACAACTTTTTATTTGGCTGTGTGACAGTGAATCAAGGATGATTCCCCCCATATTAGATGGCATGTTAAGTCTCACTGCCACATGCTTGTGTGCAGAATGGAAATGTTAAGACAACAGTAAGGCTGACATTGGCAATATATGGACATTCTCAAGAAAACTAGAGTAGCACTATAACCTAAAAGCTAAAAAGCAAATCCACTATGCACAGATCCACCCAAAGATGAATTTGGGATGGACAGACATTAATTTGCTAGTTCTTGACATCTGTGTATTATAATTATTTCTCTACCATCAAGGTGCAGTCACATGGTATGAAAGAGTTGTAGGTCACCAATGATTAAATTTACCCTTATGCGTACAATCTGGCATTCAGTGGTGCCTAGTGGTGAATTTCATTCCAGGTAGTTAAGGAATAGTAGAAATTCAATAATCCTTCAGAAATCAGTACCTTGGAAGAAGACAATGATTTATCCAGACAAAATGGGAGACATCATATTCAGATAATGCAGATTTCAGACAACCATAAATGAAATGTTATCTATAGACAGAAAAGAGTTTTGAATAACAGAAGTTAGCTGCAGAAGTTATCTGCTACTACAAATACTTGTCACAGGATCTCAACACAACTGGCCATAAGGAATAGTGTTTCATAAAGAAATAAAAATAAATATGGATATGCAACAGCTTTACGGAAATAAACATGGTAGCCAGCAAATCTGAAAGGCTTACAGGAACAAAAGTACTGGCCTTGAGCCTTTGTTTCTTTAGGAAATATAAACTCCGTCTATAATTAATTTAATTTTAATGCATTAGAAATATCAGAAAGTAAACTCTGGTCATCCTTAGGTTTGCTGGAGAACAGGTGTATTATGAGCTGTCACATCTTAAATAAAGGGGCAGGCGTGCAATATCCTTTCTCCAAAGTGTTAGTCACTGAATTTACAAAGATTTAAAACAAAAAACTAAGTATTGATCTGATTTAACTCTATCCCTCAGCTTTCACTCTTCTGATGTCTCA
The DNA here is from genome assembly GCA_007922175.1 of Pelusios castaneus. NCBI lineage: Eukaryota > Metazoa > Chordata > Testudines > Pelomedusidae > Pelusios > Pelusios castaneus. The sequence goes on from ML685791.1 coordinate 13,382,547, forward strand.
TTTCTCTAGTTCTGTCACCTACAATCTTCCAGGTTATATAGGCCCTAAATTTTTAGCATAAAAAACAAAATAAATTACCCAAAAAAGAAATGAAATGAAAAAAAAAAATACATCCCCTTTTAGGCCTACTTCATTCCTCATGAAGCATCAAATCAAGGGTCCAAGCCAATTTTCTTTAAAGTCTTTTCCAGGACACCTTTTAAAATAAACTTAAGAGAAGGCAATAGCAAAAACATTAATATAGGCTGGTCTTCTTCATGATTCTCAAAAACTCTTGCTCATTTACTTCTCCATCTCCATCACGATCAGCTTCATCAATCATTTCCTGAAAAAAACATTTAAGACTAACCACCAGATTGAATACATGACCATTTATTTACTCTGAAACATATAATAAGCAAACAAGTTTACACTATTAAATATTCAATAATGCAACTAAAACGAACACATTGTTGGGGTCTAATAACATATGCCTCATGCAGGCTAAATTCCTGCAGCCTCTAGTGGAAATGTGCTCACCACAACTGTAAGCGGCAATTTTAGTTGGCTGGCCAAAAGGGATTGTCTCTGCAACTGATAGCAGAGGAGGAAGGACGTAAAAGTTTACTTAAATGGAACAAGGGAAGGAACAGGAAATGACTGGACTAGGTTCAGAGGGGGTTGCCCTGCCAGATGATCGGGGGTGAGATAGGGGATATTTATACCGTAGCCGGTGCCAGACAAGCCCTCTCACTGAGATCAGTGGGGGTGGGGAATGACTAGGGCAGGAGCTATGAAATAAGTGGAGCCACAAAGCTTAGGGGTGGAGAGCTATTATTTTGGGCAATTTGCCTATGGAGCAAACACTTTGTGTAGAGGTCAACAAATTTACGCAACTGTAGCAGGCTAACAGTTCTTACAGAAGCTTGGTAGAAAAGCTGGCAGTGTCGTACAGTCAACCAGTATGGGGTTAGGTTTGAGATGCCAGGGATAACTAGGTGGTAAAGACCAAGCAATGGGGTAGGAACCATTAACCACTGCACCTCGCGTTTCCTTGTAATTTTAACCTTTTGGGTTTTTATTTTGAGGGTCAGTTTCATTTGGATAAAATGTTGCTCTTGGGAATGTGCACTCTCGTGCTAAGCATTTGAAATGTTCAGCAAGAGGCTGTGCTGAGCAGTGGTGTGGGAGGTTCGTCCCCAGCAGGTAGAAAATTACTTACATGACTTCATGGCTGCGGGAAGGCTAGATTTGGAGTGGTGTGATAGCCTATTGGCTGCATTCCAGGCCTTGGCTGGTAAGTTGGGGGTACTTGAGACAGATGAAAAAACGGAGGGGCTTTAAGCTGATCTCCCTTGAGATCAAGTTCAAACACATAGGCTGGTCTATCTGGACTCTCCTTCAGTAAAGTGAGGGAAATTCTGGCATTGACAATCAAGGCTGGAGTGCCAAAGGTTACACAGCAAGAGCTGCAATCTATTAGAAAGCATCTTAACTTTGTGTGCTGAGTCGTGACCTGAAGGAGGGCATTTTGCACCTCGCTGTCAGCTGCCCCTGGGCGAATGTCAAGGCCGAAGCATTTTATAAGAGTTGTAGCAGGCTGAAGCAGCCGCCCTTGGAGCAGGGCTCAGGAGGGCCCCCACACTCCCCCTGCTGGACAGAGGACACAGCTGTATGGAGCCAGGGCAGGAACCCGAAGGGTGGAGTCAAGGGGTGAGGGGACCGTATAAAGGGTCGGACTGAAGCCCCACTGGGGGGAGCTTCACAGGAAATGGGTAGACTGGTCTGGAGAACTTCCACCATAGGAAGGCCCTACTTCCCCTCCAGGGGTGGTAACTGAACCCTGGGGCAGTCAGGAAGGAGGACCTTATCTGTATTACCCTCCATGGGAAGACCTGGAGGAGCTAGCATCAGCAGAGCAGCTGGAGGATTGGAGAGAGGAGCCTGCTGCGGATGGTCCCTGTGATCTGGAGGTGCTTCCCTCTGCTGAAGATCCTAAAGACCTGAGAAGGGGGCCTGCGGTGAGCAGCCCCTGTGACCTTGAGGAGCTACCCTTAGCGGACAGCCCGGAGGAGTTATCAGATCTGCCGCCTACGGACTTGGAGGATCTGACCGGAATCCCTCTGGCTACGTACCTGGATGTATATGAAGAAGACCATGGGTCTCAGGTACCTGGGTGGGGCAAGGGAGGAAGTAGCCCAGGGACAGTGGGTAAGTGCCGGGCTGAATAGTAGTTGGTGTGTTTTGGCTGGAGCCCCACTGATCCCAGTGGCCGACTGCTCTACCACTGGATAGGGCCCTGGGCTGGGACGCAGTGGTGTTGGGTGGGCCTGTGTCCCCCTCCTTCCCATTCATGGCACTTGCTTAGTTCAAATTAGCGATTTCCATTGACTTCAATAGGCCGGTTAGTTCGAACTAAGAAATTAGTTCAAACTAACATGGCCACATTGGTTAATTCGAACTAATTAGTTTGAATTAACCCTTACTTCTAATACCCTATTTGAAGTTATTAGTTTGAATTAAGGAAGCCCTTAATTTGAACTAATTAAAGCCTAGTGTAGCCATGGCTTTAGTTAGTTTGAATTAAGGAAGCTTAATTCGAACTAACTTGCCAGTGTAGACATAGCCATAGACTCTAAGGTCAGAAGGGACCAGTACGATCATCTAGTCTGACCTCCTGCAAAATGCAGGCCTCAAAACCTCACCCTCCCACTCCAGCAATAGGCCACTAACCTATGACTGAGTTATTTACCTCCTTAAATCATGATTTAAGGACTTTAAGATACAGAGAATTCACCGATAGGTGAACCATGCCCTGTGCTACAGAGGAAGGCGAAAAACCCCCAGAGCCCAGGCCAATCAGTCCTGGGGGGAAAATTCCTTCCTGACCCCAAATATGGCGATCATTTAAACCCTGAGCACGTGGGCAAGTCTCAACAGCCAATTACCCAAGAAACAATTCTCTGTAATAACTCAGAACCCACCCCATATACCCTCCCTTCCTAGGCCACTTGTATATCCACCACCCGTAGCCAAAGATCAGTCAATTTCCAAAATAGGCTAATCATACCATCCCCTCCATAAATTTATCAAGCTCAGTTTTGAAAGCAGTTATGGTTTTTGCCCCCACAACTCCCCTTGGAAGGCTATTGCAGAGCTTTACTCCTCTAATGGTTAGAAACCTGCGTCTAATTCCAAGCCTAAATTTCTTGATGGACAGTTTATAACCATTTGTTCTGGTGTCCACATTGGTGCTGTACTCAAATAATTCCTCTCCCTCCCTTATATTAATGCCTTAGATGTATTTATAGAGCGCAATCATATCCCCTCTCAACCTTCTTTTGGTTAGGCTAAACAAGCCAAGCTTCTTGAGTCTCCTCTCCTAAGGCAGGTTTTCCACTCCACAGACCATCCTTGTAGCCCTTCTCTGCACCTGTTCCAATTTGAATTCATCCTTTTTAAACATGGAGGGACCAGAACTGCACACAATATTCCAGATGGATACATAGCAATAAGAGAGGTGGTGGAGAGCCCCTCTTTATGCATGATGACAAAAGACCCCTCACAACATCCCAATTTTTTACAGTTTTAAGGAAAAGGCTTATAAGAACCAGGTTCCTGGAACTGGAATCCCACTCGTTCAGAATCAGGAAAACAGTAGCTGCAGACTACTCTGGCTAGAGGCCAGTGTAATTAAAGCAATTGGATGATAGCATTCAACTGCATACAGGACATATATGAGACCCTAGTAGAGAGGATCAGAGCTAATTTACCATGTTTCCAGTTTCAGGATCATATAAATAGATCAGTTGAGGAGTGGAGTGGATTTTCAGGCATGGGATTGTACACTGGGCTATGTCTACACTTGTAAGTTAGATTGACTTAAGGAGGCTTAAGTCGACCTAACTTAGTCCCTGTCCACACCAGGCTTTCATTAAGTCGACTTAAGGGCTTCCTTAAGTTGACTTAACTACTGCCGTTTAGGTCAACTTAATGGCTAGGTCGATTTGTTAAGTCGACCTAAAGCTGGTGTGGACGTCCTAGGTTGACGTAGTTCCCTAAGTCAACTTAGGGCTGAGGACAAGGGAACTGTGACTTCCTGGGACAGGGGAGCCACAGATCTCTTCTCCCAGGGACCCACGGCTTCCTTCTTGCCAGGAAGCCTCGGAGTCCCAGCAAGAAGGCAGCTGCGGCTGCCCTCTTCCTGGGACCCACCTTCTTGCCGGGACCGGTGCGGGTCCCAGGGAGAAGGGAGCCCCCGTTTCCTTCTGCCAGGGAGCCACGGGTCCCTTGTCCTCAGAAGTCCCCAGGGGCTGGGAGCTGCAACTTTCTGTTGACTCCAGAGTTTAGTGTAAATTGACTTAACAAGGTCGCCTTTATGTCGACTTAAGTTGACCTTGTTAAGTCGACTTAACAGAGTTGACTTAGCATTTTAGGTGTAGACATAGCCTAGGAGCATAGATGGTCTGCTGGATCATTTGGAGATTCACTGGGCCCAGGGTCTGAAGCAATCCTGACCTGCATGGAAAGAGAGGCATGGTCTAGGACCAGCTGATACCCCTTGTAAACTCTTTGGCAGTCATGATGTTTTACCTTGGTGAACATGATTTAAGAATACATAAGGGAGCTGACTTAATCAGAGCTAAGAGTACTGTGGGGTTTTTGTTCCTGGAGGTGGTGATTATTTGCTCAGAAGTGTGGCAGCGAAGGGTCTGGGAGGGAGCCACATAGCCTCTGTGGGCTGATAAGGCCAAGAAGTTTGTAAATAGAGAGGTGGCTGAACTTCTACATAAAGGGGCACTGGCAATCACTCATCTGAACATAACTTGTGAGGCACCTGACTTGTTCAGGGAGGATGTGGTACACCTTTTCAACCAGGGAACAGATATTTTTGTCTGAGATCAGGGAAGGAGTTAGTAAATATCTGGAAACCAAGTGGATGGTAGAAGGAAAAAGCCACACTAATTCCTGATGCCTCCTTGTGGCAGATGTTCATTATAGGTACTCCTTATGGAAGGAATGCTGTTATCCTATAAAAGGGATTGGGAATGGATTTAGAGGAAAGCAGGGGAAGTGGGGTTCACAAAACCTAACATCTTGGACCCAAGGACCTATTTCCCCTTCTTTTCAGCCCCCTTAACCTTTATATGAGGTGCAGGTGGCAGGGTCCCAATAAGTGGCTGGCTGCAACCAGATTGAGATGGAGGACTTGACAGCAGCCTCCCAGATAAGTGGAAACAATTAAGGAAATGATCATGATCTACATGGTGTGATTTATTGCTGGGTATTCCCAGATATTTTAAGTGAATGAAATTGTGATCTAATTAAACCACTTCTATTGCCTCTGGTCTTTCTTCTAGAATATTCAGACAATGATGTCTGACAGGGCTGAAGGACTGACCCAAAGTTCATTGGGAAGTTATTAGGAAGGTCACAATTTACCTGCAATTCTTCATCTGTTAAATTCTCTCCAAGCTCCTTGGCAACTCTCTTCAAATTTTTGAAAGAAATCTTTCCTGTCCCATCATCATCAAATAATCTAAAGGCTTTCATGATTTCTTCTTTTGAATCTTTCTCATTCTAAAATGAAAGTCCAAAAAAAAAAAAAAAAATCCATTGTCTTTTTTCCATTTATGGTATTTGATTTTTCAAACTGAGTAAATGATTACCATTTTTGGGGTCATCATAGCCAAGAAGTCTTCAAAATCAATGGTGCCACTTCCTTCTTTGTCGAGATCTACTATCATTTTTCTAATTTCTTCTTTCTTTGGCTCAAAGCCTAGAGCACGCATTGCAACCTGCAACAAAAATCAATTCGGGTAATATGTATGTACAAGATGCCATAGAATTATACCTGTATCATTTGCACCAAGCAGTGTTTCAGTTTCTTTCCTCAAAACTGCAATTATAACTTAAAACATTTAAATCAAACAAACTCTTTACCTATATTTGTCATCCTTGTAATTATTAATACAATAATTAAAGCATTACTTGGTAGTCTTAAAACTCAGCCATATGATCTATTTCATATCTACTCTAAAACAAGGGCATTTTCCCTTTGGAATTAAAAGTAGTTTCTTGTGATTGCGGCACTTACCCCTTTAACAAAAAACATATCATTCTTACATTACGTACAAGGTGTTTTATAAAAGGATTGAACTGAGACATCAGTGAAGGGAAGGGCACCAGAGACTTGATGCTACTCCTATTGAATTGTACAGCAAAACTCCCACTGATAAAGGAAAGAAGTAACAGATAAAATGATAAAATCTAATATCTACTCTATTCATTGATATGTAAACAGTTAAAAGGAATCCTCATTCCTAGCGCTAAGCAATTTTGATATTTGTTTAAGAAAAAACCAACTCCTCCTCCTCCCCAAAACAAAACCAAAAATAAACAAACAAACAAAACCTCCAGAAATGTAACAACCATTAAGTATTTAAAGTTCTTTAAAATCAGTGCGAGTCAAAAAAACAAAATCCCTCCCTTTTAGGAGTCATAAACAAAATATAAAACATAACTTTACAAACATGTCATTTAGATTGTCAGAGAGGCTAACATGAAAATTTATTAAAATTAAATTTGTATCTGCCATATTTCAGGACTATAGAACTATGCTTTCTTCTATTTTAAAAAAAAAATTATGTAGCATTATCAGTTTGGTAGGTACCTAAAGCAAATTTAATTTAGGAAGATTATTCGGTTTCAAAAAATACTTAGACTGGAGTGAACTTTGGCTACAAACACTCGTTTCTCCTGAGGTTCATGTAGAAGAGGCGATTAGGGATGGGTGGAAGTTTTCTGAGAAAATGTTTTTAGATTAGAAAATGCCATTTAACTAAAAGTTAAATATTCAGAGAAAAAGTGTTGCCTTGATGAAAATGTTTTGAAATGAAAATTGAAAAGCATTTCAATAAAAGTCAAAATGCATCAGTGCATCTTTTTTCCGAACAGGACATTGCAACGTAGAAAACCAGAAATGATTTTATTTTATACTCCAAAATATAAAAGGAAAGTTGAAAGTGGTACAAAGCATTTAAGTTTTGTCAAAATGTAATGTTTCTATTGACAAACTGTTTTCTAGTTTTCTGTTCATGTGACATTCCTTTGGCTATGTCTATTGTAAATTTAGGTCGACTTTAGCTAAGTCGACTTAACTAAGTCGACTTAGGATGTCTACACCTAAATTTAAAGTCAACTTAGGGGGGAACTTACAAAGTCAACCTAGAGCATCCACACTGGATGCCCAAGTCGACTTCTAGGGGCTAGGAGGACCTTGGGCTGGTCCATGGTGGCAGTGGGGGCACCCCTTGCCCAGTGCCAGGGGACTCAGCCTTTGCCCCATTGTACATGGGTACAATGGGGCAAAGGGGGACAGGGACTCTGGCAGGGCATAGGAGCAGGGTGGGCAGGGCTCTGCCCTGTCTTTTGGGGGGGCATGCCAGACTCCCCCTGTGCCCCCCCCCCCGACAGGGAGGGCAGTGGGGGAGTCCTGGAGTAGCCCTAAGTTGACTTAGGGCTACTCCAGGTCTACACTGGCTTAAGTCGACTTGAAAAAGTTGACTTAAGCCTAAAGTCGACCTAAAAGTAGGTTTAATAAAGTAGACTTTATTTTCCTTAAGTTGACTTAAGCACCTTACTTAAATCGACTTAAGGAAACTGTAGTGTAGACGCAAGGTAAATTAAGTCAACTTAAGCAAGCTTAAGTCGACTTAATTTACAAGTGTAGACGCACCCTTTGAGATTCATGGAACTACCCCTAAAATGAAAAATCCAGCTCCTGAACAGCTCTGAAAATAATTCAGTACGCCACATACCTTAGAGATTTTACCAAATAAATACATTGCATGTTTCTGTGTACCTTAGAAGCTGTTTAATTCTTCCATTTGTTCTAAAATTAATTTTTACTTATCAATATATTAGTTAGACCAGCCAGACTGTGTTGACAAGGGTCAGTGTTTTCACTGAAGTCAACAGGAGCTGGGAATATCCAGCACATCTGAAAATCCAGCTCTAGGTTTCTCCAACTGGACACCCAAACATTGGTTTATATTTGGAAAATTTAGTTCTCGGACAACAAGCCATTTCATATATTATTTGTCTGACCATGACAGTCCATAACTGTATTTGGACACTGGTGAATGGAATAGGTCAACAGCTACAACTCTGAAAATAAACAAAGAAAAAGTTAAAACCTTCAGTTCTTTTACATCAATGCTTCCAGATCCATCTGTATCAAACAAATCAAAAGCTTCTCTGATCTCCTGCTTTTGTTCTTCAGTTAGTTCTGGTTTCAATCCGCTTTTCTTCCGTTGAGCAACACCAAAGCCAGATTTTCTGTAGTTGGATGCCTACAATAAACGTAGGAAAGACAAAGTTGGTAAAGACACTGGATCAGTTCTGGTCAGCACCTAGAATCCTTTTGCTCAGACTACAAGAAAGCACTGTTATCTCTCTGAGGAGAAAGTGTTGCACTTTTAGCAGTGTGGAATAAACACATTACCTAGATGTTTCTACCAGAATAATCAGTAATTAAATAATTAACACTGTTTACACAAACTGCCATCTTTCAGTTACAATGTTAACACATTATTGAGATGACTTACACTGACTTACATTTCTTAGCTACTGATTCAGTCTGGCTTCAGACTGCATGGCACTAGTTTAACCTTGGAAAAACATGAACAGAATCTGTCTTCAGAACCGTAACAGCTAGCTATAGGCTTTGACTCAGAACATGATCACAAGGTATAGGGCAGCGGTTCTGAACCAGGGGTATGTATACCTAGGGGGGGTATAAAGAGTCTTCCAGGGGGTACATCAACTCCTCTAGATATTAGCAAAGTCAGTACAAATTAAGTTTCTTACAAAGACTTGTTTATACTACACACTGAAATGCAAGTACAATAGTTATAGTCCAGGTGATTTACATATAATATGTTAAAGAGAAAGCAAACCATTTATCAGTAATGGCTGCTGTGACACTTTTGTAGTTTTATGTCTGATTCTGTAAGCACATAGTTTTTTAAGTGAGGTGAAAGTTTGAGTATGCAAGACAAGTCAGGTACCCGAGAGGGCTGGAAAGATTGAGAACCACTTTTTCAGGGGTTGAGCCACCCCAGTGATCCTGCAAACAAATACAGGGGTACAGTGTAAAGCAGTGATTTTCAAACTTTTCTTGGGACCCAATTGAAAAAAATCATTTATGCCCGCAGCCTAACTATTCTCTCTTTCAGCAATGCACCCCAATCTTTGGACAGCGGCAGCAGGGGGGTGCCACGACCCCGTGCCTGCAACGCAGTAATGGATCCCGTCCTTAATTTGAAAAGTCGCTGTTCTCAGGGCTCCCTAGGACTAGGCGATCAGCCCCCAGGATCCAGAGCCCCTCGCATGAGGCCAGACAGTGGCCGCCTGTCTGAACCAAGCTGAGCAGGGGTTAGATTAATCCCCCGCCAAAATGGAACAGAGCCAAACAGCGCTGGAACTAGCGGGCGAAGGCGGCCCGCACGAGACCAGGGTCGCAGGCGAGATTCCCAGCGCACTCACCATGGGGTTCCGAGCCGGCCTCGCGCTGCTACCACCTGCAGCTATTCGAACCCCGCCGCGAGCGCGTCTGTCTTCTCCCCACCACCCCCGGCCGCCAGCTCAGCGCATCCAATAACAAGCGAGAATGCCCCGAACCGCCCCGCCCGCTTCCCTCCCCGGAGCCAGTCAGGCGCGGCGGGCTGTGTGACGTCACACCGAAGGCCGCGCCGCCCGCGTTGGCTTGGATACGCTACAAACTCAGGCGTCGTTATCTCGGCAACAAATTCCCGCTGAAGCGGCCGCCTCATGGAGCGGAGCTTCGGGGCATGCGCCGTCCTGGGGAGCCGCGGAAGTCTCGCGCGGCCGGCTTTGGAACCCGAGCTCCCCAGCCAGCGCTGGGATGGGGACGGCGGGGCCGCGCGCGGCAGCTGGGAGCGCTCAGCTGGCCCCGGGCCGGCGGCGGGGAGGCTTGGGGGACCCCGATCCCACCCGGGCAGAGCGGCACGCTGGGTGAGGCTGGGAAGGGATCAGGCAGCGGAGCCCGGCGGTGAGGTTCGCAGGCGGCGCGCTCGTCCCGCTAGCGCTTGCAGCTGCTGTGGCGGGAGGTTTCGCAGCTGGTGACGAGAAGCGTAGCTCGGGGGTGGCGCTAATGACTCCAGCAGCCGTGCGGAGCTGGAGCCTCCTCTCACCCCACTTCTGGCGGCACCTGCGGGGCGTGGCTGGAAAGGTGTCTGAGCGCAAGTGGGGCTCAGTGCATGATCTGCTGGTGGGATGTGAACAGTGCCACTTCACTGAGTGAGACAAAAGAGTCTTGTGGCACTTTTAAAGACTAACAGATTTATTAATCGCATGAGCTTTCGTGGGAGAAAATCCCACTTCGTCAGACGCTTTGAAGGCTCATGCGATTAATAAATCTGTTAGTCTTTAAAAGTGCCACAAGACTCTGTTGTCTTTCTACAATAGACTAATACGGCTACCCCTTTGGAATTTCACTGAGTGAGACACCTTTTAGCAATCTCCAAAGGGGTAGCTATGTTAGTCTATTGCAGAGAATCAAAATCCTGTAGCACTTTTAAAGACTAACAGATTTATTTATCGCATGAGCTCTCGTGGGAGAAAATCCCACTTCGTCAGATGCTTTGAAGATGGGAAACAATGGTTCTCAGTGGCTAGTGTGGAAGGAGGCATTCTTGGAAGAGAACCTGGCTGGGATCTATGTAGTTCCTCCTTGGGACTTGAGTGCAATATCAGAAAGGCCATTGCCTTGGCAAGTGGAGACCCTGCTAATTGTAGGTGACAGATCTGAGGAACTGTCACAGATTGAAGTGTCACTAGAGGAAGTTTTGGAATTAATTGATAAACTCAACATTAACAAGTCACCGGGACCAGATGGCATTCACCCAAGAGTTCTGAAAGAACTCAAATGTGAAGTCACGGAACTGTTAACTAAGATTTGTAACCTGTCCCTTAAAATGGCTTCGGTACCCAAAGACTGGAAGTCGGCTAATGTAACGCCAATATTTAAAAAGGGCCCTAGAGGGGATCCCAGCAATTACAGACCGGTAAGTCTAACGTCGGTACCGGGCAAATTAGTTGAAACAATAGTTAAGAATAAAATTGTCAGTCACATAGAAAAACATAAACTGTTGAGCAATAGCCAACATGGTTTCTGTAAGGGGAAATCGTGTCTTACTAATCTATTAGAGTTCTTTGAAGGGGTTAACAAACATGTGGACAGGGGGGATCCAGTGGACATAGTGTACTTAGATTTCCAGAAAGCATTTGACAAGGTCCCTCACCAAAGGCTGTTATGTAAGTTAAGTTGTCATGGGATAAAAGGGAAGGTCCTTTCATGGATTGAGAACTGGTTAAAAGACAGGGAACAAAGGGTAGGAGTAAATGGTAAATTCTCAGATTGGAAAAGGGTAGCTAGTGGTGTTCCCCAAGGGTCGGTCCTAGGACCAGTCCTATTCAATTTATTCATAAATGATCTGGAGAAAGGGGTAAATAGTGAGGTAGCTAAGTTTGCAGACGATACTAAACTACTCAAGATAGTCAAGACCAAAGCAGATTGTGAAGAACTTCAAAAAGATCTCACAAAACTAAGTGATTGGGCATCCAAATGGCAAATGAAATTTAATGTGGATAAGTGTAAAGTAATGCACATTGGAAAAAATAACCCCAACTATACCTATAATATGATGGGGGCTAATTTGGCTACAACGAGTCAAGAAAAAGATCTTGGAGTCATTGTGGATAGTTCTCTGAAGATGTCCATACAGTGTGCGGAGGCGGTCAAAAAAGCAAACAGGATGTTAGGGATCATTAAAAAGGGGATAGAAAATAAGACTGCAAATGTATTATTGCCCTTATATAAATCCATGGTACGCCCACATCTCGAATACTGTGTACAGATGTGGTCTCCTCATCTCAAAAAAGATATTCTAGCACTAGAAAAGGTTCAGAAAAGGGCAACTAAAATGATTAGGGGTTTGGAGAGTGCCTCGTATGAGGAACGATTGAAAAGGCTGGGCCTCTTCAGCTTGGAAAAGAGGAGACTGAGGGGGGACATGATAGAAGTATATAAAATTATGACTGAGGTGGAAAAAGTGGACAAGGAAAAGTTGTTTAAATACTCCCATAATACAAGAACGAGGGGTCACCAAATGAAACTGATAGGTAGCAGGTTCAAAACAAATAAAAGGAAGTTCTTCTTCACACTACGCACAGTCAACTTGTGGAACTCCTTACCTGAGGAGGTTGTGAAGGCTGGGACTATAACAATATTTAAAAGGGAACTGGATAAGTTCATGGTGGCTAAGTCCATAAATGGCTATTAGCCAGAAAGGGGTTAAGAATGGTGTCCCTAGCCTCTGTTTATCAGAGGATGGAGACGGATGGCAGGAGAGTGATCATTTGATCATTGCCTGTTAGGTTCACTCCCTCTGGGGCACCTGGGCACTGGCCACTGTCGGTAGACAGATACTGGGCTAGATGGACCTCTGGTCTGACCCAGTACGGCCTTTCTTATGTTCTTAGAGTCTATTCTAGTGCCTCTCCACTTTGCTCCTTTACTTTGTCCTTCATTTTGTAAAATGGCATAATGTTCGCCGTTGTGCTGCTGTGCGAGTAACAGAGCTGCAGACCCTTCTTCTGGGAGAAAAGAATGCTGCTTCTGCGACTTGGTCGCTAGCCGTAACAGTTAATGGAAAGCCATCATGCTACATGAAGATGGAGTTTATGAAAAATAGCTTTCTTGCATGATCATGAGAAGAGTTATGAATGCAGCACTGGAGGCACTCTGATAGCTAGTCATGGCCCAAGTGTGTTCTGCGATAGGGTGATCAGACATCCTGATCTTAGGGGCTTTGTATTCCATAGGCAAGTTCCAAAGGGGTAGCTGTGTTAGTCTAGTTCAGCAAAACAAACAAGGAGTCCTGTGGCACTTTTAAAGACTAACAAATGTATTTATTGCATGAGCTTTCCTGGGAGAAAAATCTCACTTCATAAAGCGCTTGAAGGGGGGTGGGCTGGTGTGGGTAGGGTAGGGCTGTAGGGTTGCACACACTGCCAAGTGTGTCGTGACCCACAAAAGGTTGAGAACCACTGGTCTATGCTACTGACTTACGTCAGTATATCTCAGGGGTTCTCAACCCCTGGCCTATGGGCCAGCTTTTTGAAGTGGCCTGGTTTGCAGCTGGAAGCTGGGCTGCGGCCGACTGTCTCCCTCCCTCCCCCGGCGCTGGGATCTGTTTGGCCAGGCAGCAGTGGCAGAGGCCCCAGCAAGGAGGGAGGGAGGCTCTGGCCAGCTGGGAGGAGCTGGAAGCGGAGCCCAATGGAGAGAGCCGGGCCAGGGCCATGGCTGAGTGGGCGCTGCCCATGTGAGGGCCTGGCGGTGGTGCAGGACACCCTGTGGGGGGAGGGATCTGGACCAGAGCTGGCCCGCTGGAAGTGCTGCGCTGTGGCTGGTTTGGGCTGAGTGGGGCCTGGCACTGTCCTGCACACACGCGGAGGGGCCTCATCTCCGCCCGAGGCCGGGCTTGTGTCCAATCTGCAGCATTGATGCTGGGGGAGAGAGCCCAGTCTGGTTCCCTGGGGGCTCGTCTGGGCTCAGCCTTGAGGCGGAGGAGGTTCTTGGTGTTCATGGGCATCCAGCCTTTTAACAAAAAAACCCTCTTTTTAAAAAAACTAAATGGTTTTCCAGAAACAGTGCAGCTGCACCAGTGCTAGCTGTCAGTGGTGTGGGTGTTCAGTCATGTACAGGTGATTTGGTAATTTTTGTCACCACTTCATAATAATGTACTAAGAGCTGGAAAATTGATTTAAAATATTGTGGGGGGGGGAGGCTTTTTTCTGCCAGTACGCACCAGTAGTGCATACTGGCACCTATTTTTCCCTGGCTGGCCCAGCTGGGGGCTGAGGTCAGCAGGGGAAAGGAACGGCTTTCCTTTCCTCTGCTGACCCTGGTCCCTAGCTGAGCAGCGGGGCTGGCAGGGGCCAGGAGCAGCAGCCGCAGGTCAGAATCCAGCCTGCGGACACCTGGGAGCTGCAGTCAGGCTGGAGGCTGGAACTTTTTCGAATCTCCCTCCCTGAGCATGCTCAGACAGAGCATGCTCAGGGTGAGAGCAGCCTGGCCAGGGAGCAACTCTGGCCTGGTGGCTGCCTCTTGCAGCTCCAGCCAGGTAATGGGGGAGAGGGCGGGAGGGTCAGGGAACCGGTAGGGAGGCAGGAGCGGGGGTGGGTCGAGAGGAGCGAGGAAGAGGGTTGGGGGAGCGGGGGTGGGCGAAAGGAGCGGGGAACCGATGGGGGGTAGGGGGCGGAGAGGTGAGAGGAGTGGGGAAGGGGTCCGAGGGGAGGGCAGGGAAGAGGTCCAAGGGGCGGGAGGGGCCCCGGGGGCCTAGAGGAGCGGGGAAGGGGCCCGGGAACGGCGGGGGGGGAAGGCAGGGCCAGCTGTGGTGGAGGGTCCTGACACTACCTACCCCCCCCCCCCCCCCCGTCCGGCCGGGGTCCCCGCCCCCTTTTTTTTTTTTTTTTTTTTTTAAAGAAAAAAAGCACTGTATATATATAATTTGCCCTTAAAGATTAATGTGCTATTGGGTAAAGCAGTACAAATATACAGTCTTTTTTTTCTACTTCTAGATTGGAAAAAAGAAGCTGCCCTTTTTAGGCCAAAAAAGATGATGCAGTGAAACATAAGCTTTATCTAGAAGTGAGTTTTATTCTGCTCAGCTGCTTACAGAAGATACGATTTCCAGTGGAGTTGGTCCTGGTAAGTCAGTGTGCAGGTTAGGTTGACTGATTAAGGTGGTCAAAGGATCTCGGATTAGGCTAAAAAAATAAAAAATTACATGAGAGCTTGCCACTAAGTGTGGATGAAATACCTTCCTGGGAAATACAGTAGTTGGATCACCAGCCTTTTCCGTTTGAAGTCAGTGGTATCACTAAGAGTAGTAAAACCTGTGCCTACTAGTGTTTGCACACAAATTATGTTCCCTGCCTTAACAGCATCCATTTTAAATAAGGCAAGCAAATGGAAGATTTGATATAAAACGTCAAGAGAGCAATGGTTTGGGGATTGTCCGTAAGGATTGGTGATATTTTTTTATTAAAATATCTGATCTGCTTTATTAAATAAAAGAATTGATTCATAAAGTAAAATTAAAATATCTCAATTTGGGGCGGGAAATCTTCTGTAATGTTTTAACAGTGCAATCTGTCAACAACTGCATGCATCAGACATGAGCAATGTCTTATAACACAGTACATGCAGTGTAAAACTACTTCACCCAATCTGTATTCAGTTAATTTTCGTTAGGGTGGGTTGGTTGGTTTGTTTTTTGGTGACATATGAAATATAGCTCAGTAAGGACAGAAGCAATAAAACTTGTTTTTTGTTTACAGATATTGACTGGCAGTCATGGCTTTCAGAAACGTGAACAGGAAACGTCACATTGGACTTCAGCAGCTTTCATCTTTAGCATCAATAGGAAGAACACTTTTAGGGCCAACAAAATTGTATAAATTTATTATAGATGTAAGCACCTGTGAGAGTGTTTTGGCTTGCTCTGCAGTTAGACTTCTTGAAAGTTTGGATTTAACTAGTGCAGTAGGACAGCTTCTTAATGACACAATTCAGGCACAGAACAAAGAATATAAAACTGGGATGACTACCTTATTATTTCTTGTTGGTGCATGGAGCAGTGCTGTACTTGAATGTCTTCAGCAGAACATTCCTCTTCCAGTAATAGTATCTGTGATGTCTGAAGGACTGAACTCTTGCAGTGAAAAAGTTCACTGTCTTCAGCTATCAGTACATGATTTATATAAAGGGCCAACTTCTGTTCCCATTTACTTCAGTTCTAGTAGTCAAGGGCCCCAAATAATTGAAAATAAAGCTAGCATTGGATCTAACCATTTTAGAAATCCTCTTGTACATGTTTGTGAAGAAGTTCCTGTATTTAAAGAAGAAGGTGTTCCAGAAGTTCCTCATTCTCATCAAGTAAGCTGGTGGGATCCTCATAATAGATGTTTGAATTCATACCTATGTACTACAGACTATAGAATACCCACATCAGTTGAATCAGCGGACAATAAAACTATGCCTGCAGTTCCTGGAAGCAGATTGATTGCATCCAGCATTAACAAAAGAACAAGATTAACTCACAGTAGATACTTTAACACTCTAGAAGAAAAACATTCCCTACATGAAGATGACAATTTTGGTGGGCCTCCCAATAGGTCTGCAGCATGTCCTTCTAAATGTAACGATTTTGGACATTTGGCAGTGGCTCTTAGCCATGGGAATCAGTCTAGCATGAAGTTGGTACAGGATATTGTCAGATGTCAGCAACAAGTAGCTGATCACACAGGTACTTTTCAATTTAATATTGCAGAAGTTGTGACATGCTGTTTGCCAGGATTGTCAGAAACCGATTCTTGTGTGTGTCCAGGGTATGTCACTTTAGTATCATCAGAGAAAGCCACTGTTATCAGACAACTTCAGGATCATCAGCTTCAGATTCTTCTTGTAGATGGTGACCTTACTGAAAAATATCGTCACTTAGGTTTTAATGGACCATCTAATGTCCAAATAATATCGGAAAATGTAGATTTACAAAAAAGTAGCTCAGGAAGTTTATGGCTAAATTGTGTGCTAGATATTTTAATACAATCAAAAGTAAATTTAATTTTGGTAAAAGGAAATGTGTGTGAAATTTTAATGGAAAGGTGCATCCTGAATAATATACTGATAATCAATCCGGTATCTCTCAATGTGCTACATGCTTTTGGGGAGGTCACAGGAGTGCAGCTGGTGACATATCTTTCCCAGGTAAATAGTCATTGTGTGGGTAGAGGTGTCTGGTTGGACTTCTGGAGAACTGGTGACTTGAGTAAAATAGAACTGGATAACAAAGTGCTCATCAGTATAAAAGCTGAAGGAATTCATCTGGTAACAGTTGTGCTTGGTAGCACAGTATCTTCAAAGATGCAAGTCACTGAAGATCAGTTTTGGGCTTGTGCTTATCGCCTTCATCATGCTCTAACTGACCAGAAAGTTTTTCCTGGAGGTGGTGCTGTTGAACTGTGGTGCCTCAGTCATCTTCAGAAGCTTGAAGAGCAGTCTTTAAAGCAAGCAGATAAAAACCCTTCTGGAGAGTTTGACATGTCTTCTCCTTTGCTGTCAACATCTTTGACACAGTATAAACCAGTTGTGCTTAAAGCTCTGGCAAATGGTTGGCATCAGTACCTTTCAAGAGTCATGTTTAACACTGCTAATTATGCATCAGAGTTTGAAGCAAGCATTTCCATAAAGCATCATCTCAAAAAAATAGCAGATTGTGGCTGTCCTTCAGCATATATTCTGAGAGAGTTCAATAAAGGAGACAAAGCCATGGCTGATTGTGATTTTTCAAATGAACATGAGGCTGTTAAGATTTGTGACAATGTGACACCCAAGGTGGAGGCATGGCGCAGAGCTCTAGACTTGGTGCTTTTAGTGCTTCAAACGGATGCTGAAATTATCACAGGTCCAAAGAGAAATCAGTTATTAAATTCACCTGGATCCAGTGAGTTCGTATTTTTATAGGACTTTGTAGGCTTTTGCTGATTCTAATTCAGCAGATGGAAAATTTGCATGTATACTGGAATGTTGGTAGCAGCTGTAAAGCAAAGGTTTTAGGGGTTATGTCAATGATATTTACAAATCAAATTTAGCATATGGACATAGAGACAAACTAGGTAGTACCATAGCTTTTAATTGCTAGAAAGTGAGTTTGCATCTGAGTATCCACTCAGTCAACTCTGTGACAAGGTCAGACTGATGCATGAAAGAGATCTGATGCTGTGAAGAGGGGTGACAGTACTAATGGAAAAGAACTCCCTGCCTCTAAGCAACACTACTCTCTGTTTCCTCCTGTGCTCTTTCCTTTATGCTAGGTTACATAGGAAGCAGATATAGCTCGACTACCCAGGTGGAGAGGAAAGACTGGAATTGGATCTGAGTCTCTGACATGTTTATGCTTTGCAAAGGGCTTCTCCACAGATTTGTGTTTTGGGAAGTGTTCTGTGATTTAAAGGAGTTCTGCTTTGTCTGTCTGCTCTCTCACTTTCTTCTGATGGAGGAGACTTGTGGCCACCAGTAACTTCCTCTTTCTTCTCCTTGACTGTAATCACTGTTTAATAGCTGTAATCTTATGAGTATTCTCCTAAATCAGTGGTTTTCAACTTGTCTAAGATTTCCAGATAGGTCCACCTAACCACTTGAAACTTTTTAGGGGTTCACAAATCAAAAAAAGGTTGATAACCACTGTCAACAAACTCTCCAAAACAGTCGTTCTCAACCTTTTGCGGGCTGTGACACACTTGGGGGCATGTTGCAACCCTATAGGACACATCAGCCCTCACCCCTCCCCCATAAGCTGAATCTAGCCATCTCCCTGGCTTTCCGCCACACACTGCTGTGTGGTGACATCATAATGTGTCCCAACACAGCGGTTGAGAACCACTGCTCTAAAGGCAACTCGCAAGGATAAGGACAACTGAGTTTGTGTTCCCCTTTCCTTCATTTTGCAGTGTATAAAGAAGACCTGGAAGATTTTTACATTTATTTCTACTGGTTTTTTTCGCATAAGAAACTTGAGGTCTTATCTGTCCTGCTCCTGGAAGAGTCTAGATAACAAAAATACCATTGTATTGATATCACAAAGAACAAATGTTTTTTAGTGACCTCTCTTTCTCCTAATGCCTGATGCTTTTGAGAGGGATGGTTCAACAGCTCTCTCCTTTAGTTAAGTATTGAGAAAGCCCTGCCTCCATTTCTCTGGACTTCTATTAAGACTTAACCAAAAACGAGAGAGAAGTCTTTATACAAAGAGCACAATGAAGAAAATCCCACAGCTCATGCATCTGTGTGGATGTGAAAAAAGGACACGTTCTCTGCAGGTCCCATTCCAAATGCTTCAGAGACTGACAAGTCTACTAAGATGGTCAGAAGTATTAAGCATCCTCCACTGAATATTATTCTAAGTGGTAAAACCAGAACCAGCTCCTCAGCTGGCCTGACTCAATGTAATACTATTGACTACAGCAGTTTCATAACTGCAGAGGATCTGGCACGGACTTACCACCAAGAAGTGCTCAAGTGGCAATGTAAGAAACTATGCAGTTATGTCAGAGCGGTATGGGATCTACTCCCGTGGAAGAGGGAAGTTTCCCATGAATCTGTTTAGAGAGGGGCCTCACGGCTCCTAGAAGAAATAGCCATCATCGATGTATCTCTAGACAGTAAGTATGCTAAAAGTGTCATGACAAGTACCATTAAGATTGAGGTGCACTGGAAAGAGCTGACAGAGACGTATGAACTGTGCCTGGCTCAAGCCCTTGTCATTACCTTCCTTTTCTGAAGGATTAAAATTCATTTAATTTTTTTAGGGAAAATTTTGTCCCTTATGAGAAGGGAGAATAGCTTTCATATTATATTATTATTACCTCCTCCCCAAAGGTTATATTTCTAACTTTTACTAAACTCAAACATGCTTAGGACCTATATTGTAGTCTTGAGCACAATAATTCACTTCTGTGCCTCCTTTTCCATATTTTAAAAGTGGGACGGTAGGACTGACCTTATTTGAAAAGTGCTTTGAGATCTCTGGATGAAATATGGTATCCAAGAAATAGCTAAGTATTCTCTTTTATATTAAATTTAGTATAATTTGGTAAAAGACAAATTTATTTAGATTTATACAACTTTAACTTTTCATTTTTGTCAGTGATTTTGTGAGAAGTACAGTACCAATAATTCATAATCAGTATAATATTATGAAAAACTATTTGAAAATATCTATTTTGAACCTGTACTGACAGTATAATATGTGTGTTTTAGTGCACCTCAAAAAAAAAAATTATTTTTAAATATTTTTAATGCTAAAAAAAAGACCGGGAAGTAGGAATCATTCATGAATTTTAAATGCATGTAAAATGAGAATAGGTGTGGATATGCCTTTTAATATAGTGCTTTGTCAATTTGTACATACTGCAAATACAAACTTTATATTCTAGTCTGTAGTAGATTATACCGATGAGTAGTATTACATTTGGTACTGTTAGGAGGAAGAGACCATAATTTTGTGTTTATAAATAAAGCATACATTTATTATTGTAAGAACTGTATACTACTCAGGCTGTCCAATCTTGGAAAAGGTATTGCAAGTCAGACTATTTTGACAATATTTTCCCCCTCTCAATAAAATACAATTCAAGTCTACCTTGTTTCCTTGAGGTTCTTTTGATTATCCCTTTTAAATAAAAAAAAAAAGAGAGAGAGAGAGAGAGAGACATGAAGCTTTACAGCCAGCACTCTATATAGAGTCTATACCACTTTCATTGTGGCAAAACAACAAATTTGAGTCTGGATAATTTAGGCAAGAGTCATTTTACCATCTAGTAGCAGTTGAAGAATAAACAGAGCTAAGACAGAATTAGCATTTGTTGTAACAGAAAAGCATATAACTGTGGAGTCAAGTACGCCTCAGGGTGAGTTTCTCACATTTGTGTGAAAACAGAGTAGGGAAAAAATGAAAATGATAGTACTAAAATTAATTCCTGCTCTTGAGTGTTTTTCTGTCATAAGTGCAATGGCCAACCCCACTTGGTTGAAAAATAATTAATTTACTTACCATAACCGTGACTGCTCTTTGTAATCTGATTCCATGCTCTTTTATGTGGGGAGGGGAGGAGATGATATTAAAAGCTGGAAAAAATAGCTGGTTTATTGTAAGCCCTGACTCTGTAAAAGAGCAGTCAGAAAGTAGGAGCAGTTATTTTAAAATAAAATACTGTAAATGCGGTGGGCCTTTCTCACTTCATACATATTGTTCTGACTAGATGTCTTTCTTTCCCTTGAGGCTCCTCAGCCTGTGTCTCTTTCCAGACAAGTTATTATGGAGCAGAAGAATAAGTAGCTTCAAGCACCACTGTCCAATTGCACCCTCCTCATACAGTTTCTGTGGTGGCCCCTTGATCCCTGTATTCACTCTCCGGTACTCCTGCTTCCTCATAGATACCACCCCACGCAGACACGTCTGGGCCCTTTGAGGCTTCTCTGAGGGCTAATCTTAGTCACCCTAATTAATTTGTCAGCTATCTCATCTCTCTGGCTTTCCTCATCTCCCATGTATTTTGGTCCTTCCAAATGCCTCAATGCATTTTCCCACCCACAACTCCACAACACTACACCTATCCTTTATCTTGCTAAAAATATCCCACTTCATTTCCACCTGAAACAGCCCTTGGCTCCCCTAAATTGCTCTCCAGTCTTTTCCAGTAACCCCATTTTTCCTTTCCACAGCACAGCTGGTTTTGTGTTCCACAGCCTATGAATACTTTGAGGATTTCCACAGTAAGCCAGGTAGCCAACTCAGGCCCTAAGGAAAACTTAAGCATGGGTGCAGATGGTTCACTGAGGATTCTTTCCTGATCTTCAGCTGGCTAGAGGTCCATTGGTTCTACTCATATGACATGAACCCATCAAATGCCCCATCTCCCACAACTCCCTTATGTCCTCTATGTTATCTGGATGAAACATACTCAGTTTATATAAACTGATGTAGCTCCATTGCCTACATTGGAGTTATACTGATTTACACTACCTGAATATCAGGTTCAACGTGAGGTATACAGAGAGGAATTATAAGACTAATAAAATGTATGTAGATAATATCTATAGATATAGGACATGCTGGTCATACCTATGTTGAATTGTGAGTCCATATAACCACAAATTATAAATTTGTGGCTTAACACACAGCCCATTAATATTATAACTGCAAAAAGCTATTATGAACATTTTTGTGATTAAAGGAGCAGTTTTTGTTGATTTTTCAAATAAGTCAGATAAAAATGTTTAAAATGGCAGCCCTAAATGTAAGTCTATTTTGCTAAGTAAAAAAACAAACAAACCAGAATTTAGGAATAGGCAAAGTTTGGAACACTCATGCATAGTATAGGTTTTTAGTTTTGAAACACTCTTCAGTTTTAATCATCCAGGGATTTGGGTGGGGGGGAGGGAGTGGTGTCTGTTTGGGAGGGGTTTTTTTTTTGTTTGTTTTTTGACTATGCAATTAGCACTTAAGTTATTAACTACATTCCAGAAATAGTAGGAGGCAGGGAAAGCTCACCACTATACATGAACTAGGCTTTAAGGGGTGCTAAATTAGATGGAAGTGAATTTTTTCTTTATTTAAAAAACTATATTAATGTGTTATCATTTTTTCCTATATTGAATGTTGGGGGAGAGGGGTGCCAAAGTCACAGTTTGCCTAGGGTGACAAAAATCCTTGGGTTGACTCTGCTAGGCGGTTGGAATGGAAGAGCTGGGTGATTCAAAGGGAAAAAGGAGAACTGTAAACAGTGGGAGCACAATCCTGTTGTAAACAAAGCCCCCACCACTCTAAAAGTATTTGTAATTGAGTAGTCAAGTTTTGCACTATTCTCTTTTTTCCTTGACTCTCTTGGTTTTCATATTACATAATTCCCGAGCCTCAGGAGAGGTCCAATTACAATTGATTTGAATAATAGGCCTCAGACTGTTGTGGAAAACTGTAAGATGATTGTGTTGAAAGTGTTCAAATGTCTATTTACAGTGCTCTTAGAGACTGAAAGAAATGACATGCTAACTTCTGAGAAAACCCAAAATAATGTAAAATTTCCAGTAGTGCTTTTACAAACATATGGTGCAGTTAAATACTGTAATGTGAATGTCTCCTAAAAGGGTTTCAGACATCATTTGGTAATTAGACATTTGCTTTTTCGTATGCTAGGCAAATAAAGCTACTTCATATTAGCTGTAGTTAGCACATCCTCTCTGGATGCTACCTGCCAGTGGTCCCCTTTCTGCCCCTATTGATTTATTGTGCTTTTAGTCACTGATACTGATCAATGTTGATATTGAAGAAAAACAGGAAAATTTGCACACGAAAACATTAGCTCACAATTACAGTTGCTCAAATCATTTTCTACTAATGCAATCATGAAAGATCAAGAAAGTAATCAGCTTAGATATCAATAACATCCAGACCAGCATCAAGGTACATCTCTCATCTGTAAAACATTATAATATACATGCTGGAGTCCTTTCAGTTGCAAAACTGAACCAAGTACCAGGCATGCATCTAGTTCTACATTGTCACACTCAAACACAGCTTTGTCTTCGGCCACATGTTAACCTATATTCCTTGTACACACGCATAGAGTGGTAAAGTCCATAGTCTGTTATTTGAATATTAATCGGTAGGATGCCAGAGTTAAGGTTATACATTTTAAGGGTGTGGGATATAAGGGGACTGAGGTGTTGTGGGGGGAGAGAATGTTTCAAGATGGGAAGCTGAGCAGCGGGGCTCATCACTCACTCTCTAGCCCTGATGGACTTGTGTCATGAATCCCCCAGTAGAGCCCAATTACCTGACCACAGTTTGCAACCGTTTCATGACTCCTATACACACGCTCTTAATCCCTGTTCTTAAATTGTTCTTATTCTGCTGCTTTTTGTTAATTTTATGAATAAAAATAAATGCTAAGAAAACTGAATGTTAAGCATCATAAGTGAAGGGAAGAAGGAAGAGCTTCATTTTGAATTGGGGATTAGGTGAGACAACACTATGGAGAATTAGAAAGCAATGGGCCAAGGAACTGGGCTTTGAAGTAGGAGTGGTAACAGGTCTGCATGTGGATTAGAGAGTCATTCAAGTCATTCACAAACCACACCTGTACCCTCTGCCAACCATTACGCCTTCCTGCCTATCTCTGGCTCTCTGAGATGCATTAGGCATGGCAATAGGAGTCCCAATACATAGCCTTGCTGATGTATCTCAGAGTGTGCTGTAATTTTAAAGACCATCCTAGGTAGTACATTCCTGCTCCAAGCTATGGCCATTTAAAGAACAGTAGTATGGTGATTATAGGCTCCAGAGGGTCACCTGATTCTGAGTTTCAGCAAGGTATGTTGGGAAGGAGCATCAGACTATATAAGAAGCTGTTGCAAGCTTATGGGGGGTAGATATACTTTTAAAAGAAAAAAAAAAGAGGAAACATTTGATCTTAGAAGGGTTCTACTAAAGTTGTTATTAAAGTGTAAGATACAGAGAGTGACGAGTTCATGATGGGAAAACTCTGTGGTGATACGTTACAGCCACTGGCTTCAGATTGCTTGTTAGCACTTGTCCTTGTTTAGGGGGCCTATAGCTTCCAGATAAGATTAGAAGAAGCTCCATTTTCTTTTCTCCAGAGTATACCAGTGGAAAATGACTACTGCGTGCGAAGAGTTGAAAGACTGTTTGTTTTTCCTGGGAAAAGAAGCTTTTGATTTGACTGGCAAACCAAAATTCACCCTGTCAGCTCAAGGAAGTCTATCTCTGAGGAACTCTACTCTGAAGAGGTATGATGTCTATTACAGTTCTACACACTATCCACATAGTGGATCTCCTAACTATTGTGGTTCTTTTTATTGCTTTAACTAAAATAAGCACCATAGGGAGCTAATGGGACATGTCCATTTATATATCTAGATGCATACATGCTAATTTGTCATCTAGGAAAAATACTGCTTTCATGTTCCCTTGCAGACTAGAAGTTCCAGCAGAGGTCAAGAAGAAAAGGGTTAAAGGAATATAAATAGCTTGCGTTCACTTGCATGTTCTGAGTAGAAGAATATCTTGACCACAAAGATGTCTTGTGCTTAACCTGAATAGCTGTTGTCCAGAGCTACTGTTTTTATCTTTGCTGCTTGTATCATGACAAATACAGGCTCTGTTCCTATAACAAGCAGCAGTTTGAGACTGCTTTCAGCGCAGCTCCACGTGGCCCCAAGAGCCTGCCTTCATTTGCCTTGAAGCAGGATTGGGACCTTAAATTATAGGCTATTTGTGACCGACGCATATTATTTTTTTGTCTCCTGTACATCATCTAGAGTACTTTTGGTGCTACTAACCTGGTGATATTTATGATTTGGTACCTATGCATGATCTGACTGAATGAAACTGGTGGATGGATTGTCTTGTTGCCTTTAGCTCTGTTTGTTAGAGGGTTAGGCAAATGCAGTATATGAAGGATGCATAGTTATCAACTTCCCTTGGTGCATACTGTAGGTTTGGTGTGTCTGTATATGGTAAAGAACAGTTAGTATCTGGAGGTAGTACACCAGCAGACATGAACACCTAACTATGGGGAAGCATTGGAATCGGCTACCTAGGAAGGTGGTAGAATCTCCATCTTTGGAGATTTTTAAGGCCCGGTTAGACAAAACCCTAGCTGGGGTGATTTAGTGGGAGTGGTCCTGCTTTTTAGCAGGGGGTTGGACTAGATGACCTCGTGAGGTCCCTTCCATCCCTATTATTCTATGATTCTATGCTCATATTGTCATGGAAAATCTCTGATGCCTGGGAGTTTTGTTACTTTTATATTAAAATCGTTAAGATGTCTTAAAAGGAAGTATTTAAAAAGCTTGTTCTGATTTTTGTCACTAGCTTTAATAAAATAATATGCTAACCCAAAGATGGTAACTTCAAAATGCCTAATACAAAGCAAGTTCTTAATCATGCTGTACATCTGCTTCAAAAATGCTTATGAAAAACTAACAGCTTGGACTTGGCATCTCCTTATTGTCCTTTACCTGACACAAGGTATTCATCATCTCAGGGTAATAGGAGACCTGTGTTCTGGAAGACTCAGCAAAGGAGGGACAGTTAGGAAGACTTTTTTATGTGAATCTAACATCACCTCTGCCACCTTTGCTGAAGGGCTCATTATTATGTGCATAAATGGGGGGTAGTGACAGATGCCTACTTCACGGGAGCATGAAGATGAGTCAGTTTGTACAGTGCTTTGAAGGTGTAAAGTGGTGGAGTTATTGCTGCTGTATTCTAGGTATTTTAACCAGCAGGTGGCAATCTTCAACCCTAATTTAGTATGCTCTGACAGAAGAATTTTCCCTTCATGTAACATTTAAGAATTATTTTGTTGACCACTCAGTAAGCCAAACAAAGTGACATACAGACCAAGGAGAAAGACGAATGTCTTCACCAAATGGTGAACAAACAAAACCCATCTAAGCCAGCCAACAGAAGCATACAGAGCTTCCCTGTGTGAGATAGCAAATGCTGTGTTGAAATGCTTATGGGGGCTGGACAGAAGGATACAGAGAGATGAGTGGGGGGGAGAGAGTGTGTGTGTGTGTGTGTGTGTGTGTGTGTGTGTGTGTGTGTGTGTG
>ML685791.1:13408822-13451030 GCA_007922175.1 Pelusios castaneus
TGTGTGTGTGTGTGTGTGTGTGTGTGTGTGTGTGTGTGTGTGTGTGTTTCCATCTTGTGCTTCACATTCAGATGCAAAAACCTGATTTCCACTTTTAATCAAAAGATCGGGCTGATACCTTGGAGTTATCGCCTGTCAGGTTCTGTAGTAATGAAACAATAAATTACCTTCTGCTATATTGAATCTGGAAACTTGCAGATGAGCTTTCATACAATAGAAATATTCTTGAAGTGTAAGACTAAAGTACGTCAAGAATTACAAAGTTCTAGGTGTGGGCATGCTGTTCTCAATAAAATCAGTCTCTCTGTTGGTTTTTGTTCAAATGTACAAATACTATTAGACTCTAGTGAGATTAAATCAAATCAGATTCTAGAGCTGTTACTGGATTCTCTCTCTCTATTGGGGAGGGAGAGAAAAAGCTTTCTATCCTCTTCTTTCTTCTTCAGTGTTTCGGTTTTTCTTGGCTGACCTTATATTAAAATAAATGTTTCCAACATGTGCTCCTTTGTGGAGTGAAGAAGATTGTTTGTTTGTGTTTTGGGTTTTTTTTGCTGTGGATGAAAAGTAAATTGGGAATCTTACAGTCAACTAACAGCATACACAAGCTGACTTTATTACTATAAAAAGTAGGCCAGCTTCCTGTACTAACCTCAGGGCAGGAGCTATATAGGGCTGGTGTGTAACTCTCTTTCAAAGCAAGTTTCCTCTCTGAGGTAAACAACAAGGGGAGGATAGTTAATTAAGCTTTTTTTAAATTAAACTCTTTAATTTTTTAACACTTATTTCTGCTTACCTTTATTCCACTGAACTACTCTCATAATAGTCGTTATTCACTACCCTATATCAATGTATAAGTGCACGCTCACTCTAACTGGAATTGTAATGTGATTTGCTGCCAAAACTCATAGTGCTACTTATCTTCTATGTTTCAGGGTGCAATTTACATCAAAAATAAGTCTTCCTTTCTTAGTAAAGAAAGGAAACTATAAATGAAACATCAAGGATTTTGTGTTAGTCTAATTCAGCAAAAAAAACCAGAGTCTAGTGGCACCTAAAGACTAACAAATTTATTTATTGCATGAGCTTTTGTGGGAGAAAATCCCATTTCATCAGATGCTTGAAGATAGAGAAGAACAGATGAATGGAAGGACAATGACTTACACTTCCCAGCATTTATTTTCCTCCTGTTCATCTATACTTCTCCATCTTCAAGCACCTGACAAAGAGGGATTTTCTCCCACAAAAGCTCATGCAATAAATAAATGTTAGTCTTTAAAAGAGCCACTAGACTCCTTGTTTGTTTTATCAAGGATTTTGTGTCTCTAGTTGTATAAAATCAGTGGAACACTTTGTATTAAACTAAAGCACTCTTAATAAAATACATTGTATGTGAATTATGTTTGAGAGTAACAGCACTACTGGCATTTTAGATAACTCTAGTGGCCTTTATACTTGCTGTCATTTATCTGGTAGTTCTGGATGGTGTTGCATGGTTTCTGAACCTTTGTGCCCTTATGACAGTTGTGTTGGGAAGAAAAAGAAACAGGTCATCCCTGGAGGTGGATGGGGTCAAACAGTACCCTTTATTAACCACTCGTCTCGAGTGAGCACTGAGGAGGGGGTATTACAGCTCTTTTATCCAGAGCAGTATGGTAATACATGGCTCATACATTTATGATTGACAGTATTCCAAAGACCCTTATTTGGTGACCTCAACACCCAAATACTGATTATATCATGCACATAATTAGTCCCGCCTCTGTTTATTTGTTTACCGGTTTGGTTAGTAGTGCGCAAGTGTTTAACTCACAACATGTTACTTTTATCACAACAATGCCCATAATATTACTGACCATGCATTTTGCAAGGAGGAGAGGGGTGGGAAAGTTGATAGGTGTATTTCTTTCAAGGCTCTTATGTAGGAGTGAGAGAATAGTTTCTGTTGGTTACATTTCTAGCTGAAACCATAAGAAGGGAGCTGGGACAGGGAAGATGATAAATCTTTCACTAACTTCTAATTACAAAAAGCAGAGCCTGACTGTTACTATAACAACTGTGAACCCTGAACCTTAAGCAGTATCCCAGTGTCCAAGCATTACAAAATTACTGAATTAACAATTCCTAACAGGCAGGCAAAAAGTAAATTCTATTCTAAACAAATCTTGTTACAGGCTGAGGGTTACTAATCTGTTATTCTTATGTTATGTTTAAATATACATGCTGATTGCCCTTAATGCAGTCCCATGATATATCCTGTGACATGGGTCTGACCCAATTCCCAATGTTGCCTTATTTTAAACTTTCCTACAACCTGAACAACTCCATTATTAATTTGCTCAGATTTCAAGTTAAACCTCTGATCTGGTAGTTACTGAGAGCCAAATTGCATTGCTATTTCTATTGCTACCTTTCAGAGTAAAACCAAAGAATGACAATTAGTTAACTGTGCTTGAAGACTCTTCCCTTTATTATTTGTCCTTGTCTTTATTTATTTACTGATATTTTGTAATAAATACACAATCTCTGGAGATAACAGACAAATTTCAGTTGATTACGGTTGGAATGCTGTCCAAAATACTCACATTAAAATCCTCAAGAGGCTTTATAAAATCCACTCCCTCATATTTGGAAATCAAATCAGGCCAAAGTCTGTCCTTCAGATGTGCATATGCCAGTCCCATTGACGGATGGTGTAGTCCAAGGACAGAATTTGGTCCATAATATGTTTGTCTAGCAGTGTAATACTATACACCAAGCATATAGACCCAAAACTTCCTTCAGTACTTCACTATTCAATTTTAAAACAAAGTAAGGAGTCTACTGAATTCTGATCAGGATTTGAAAAATCCGCTCACCAGTTTCTTGGGAGAGGGAGGAGGCATGTATGTACATCTGCAGGGAAGAAATGCAGACCCATTTCTTCAGTTTAAGCTTTTAGTTTTACAAACCCCCTAAATTTCTAGTCAATGTAGCTGTGAATATACTTTTCTAAATAAGTGACGCAGTGTTTTGCTGCTTCAGGAAGACAATAGACAGCCCCATTGCCAATGAGGCTGCCCTTAGATTCATCAGTGGCTTGGAGCCATGTGTTTGTGTAATCATGCCACTACCTCAGCTTGTTTGTTGCAGTCGCAGCTGTGACCTCCATGCACTCGAGATGCTCTGGATTTAAGCCTGTAGATCCATGAAATGACAGAGCTGCGTGAGCCACTCTTCTGTAGTGCCCCAGTCAGCCCACCAAACTATTGTTTGGCATTTACCCCATATGTTGTTCCTGATCCTCTGTAGGGGTGCTCTGTGTTCCATTCCAGAAGATGGGGGACATTGAAGAGGGCAACATTTGGCCCTTAAAATGAAACAACATAAGCTCTACTTGTATCGACTCGTCCTTGCATAGACTCTTCCATTCAGAATAATATCTTCTAATTATTAAAGATGAGAAACAATTTCTTTTAAAGAGAGATTTCTGTGGAATCAGTCTTATGGGGTTACCACAGAGAAGCGTTGGTATGGCATACAAAACTGCATCAGTGCATCCTGACTCCTGATCACATCTCCAAGGCTTTGTGCTAGGATACCTGGAAAGAGGGATGGAGTGTGCAGGAGGAAGAAGGAAAGTAAGATGTCTCTCTGTCAACTTGCTTACATGGATGTTTTCTATCGTCTCTATTTACATAGTAAACTTGTTGCTGTAAGGATCATGTAAAAACTTATAAGAAGACAGCATTGGCACCATGGACTTTGCTCCTGATCAGGATCTTTGAGCTTACATGTAATATAAAGAGGCTTCATGATTAGATTTTTTTTATTGGTAAATGTCAATTTCATTGTATATATACATCAAGAAAATATTTCCATTGATAACTAATCAGTTTACCCATAAGCAAAGAGGAAAAAATGCTGCTCATTAGCGTTTAAGGATATTTACCTGTATATTTTGATGTTGACAGTGTGGTGGGTTTCTTTATAGACTATGTTTTTAAAAAAAATTTAAATTTAATCTCGGGGTGTATTGTCACTTACTTCTAAGTCATTCTAGCTCTGCTGGGCTCTGGCACCTCTGATTGCATACCTCCATATTTTGTTGGACTCTCAGTGCCACACTGGACCCATGACCCTCAAATTAGAACTGACAAAAGCAGCAAAATGCAAGCTTAAAACAATAAAATAGAAGGAATATCAAAAAGGTGATCTGGGAGGAGCTAAATGAACAAGAGACAAATCTGAGATGCTGACAAACACTGAGCAAACGCACATTTTTTTCAAAGCCCTATTGAAATGGAGATGGGTTTGTGACCAGGGAGGAATACTACAAGATCCCTGGAGTAAAGAGGTGATTTCACTGTAGCTCCTTGCAATCCACCCCTCTTCTCACATGGGTGCTCTATAAAAGGTCCGTAAGAGTTGCTGGTAGAGGCTGAAACAAGCTTTTATTAGAGCTATACTCCTATTGATCATAACAATGTCTAGAATAGCAAACTGAACCATATTTCTTTAACTTAAAATTATGGGACACATGCTTTTAATGACTTTTCCCAATACAGTCCTGAGGCTTCCTGGAGTTCCCAGTTAAGTAAGGAGAACAAGCCAGTGTGTGGTCCAGACATATTCTGGTAATATATTTTGATTTCTTGTTAATACCAATCTTTGGATAAAAGCCCTTATTAATTTACAGGATTTCTTACTGACTGATTTCAACAGCTTATGAGCCCAAAACTCTGGACTCCAAAAGGCACTCTGGCTGTGGGGATATTACACTGGGGATCTCAAGCCAATTTTGGTATCTCTGGTCAAAATTCACAACTTCACATTCACATTGAATGTGTAGAAACGCAGAATGAAGGGTTTAAGCTTCCCCCCCCCCCCCCCCTAAAGTGAAGATAAATTCAGTGAAACTGTGCTGTAAATGGGTCTTGGCACAACTGTAAATCTATTCAGCGGGCAAGCTCTCAGTTGGACTTCCTGTTCAGTTTTCTCAGGTCATGTATATGCTGCAGAATTGTCAACCTAACATACCTTGGCACAAAGCCACTGCAGTTATTAAATTGTATGTGTGCACGTGCACACTTGGCATCTTGTGTTGGCGGTGCATGTCCTCACCAGGAGTGCTTGTATAGACTCTATTGTCAGTGTGAGGTATTACAGTGGCTCCTGTGGCCAGGCCAGTGGCAGCGTCAGTGAGGCGGCTGCGTTGCTTACGTTAACTATCTTAACCTAATTATATCGACAGGGACGCTAAACTGCTCAGGGAGGTGCTGTTCGTAAATGGGCGTATGGAGGCACTTATGTCAGGAGGAGCCAAATTTAAGTGAAGACACTTCCACAGCTAGGTCTACGCAAGGCACTTTTACATCTTCTTAATCACACAGTGTAGGCCAGGCCTCAAATACAATGGTTAAAGATAGTACTCACTGCAGCTAAAAGATGAGTCATTCCCTTTGTGATCCAAGCACAATAGATAATGCACGTTGTATATCATATCCTTGTTTCCACTGGAAGAAAATCTAAATCACAAAATGATGACTTTAACAGGCATTGAAAAGAATGACCTAAACTTAGATTTTTCCAGGGCTCATTTGCACTTGTCCAATTCTGATTATTAAGCAAATTACTGGGCTCAGCCTCAAAAGCTAAAGGAAGGTCAGCCAAAATATGTCTGCTAATGTAAAAGTAAGCAAATGGAGTCTCTTCCAGTAACTCTCTTTAATTGTGTTCACTTATCTAATGTAGAAATTCAGGCTACTCCAAGATGTTTTACTTCATCTTCATATTTGTGTTAGTGTGGCAATTGTCTGAAATTGCAGAGCTAATACTTGTGGCATGTAACTGATCACTTAAATCCACCTCTGTACCAGATGACTTTAGGGTAGCAAATGTAAGGCCAAGTTTTTAAAAAGGCTCCAGAGGAGATCCTGGCAGTTATAGGCTTACAAGTCTAACTATAGAAAAAACCAGAATTATCACACATGTAGATGGACAGAATTTGTTAGAAAGGCAACATGGTCAAAAACTTCCATATTGGCTATGCTTAGTTTACAAATCAAAAGAAGACTTAACTATGTTCTATTTCCAGTAAGCTTAACTGAGCTGACTTTCTTTCTGCTTCATATGTTACTATGAGCTCCCATGGCCACAAATTCAGATATTGGAATCAGAATTTAGCTGTCGCTTTTGTTGATGCATGCCTGAGACAAGGGTTATTCCCAGTGCTTAATTTGTGCTTAATCTCAAGGTTTGACTGTTCATAGCCCTGCCTCTGGATGCTGCATCAGTTATAAATGTGTCTGTTTTTTTAAAAAAATGCTCGAGTCCCAACACCTCTTTCATTATGAGTTAAGCACTGGTTAGTCCTTCACTGATACACTGTTCCTGCTGTAGCAGTGTGCTATTTCAGTAGCTCTCTGCATGTTGGAGTGTCTCTCTATTACAGATCTTTAAGAGAATGGAGAGTAAAGTAGGGAACAAAATGGGACGGTGGGGGCATGGGGCTCCAACAGTCATGAAAAGAAGCTATCTTCCAGACAAAACTCACCCCTTGCTGGTCCCCAATCCAATAGAAAGTTTATTTGTGGGTTCAGTCATGAAGGGCTGACCAGATGTCCCCAATTTCTGGGGACAGTCCCCAATTTAGGTACTCTGTTCCTGGCAATAACCTGGCTGTGGCACCAAACAGCAATTTAAAAATGAGGCAAAATTGTAATAAATAAATGACACTACACTTCAGATTTTACCTGTATCTGGGGCTACCCTGGAGGTCGGAGGAGGGGTTGTGAGGCCAGGGGCAAATCACTGTGTGGGGTGTCCCCCTTAGCATTTTTATGCTGGTGAAATCTGAGGCTGTCATAACTGTCAGTTTGACTGCTCTGTTGAATAGTAAATGTGTGGCTAGAGAGCTTGGCTCCAGGGTCAGGCAAGCTACTGGGCTTCCACCTGGCTTTCTGGGCACCAGGCTTTCAGCCTGGGGGGGGCTGCCACCACGGCAATCTGCAGGTGGCTTCTGCCCAGCTTGCCAGCCTGGGAGGTGGGTGGCTGAAATAGAGGAGACTGCTATGGCTGGCTGGGACCCTGGGATGCGGGCAAGCCACAGGAAGCTGTGCCTGGGCTCTGAGCTGGGACATATTTGTTAGCTATAGATATGTTAATAACATTTATTTTTACATAATATGTATTTTTCAAAAGCAGTAACTATCCCTTACCTTGCCCCTGTCCGCATTTCCCCCTTTCGCCCCCGGCCCCTAAATATATGTCCCCATATATCTTTCCAAAATCTGGTCAGCCTGGTTTCAGGGTGTAAGTACCAATTAGTGATATCTTGGAAAAACTGACTTTAGAGATGTGGCATATGCACACTGTATTGTGAATGGCATGACCAGACAGCAAGTGTGACGATTCAAGATATATTTTGGGGGCGGGCTGACACTGTTGCTTATACAAGACAAAATCCCTAATATCAGGACATCTGGTCACGCTAGTTGTGAACAACTTTTTCCCTTTATATATTTAAAAGCCACAGTTGTGGCTTTACCCTAAATGGAAATGACTTATTTTTATTTTGTATTAGCTTTGTACTCATGACACCAGCCTTTCTTGACTTGCAATAATTCTTGGTGGCACAGAACTTCTGACTTCATAAGAATCTAACTACTAGAACTTCGAGTAGGCCATAATAGTGAATATAGGCACTCCCTTTCCAGAAGGCAGAGTGGAGATACCCTGATTAGGTTAGCTTATTCCAAAGAAAGCTGCCAAGAATCATAAATACATGGGGCTCTACAGCAGAATTTAGAATTGTAGTCTGAACAGGGGAAGCCAGTGTCAAGCTATTTACACTAAAAAATGCTGCCTTTTATCAGTTCTTATTTCAGTGGTGGTTGAGGGCTCTCCCCTTCTTCCAAGGGGCACTCAACACCATTCAGGCTTGAATATGTCCAAAAGGAAAATTGTCTTTTCCAGCCAGTGACAAAGTCCAAGTCCCCTCTAACTTTTCTGTTCCATTTGAAATGGTGGCTGACATTACTAACACTCAAAGCAGAAGAAGAGAAACATTCCTTATCAATTGTTACCTTTGACTACTGTCCTCAACAGGTGCAAGTGGAGAACTAGGTGCCTTAGGCTATGTCTATACTTGTAAAGTTGTCAACTCTGTTAAGTCAATTTAAGGTCGACTTTACATTGACTTAAGTCGACATAAGAGTGGCGACACTTTAAGTCAACTTAAGTCGACCTTGTTAAATCGACTTAACAATAGACATAGCCGTCCACACTGGGTTTAAGTTGACTTAATAAGGTCGACTTAGTGCTATTCCCTGTCCACACTGGCTTTAAGTTGATTTAAGGCTTAAGTCGACCTTCAGAGGTGATGTTGTTAAGTCTACTTAAGCTGTTATTAAGTTGACTTAAGGAAGTGATTAAGTCAACTTAATAAAAGCCCAGTGTGGACGCGGCTTTGTGTAAGTTGACTTAAGTGTCCTTAAGTCGACCCAAGTTGCCAGTGTAGATGCACCCTTAGAGCCTGAACCAAAGTTTAGGCATGAAGTGAAGGAGGATCTGACTTCTGAAAAACCCATTTGAGCTAAAAAGTGTTTGTAGCCTCTAACACTATGTAAACATTATTAATAATTTGCAGAGAAATGTCATTAGTATTTCCATTTACTCTTTTGAAAAAGCAAAAATAACTGACCAGTGGAATAAAAGGTGAATAAAAATAACCTCTCATTCTATAATGACTTTTATCTAGGACTTTGAAAATGCTTTATTTGTATTACCATAGCACCCAGGATCCTTTGTGGACCAGAACCCCCCTAGGCGAGGTGCTGTGTGCACACACATGCACAACAGAAAGATGGTCCCTGCCCCAGGGAGTTTACAGCTTAAATATAAGATGAGATAATAGATGAGGGCATACACATGAGCAATGAAACAATATGTATCAGCATGATAGGCAGTGGTCTATGCACATGTGAGGTAGATGAATATCACCATTCAGTTTACAGAGGGGGAAACGGAGTCATTGTCCACACTTAAGAATAGCATCAGTTCAGCAACTGATGCAGCTTTGTACCAATGCTGAACCCTAAGCATAGCCAAGGTTAAGCTATCGTTGTACCAATTGGAGTTGCTTTGCTTGAAAGAAAGCACTAGTGCTTTTTTTTTTTTTGAGGGCGAGATCACAACATCCATAGTGACTACATGTAAATCTATCGTACAGGCTCTTCCGATTTCAGATGCTACTATATATCCTTCTGATCAGTGCTTGCTGAAGTTTATGATGCATATGACTTAAAGGCGGAGTAATGGAGTTAGTTCTGATCTCAAGCAATACCGTAGGCTATATCTACACTTGCAAGTTGGTTCAAATTAAGGAAGTTTAATTCAAATTAACTTAAGCCTTGGCCACACTAAGCTTTCATTAGTTCGAATTAAGGGCTTCCTTAATTTGAACTAATAAATTTGATTGCTTAGTTCAAACTAACCCTTAATTTGAAATAGTTAGTTCGAATTAAGTCAATGTGGCCATATTAGTTTGAACAAACTGCTTAGTTCGAACTAATCAGCAGATTGACCTTCATGCAACTGACTAATTCGAACTAAGCAAGTGTCCTGCATTTGTAACCCATTAGTCTAAATGGAGAGTTTCCCTTTAAGCGATCTGTTGGGTCAGTGTTTTTTGTTTTTTTTTTTTCAGGGAGAGCTCTGGGTTTATTGCCAGCGGCGCGGCCCGCTTGCAACACAGTCTAGAAATTTCAGCTGCTGTTTGCAGCAACAGCAGCAGGATCAGGACTGAACGGGGCCAGAGCTGAAGGGGGAGTTTGCAAGAGTTAGACTAGGCAGTACCCAGCGTTGTAAAAAAGAGTCAGTTCAAGTGATACTAAGACGGGTGGTAACCAAAGCCCTGAGACTAGCAGCTTTACACCTGGAGGACAGTGCCTCACTCCTCCTCATCTTCCTCCTCCTCCAGGGCTATTGGTCTGGGGCCAGAAGCCCCAGGCGTGCCCCACTGGATGGAGACGATCCCACTGAGGAAGGCATAGCCAATCATCGTTGCCAATCCCACCAGCACTGACAAGATCTGGTTGCGCCGCTTGTGGGGTTCCTCCTCGGACTCGGTCCCTTCAGCAGCTGACGTCTTGGGGGTGCTGGATGGGGCGTCCCCTCCGTCCCAGGGGAAGTAGAGGCTGAGGATGGAGGTGCAGTAGTCACACAGGTTCTGCAGGGATTTCAGGTGCTGCTGCAGTTTCCCGTTGGGCAGTTTGGCTTTCAGGAGAGGTGCCAGGTGACTGAATACAAACACGTCCAGGGAAGCAGGCGAGTCTCCAAAGAAGAACTTCTGGTCCCCGAGGCGCTGAGACAGGAGTGTCAGGCACTCCAGGGCTTCCCGATACATTTCCTTCTCCAGCTCCTCTTCGTCTTCCAGACAGCTGTCCCCCCACATCAGCTGCAGCCGCTGCAGTTGCCGCTTGTGCATGCAGTTGGGCAAGAAGAAGTTGAGTGGGAAGGGCATGGCTTCTGCGTACCACTTCCATGTGTGCTCCACATAGTTCTTTGCATCGACCCAGAACGTGTGAATTGGGTCAGTGTTGCTAGGCAGATTTAGAGGCTTAGAGCCAGAAGTTTCTGGTCTGTGGAGTGGCAGCTCTGAGCATGCTCCACAGTGTCCCCTGCTGCTTGCTGCTGGAGTGAGATGCCCGAGAGCCAGCAGCCAGGGTGGTTGGTTTGAGAGGAGACTACAT
Organism: Pelusios castaneus; assembly: GCA_007922175.1. Classification (NCBI taxonomy): domain Eukaryota; kingdom Metazoa; phylum Chordata; order Testudines; family Pelomedusidae; genus Pelusios; species Pelusios castaneus. The sequence continues at coordinate 13,419,553 of ML685791.1, forward strand.
GTTCTGTGCACAGGGAGAAGCGAGCCAGGCGCAGACAGCAGGCTGTTTCCCCCCACTCTGAAGCATTTTGCTTCAGGTCAGTGATATTGCTAACCCTCCAGCAGGGCAGTCTGGGGCACTGGGTGCAGAGATGGGACCATTGGAAGAAGAGGAGGGTTTCTTTTAATTGGGTACTTTGAGTTGTATTAAATACTGGGGGGAATGAACAGTTCTTTAATGTAATAAGGAGGAAGAGTTAATTATACTTTGTTATTCTTAGAGTTGTATGTTTCCTTCCTTCCTTCCATCCATCCATCCATCCATCCATCCATCCATCCATAAAAACAAAAAAAATGAGTGGTGCCTAAGCAGCAAGCTGACCGAAGAGCAGGAGTTTGCCTGGAAGAGTCCAGCAGACAAAGAGCAAGGAGCTGCTTCTTCCTACTCAAGCCTTTGAGCTTAGCATACAGAGACGATCACTGAGAGCCAGGTGAACTCCACCAGAACTTTGGGACACTTGAGTGGATAGTGTTTGTGGGGGGCTGCTCTGTTTAAATTAATTTTTTTCTTGTTTATATGTGTTGTGAAATAGTAAATGTGAGTTCCCAAAATTAGCCACATCTTGTTATAGATTTATAGGGTAGTCATTATTTTGTTTCTTAAATCATATGATTTATAAAGTTAATGTTTAATAAAACTCATTACTTTTCTTTCTATGTTTTTATTTGCTTTGAACAATCTTTGCCGTGAGTCCAGTCATACAGACTGGATCCTGGGTCTCCAGCTGCTTTCTCCACAGGGATTGGGGTGTATTTCTGTGAGGCACTGGAGAAGGGCAATTTAATTAATTTTAGCCCACCCGAAGGTTACACATTGACATGGCTAGTTCGAACTAGCATTCTAGTGGGGCCATGCTAGTTCCAATTAAGTTAATTCGAACTAACTAAAATTAGTTTGAATTAATTAGTTTGAATTAACTAATTCGAACTAGCTTTTGTAAGTGTAGACATAGCCATAGATATTAGCTTCCCCAAGCCCCCAAACAATCTCATTGTGATGGTATATTTGCAGTGACATACTGGGACTAAAAATCGCCCTGTCACTTGGAGGTGACAGAGGGGCAGGGGAAGGGACGGAGCCAGAAGGGGAGCAGGTACTCCCAGGAGGGGAGCAGGATGCTGCTGCTGGGCCCATGTGGTGGCATGTGGGAGAGGGGCAGGGCCTGGAGGTTGAGTGGAGCAGCCAATGTGCTCCAGTCCAGGTGCCACTGGGCCCACATGGTGTTGGAGGAGAGGCAGGGCACAACTGGAGGGCCTGATGAAAGGCTGGCAGGCTGTACTTCACCCTGCTGTAGTGTCTGTGTGGCTCTTCCCTCATCCCGTGCCCAACTGGGTGGGCCACCAGCATTGGAATGCACTGGCTCCTCTGACATTTGCCAGGTGGCCGGTCCATAGCCAGTCATATATGCATTTGAACTGTGTGCCTCAAACCTCTCTCCAATAACATCAAAATGTTAGACAGGTGCTCTTTTAAAATGAAGAAAAAGGAAAATTGATTTGAATAAAAGTGCTCTCAAAAGAGTGAGGCAAAAATTTTAGTCTGAAAACAATTCTCAAATGATGTATTTTGGTGGGGCATTTCCTTTATGGCTTTGTTAGAGCTTTGTAATGCTCCTCTGTATCATCTTACTAATCTATGAGAACATGACTATAAAATACTGTAGTGTCCAAGCAGATCCATACCCCTTGCTTTAAAGAGCTCTAATGTATTAAAGGGTTTTCAAACAAAAATAATCTCTGGTATTCTTTCTCTGTGCTGCCTGAGTATCCTGGGCCAATGTGCAACTGTCTGCTTTTCCAGGATAAATTGTGTCCTAAGGAAGCTGTTTGCTGTGAATGAGGAGTCACATTTATAAAAAGACCTTGTGCCGCATTATGCTACTTACAGTGTATGCTTGGATAGTGCTCTTATTGCTAAGAACACAATATATGCTATCTCACGTGCAGGGTGACAGATGTTTGACTGTTTGAGCACTTATTAAACATGGTGCGCATGCAGAGCAAACTGGAGGAGCATGGAGGGATAACACTAGATGTAATGTCAGCCAGTAAGCTTCCTTGATATGTGAGGTTGACTAGATTAAAGGAAAATCCTGCCTCCTATTGCACCAGCTGGAGTGGAGGAGGGGAAAGGAAAAATGTAGAGATCCTAGGTCCCATGAGCACTGTCTAAAGCAGCAACTGTGGAGGAGTTTCTTCATGTGTTCAAGATAGTGCTAGGATGAGAAATAGGCTTTTCTGCAGCTTGACGGCAGTTTACTGGTATGGGAAAGGAACAGGTCATCAGCGTTCCTCCATGCATGCTCTATTTTGATCAGCAAGAGGTGCTGGAAAGTTGCATGCTGTGCTCTTCTTTAAAAGAGCAAAGGGGTAGCTGTGTTAATCTATTATAGAAGTCCTGTGGCACTTTTATAAATCTGTTAGTCTTTAAAAGTGCCACAGGACTCTGTTTTTAAAAGAGCAGTAAGCTTCCCTTTCTCGCCTGGCCCATCTCTCTCCTTGTACTGCAACTTCCAAGTGTTGTAAGACTCTTCAGTATTGACACATACTGCTCTTCACACCACCATGGTTCAAAAGACAAGGGCAGGATGTGCCTTTCTGAAATGTGTCTGATTCACCTGTAACTTCCTTGAAAATCTGGACAGCTCCAGATAAACAGTCTCTGTTTCCCCCTATAGAATAAATTGGTTACAAATTCCTCCTGCAATTGTGGGGATACAGTCTAAAGAAACATGAAGTATATGGTGAGAACTCGCAGGGCGAGGGGAGGGTTGCTTTGAATGAATACAGTTTTCTTTGTAGACATGTGAAAGAAACAAGGACTTAAAAAAAATGCATGTGGAACCTGATCCAAAGCCCACTGATGTCAGTGGAAAAATTCCCAGTGACTTCAATGGATTTTATATTGGTCCCTTATCTCTCCAGTACATTGTCATCTTTTGAGGACTGTACAGCGACAGCAAAAGCAATGCAGTAATCTTAAAAAAAGCCCATAAAAACCTTATTAAAACTCAGTCAGATATTTTGCCAACTACAGAAGAAAAAGGTTTAGAAACAAAATGAAGCAACACGAAGATCTTTGTGGCAAGGATTGACTGTCCTCATTGTTTTTACACTACTTAACACACTAGGAACTCTGGTAGTACTATTAAATAGTAACAGAAGATCAGGATAATATCTTTCTACCTCATCAAAAAAGAGTCAAGCTGCAGTATTCTGGACATCCTGTTCCCTCCAAATTTTAGACTCTATGGGATGAAATTCTGGCACCACTGAAGCTAATGGGAAAACGATTGTATTGCGTAATATGGCCAACAGTATGACTTGCCAATGTGTATTTTGATACGACATGACAAAATATAGCATTGTGCCTGAACACTCAGTAGCCAATAAGCCAAATTACTACCAGGTACATCATTTATGACACTAATCTTGGTGATTGGAGAAGGTTTGGAAAGCAACAGTGGGGTATTTTCATGGTCTCAACAGGCAATGTGATAGTGTTATGTGTACATCATGAGTGGGAAGATGACCTCTGTGGGAGGGACTTAAAAGGGCTTTGCAGGTTGACTACATTAGTGAATCAATGGTCATCATCTGTCATCAGAAAGTCATATCATGCTGCTATAGTCCAGTAGCTATCTGTTGCAGAAATAAGGTATTCTCTAGTTGAATTTTTTTTATATATAATAAAGCTTTATATAAAAGCTTATGTAAATTTCTGCTCATGTTAAAGATGACAAAGTAGAGCAGAGGCAAAATAGATGGGAAGCTTGCAACAAGTTCAGAGAGCCGGCCTGAATTGTTTTTAATTGTGGCTGGGTTTTTTGTTTTTCATGGAGTGTTAAAAATATCAATTTTCCTTCATGTTTTTGGCAAGATTGTAGCCTGAAATGATGACTTCATGAGATCAGCCGACCACACAAAGAGAGGGGGGGAATTCCACACTCTTGTTCTAGACAGTCTCATGAGATTTCAGCCACATGCAAACAGGCCCATTCTAATGTTGGATCTCAGTTGAAATCAGAATGACAGATAGAGTTGGATCCAGGAATTTGAATCCAAACCCCACTATGGTCCCCAAATACAAAGGGGTGGGGGTTCAAGGCTTTGTTAGCCCTTATTGGTAGCACAGTGCACTTCAGTCATCATTCCTTTCAGGGGATTTCCTGCCTTGTAGGGGATTTTTCATTGAATAATGCTGAATTCTTGTGAAAGGCAATCCCTTCAGGAAAGGGGACATTTTAAGTAGATAGGATTTTCTCTGTAAGAGCACAAATAATAATGCTATCAGCTTTAACAATGTTACAGTTTAAGAATAAATAACAAAGCAATGTCTAGCTCTGAATTTTGATTACTATAACGGCACTGCACTTTGGGATGCATGCGAGTCCCAGTGTTAATGGCCTCTTGACTTTTAAAAACATGGGCTTGTAGTTGCAGGTCATATGTCTGTATCTAGTCATGTGCTCTTCAGGAAACTACATATAAAGTTTCTTGCTCTTAGTCTAATAAGCCCAATTTGAGAAAAGGGATCTGACTCAAAATGTAGTATTTGGACTGCCTCAGAAGGTGAATCTCCTATTGATTTACAGTTGCTTTAATTAGGCAGCACATGCCCATGGGCTTTGTACCAGACGAAACAATAAACAAATGCCTTTGAAAGTCCTCTGGAGTCGCTTTTAATTGAAAATGGAGGTCATCTCAGTTACAAGTAATCCCTCGCCATTATATCACTTGTCAGTCTGACAGTCATCTGTTTGCTTATATTTTAAACCATGTTCAGATATTGGATTTACTTCATATTTTGCAGACTCTGCATTAATGTGAAGCAACTCAATTCAGCAGTAAATTTTTCTGGAGAGACAGCTAACCACTTTGTCTAACTATCCCTGTTCCACTCTTTGTTGCTTTTCATTTTAAATCTCCCAATTTAGTTCCAATAAAAAGCAAAAGGAAAATGCAGACCAGCTGCAGCATAAGCATTATTGAATGCTGTAACCATGTTGATAACTGGGCAGGACACCAAAATAGAAGGAACAGTCCACCCAGTGTGAAATACATCTGAGAGAGAGAAATAAAATAGATCTATGAAAACAGTTCTTAAAAAAATCTCCCAAACATCTGTTTCTCTCTGGCATAGAGATTTATTAGCTCCATAAAGTTTAAAAACAATTTAACTATTGTGTTGTACTCTGGAGTTGGCCCTGGTTTATTTCATGTATCATCTCCTAACATGGCTGCTTTAGAAGGGATACCTAAATCCCTACTGATGCCTCAGCTGGCATTCCGTCACACCTTTCCAGAATACAATGGAAAGGCTCCCATGAGCTTCAGTGGGTGTTGGATCAGGACCTAATGGCCAAGTTTTCAGAGGGATTGAGCACCTGAAGCTCCTGGCATTCAGCACTTCTGAAAATTATGGTCCTCAGTCTTACAAGATACAGCCTGTGGTATATCCCTGCACCTGTGTGATGCTTTATTAACTTAAACAAAACTCTCTGGAGAGCAACATTTTGGTATATCATTTTATACTGCCACTCAGGACACTGTTTTGTTTTATGTGATTTTTTTTTTATCTATATAAATTTTGCAGGGTATTTGTAATATATAATTTCTAATTAAATATGATCAAAAGGATTATTTTTTACATGAAGCTATTAGACAAAAGCTTCTGGCATTGGATCTGGAGCTTCAGGGTAAACAACTTAAAAGCGTTCAGAGGAAATGACAGATTGACTTGTGAAGGCACTAAAATGATTGTAATATCAAATGTGAGTCATTGCCACCCATGTGGTAGAAGCTACAGTGACCAGTATAACAAAAAACTTTTTAATAACTGAAAAAGAAATCAGTCAAGTATATTCTTCATTCCAGCAAATGATGGAATGATATGGATACAGCAGAGTTTCCATCTATAAGCTCAATTTTGACAAGCTCTCATTTAAAATCTGCCCTAAAATTGGATATATTGTATGTGCCTGAGATAGACTTTCTCTATCAAAAATAGAAGTGGTCACTACAGTTCAAGACATGTCTCTTCTGCCACTGTGTTACAAAACAAAGGAGTGAAATAAAACTTGGTTTATAGGATTCATCAAGTTCGGATCCAGCATTCACGAACAACGTTTACTTTAAACTCTCATTTGAAGTTAAGACTTTAAATAGTATTGGGTGACAGACCTCTTTGATAGAACAAATCTAAGAAAGGGCACCCAATGACTTCAGAAGTCCTCATCTTTAATTATTTTATATATTATATATAAAGCCCTCTTTGCTATGTTGATAATCCTGACATGTAACTGGCTTCTAGCAAGCCTTGTCAAAAGAAAAACTGATCCCAGTTCTTTTTGTAGACTAGAACCATTAAGTAGGAGTGAGGAATGCTGGTCTTCATCCATTTGATGAACAGTACAATATATTGTGTGACGGGGTCTAAAGGCATTTCCTGCTAGAGTTTCTCACTGCCTTGGCGTAACCCAGGCTGAAAAAGTGCCCTTTTAAAAAGGAAGAGTTCAAACCTCCTGGGATTCCCTGGAAAGGGCTTGCATGAGCAGCTGCAGGCAGAATCACCAAGAGTTCTGCAAGAGACACCCTGTGACAACTTGCTGTAGTAGAAAGTGGAATTTACCATTCACTACTTCCCTATTCCCTACTAGTCTGACACATTGACATAAACTGCATTATTTTAATGGACATGATTCCCTAGTGTCATCTAAATGCTAAACCTGGTCCCATTTCAATTAAAGCCAAAACTCCCAATGATTTAAATGCAGGAGGATCAGGCCTCTACAGCTCATGTGCAAATAAGAGGGAAAGCCTAAAGAAGACTCCTTCAGAAGAGGGAAACTAGCTTTTTTTCCCTTTTCTTTTTTTAAGCTAAGTGTTTCTGCTCTCCTTGAAGTTCATGAGAATTTAGCTATTACCTGCAGCAGGCGTACATCTAGGCCTAAATTATCCTATATATTCTGCATTTTATCTCAGTTTCAGACCTGAGATAAGCTAGTACAATTTCTTTGTTTTATTCCTTTAAAACTGGGTCTGAATTCTAGCCAGCCCATGTAGTCAGTTAAACTGAAAACATTTAGTTCAGCCTTTTCATCTTCAGACTTGCTCCATTATTTGCTTTCTCTACATTTAAGAATACGTTTGAGAGACCATGGAAGTTTGCTTTTAATTATCCCATATGTTGGTAATTCTACACAGTGATCCATACTACAGTATAACTTATTTTAAAAAAGCAGTACTTTTACAAGCTTAATATGCACATAAACAGTACAAAAGCAAAGCAAAGTTTTGGTGCTGAATTGGGTGCATTTGAGTTTTAAAAAGTAGCACATTGACAGGTTTTGTTGTTAAAACTAGTTCAACTTTCGGTCTCTAGCATGTGATGTAACAAAACTGATATTCCATCCTGTTCTTCTCTCAGCATATGGTAAAGCTTTGTTTTGAGCATTTGACATAATTCAGTTTCATTTAAAAAAAAACAAACAAACATAAACTCTAAGGGCCTCCTTGTATTTCCTCTGTCCAAAAAGCACTTCTATTCTGCTAAGTACTGTTTGGAATTCACAGTTTGTATAGCTATTAACTATGCCGGCTGTTGTAATCTATTTTAAATTAACCCTTTGTAACCAAATTCATTCAACAGTATTTCTGAACCACTCTACATTTTATTTTCCTACTAAGGCTATGTACACACTACCAGACTTTTCGCGCAATAAGCCTGTTGCGCAGTAAACGTTCCGTGGTTGTTGTTGCGCAAAATCGCGTACACACTCGGCGGACTCTAACGGAACAGAGCCCCCCCCCTCTTTTCGCAGTCCTCCAGGAAAGCAAAGTGAACTGTGGGTACCTATCCCACAGTCCCCCGTATCGGTAATTCGCTCTTTGTATCCTGGGAAGAAGAAGGCTCACGCTATGCTGCATGGGATAATTCTTCATTTCTCGTGGTGCATTCTGTTACCAACGCTTCACAGCAGTTGCCACTAGCAACGAGCGCGAAATTTAAACTGAAACGACTGTCTTTACGGAACTGCCTTTCCAGAATCACCATGGATTCAGCTCTGATCCTGAATGCTGCGTTCAGCATTGTAAACACAGCCCAGCTTCTGATACAGTACGCCTTTATCTCTGATTCAGAGCAGGATTCGGATGACTCGAGTACGGAGACTGACAGCCGTGAGAACAAAACTGAAATTCTGATCAGTTTCGCAGACCAGCTGCACAGCGTGAACCGCTGTATCTGGTCATGGCAGACGAGCACAGACTGGTGGGACCGAATCGTTCTTCAGCTGTGGGATGATGATCAGTGGCTACAGAACTTTCGAATGCGGAAAGCCACATTTATGGAACTCTGTCAGGAGCTAGCCCCTGCCCTGCGGCGCAAGGACATGAGGATGAGAGCCGCCATCTCCGTGGAGAAGCGTGTGGCTATTGCCCTATGGAAACTGGCGACTCCGGACTGCTACCGCTCGGTCGCAAACCAGTTCGGGGTCAGACGATCGACCGTCGGAGTATCACTTTCACAAGTCTGCAAAGCCATCAACCGTCTTTTGCTAAGGAGGACGGTGACCCTGGGGAACGTGAGGGAGATCATCGCTGGATTTAATGAGTTGGGCTTCCCGAACTGTGGGGGTGCAATAGATGGCACTCACATCCCTATTCTCGCGCCCGACCATCTCACCTCCGAGTACATAAATCGAAAGGGATACTTTTCAATGATTCTTCAGGCACTGGTGGACCATCGTGGTCGCTTTACGGACATAAATGCGGGTTAGTCAGGAAAGGTGCACGATGCTCGCATATTCAGAAACTCTGGACTGTTCCGAAGGCTACAAGCGGGTACATTTTTTCCAGACGAGAAAATGACAGTGGAGGTGTTGAGATGCCCGTAGTCATCCTGGGGGACCCCGCCTACCCACTGACGCCATGGCTTATGAAGCCTTTTACCAGGAAGTTGGATCCTGCCAAGGAGCGGTTTAATTACAGGTTAAGCAGGTGTAGAATGGTTGTAGAGTGTGCCTTTGGCCGTTTAAAAGTGCACTGGAGATCGCTGTACGGCCGGCTAGACCTACATGAGGACAACATTCCAATTGTCATTTCCGCGTGTTGTGTCCTTCATAATATTTGCGAAAACCGGGGGGAGAGATTTCTGAACTCGTGGACAATGGAGGCTGAACGTCTAGAGCAGACGTCCTCAAACTACGGCCCGCGGGCCGGATACGGCCCGCCAAGGTTATTTATCCGGCCCCCGCCCCTGCTGCGGCCTGCCCCATGCGTCTGGGGCAGCGGGGTGGCCGCGGCCAGGGCAGGCTGCCGGTCTCCCACCCACCGGCCGCCTCGACTTCCTGGCCCAGAGCCGACCCCGTCCCGCTCTCCCGACAGCGTCGGCCTCCCGGCACGGGGCCAGGATCAGGCTCCATTGCCGGGGTCTGTCTGCCCTGCCGGGGCCGCGTTCGGTCCCCGCCGGTGCTCCCTCCCAGCTGTGCAGGCTGCGGCCGGGCTGGGGAGATTTAAATCTCCCGCCCTGAGCATGCGCAGATACAGCGTGCTCAGGGCGGGAGCGGCCTGGCCGACAAGCAGCTCTGCTGGCCGTCGCTGTAGTTCCCAGCCTCCGGCCAGGTAAGGGGGCTGGAGGGAGGCCTGGAGAGGGGTGGGGGTGGGGACAAGGAGACGGGCCGGGTTAGAGGGGTGGGGACAAGGAGACGGCCTGGGTTAGAGGGGTGGGGGTGGGGACAAGGAGGGACCCCCGCGCAGGCCGGCAGCCCCCACCGCCCCCTCCGGACCCCCGGGGCTGCTTCCTTTCTCTTTTTTCTCTTCCTCTTCCTTTCCTTCCTTTCCTTTTTTTCCCCTCTTCTTTGTCTTCCTCTCCCCTGCCTTCCTTCCTCTTCTCTGCCTTCCTTTCTCTTCTTTCTTCCTTTCCTTTTTTTCTTTTTCTCTTCTTTGTCTTCCTCTTCCCTGCCTTCCTTTCTCTTCTTTTCTTCCTCTCCCCTGCCTTCCTTTCTCTTCCCTGCCTTCCTTTCTCTTCTTTCTTCCTTTCCTTCCTTTCCTTTTTTCTTTTTCTCTTCTTTGTCTTCCTTCCTTCCTGCTCTTTCTGTCTTTGCTTCCTTCCTTTCTTTCTTTTTTCTTTTTCTCCTCCTTCCTTCTCTTTTTTCTTTCTCTCCCTTCTTTTTTAAAACTTTTTAAAAATTAATTTTAAATAAAAACCTTTCTTAAAATTAGATTTCAATTCCAAATTCATTCCAATTAAATTAATTAAACACAATTAATTAATTAATTCTATTTACAATCACTTTATCTTCAATTAATGCCTATAATTTCTGTCTTGTGAGTTTTCCCCAAAAATTTATTCTGAAAAAGTTTTTCACACGGCTTGAAAATTTTGCACACAAGCCACCAAACCTAGAGGGAACATTGGCTACTAGTTGCGTACACAACAGCAGGCCAGCAGGCTAACATCGGTCAGTCCCACACTCTGGGCCTGGCCGGAGCCCACAGCACCAACAAAAAGTGTGTGGATGCATTACTGCCTGCCACCCAGTACCCAGAAACACAGGCCAGCAGCAGACGTGATAGCTACGCATTCACGTTTTTTTCTAATTATAATACGGCCCCCCAACAGTCTGAGGGACCGTGAACTGGCCCCCTATTTAAAAAGTTTGAGGACCCCTGGTCTAGAGTGTGCCTACCAGCAACCGGACACCAGAGGTATCCAGGGGGCGCAGCTTAGGGCCGTGCGCATAAGGGAGGCGTTGAAGGATCATTTCACGAATGGGGACTGATAGGCTGCTTTTTAGTTTTAGAAATCACTGCTATTGTTATGTATTTTTTACTTTAGAAACTCAATGGATATTGATTGTTTGATTCTTTCTCTTTTATTTCTTTAACAACCCACGCCCAGGGCATACTAACACTGCAAAACAATAAAGTCAGATTAAATTTACAAATGTCTCAACTTTATTAATACAACACAAATGAAACGTAAGCTGTAAGGAGAGGGGGCTATAGGTAGGTGTAGGTGCGGGACTCCATGACATATGTTGGGGGAGGGGTAGAGGTGACGGTATACCAGGGGTGTCCCTGGGGTTCAAAAAACTGTTTGGGGGGAGAGTGTTGTATGGTTGGTGGGAACGGGGGATGTGGGTGCGGGGGGGCGGGGGGGAGGGCGAGCCTGGAGCAGACCGACCATGGTCTTCAGCAGCTGGGTCTGCTCCTGGAGAATGTCTATTAGGGCATCCTTCTGCTTCGTCCTCCTCTCGCTGTTCTCTCTCCTGTCCTGCCTGCACTGCCACCTCCATTGCCTTGTCTCCCTCGCAGATGCCTCGTTGGAATGCATCAGCTCCTGGAAGATATCTTCCTTGCTCCTGCAAGGCCTCCGCCTTATCTTTCTCAGACAGTCAGCAGCAGCTGTACACCGTCCAGCGAAGGTCGTTCCTGTGTAAATATGAAACAGTTTGAATGCCGCAATTGTTCTCACTCTGTTGAGGTGCAAGTAAGGATGCTCTCCCTACGCATTCCGATGTTACGCGGGACAAGAAATACCGGGGGGCAGAAACAAGTTTTGCAAAGCGAGGGACAGGTTGCTGAGAGTAGGCACACGGGACAGTGGACAATTAGCATTGCTTGTTCTGACCCTGTGTCAGAGATGGCTGCAATAGAAGCCGATATCACACTGCTTAGAGTGCCTCTGCAAGCAAGAATGAATCTCCTGCATGTCGCTGACTTCCAGCCGAGACCTTACGCTGCTGGATTGTGCACGGCCATGGTTCCCGCGGCAGTGCTTGCGAGCTTGAGAGGGAGAGTCTCCCTGAATGGGGGAGGGCAAAGGCTCGCTCTACCATCCAATTTTAAAAGAAGAATTTGGAGATATTTGGAGTACATGTTTAGTGACTTGAAAGGGGATGACTACTTGGCAATCGAGGCATGCATTGATGCGCTTTTTATGTAATGCCAGTAAGACCCCGCCAAACCATTAACCCACAGAAAACAAGAAACATAAAGGAGTACTCAATGCCTTATCTTCATGTACACGCTAAGCTGTAGCTGCTAGAATACAGAGCACTGCAAACGTAACTTACCGGAGCTGCCATCGGCTGAATCAGGGGAAGGTGTGGAAAAGGAATCCGCGGAGCTTGTCTCTGGCGGGGTGGTGAATAACTCCTGGCTCCTGATGTCGGTGGATCCGTTGTCACCGTCCATGTCCTCTTCCTCCTCTGCTTCCTCGTCGACGACGGCATCGTCGCCTTCTGCTACCCTGTCCTTTTCGGACGCTGTCGCCGAAGTGTCCAGGTTGAGATCGGGGTGGTTGTGGGATCGCCGCCCAGGATCGCCTCCAACTCCTTGTAAAAGTGGCATGTTGCCGGCGCGGAGCCGGAGCGCCGGTTTGCCTCTCTGGCTCTGTGGAACGTTATCCGCAGCTCCTTCACTTTGGCCCGGCATTGCAGAGTGTCTCTCTCGTACCCCTTCTCATTCATCGCCTGAGATATTTGACCAAAAATGTCAAAATTCCTCCGGCTGCCACGTAATTGTGACTGCACGGCGGACTCTCCCCAGATGCCTATCAAATCCATCACCTCTGCTGTTGTCCAGGCTGGAGCTCGTTTGCTGCGCTGCGACGACATTGCAAGCGGAGCACACAGAGGCAGCAGCACTGAACAGCAAACCAGAAGGAAGAGTGGGGAATTCAAAAATTCGCGGGGCAGAAGGGGAGGTCGGGAAACATGACGTCACAGCAACAGAGTACAGAGGGAAGTGCAGAAGGGATGGGATTGGAATTGTGGGCCATTTCCGGAGGTTTCGCATTGCGCGGTAACCGTACACACACGGGCTGTCGCGCAATAGCTATTCCGCGTTAGACGCTACCACGCTCGTTTTGGTGGTTTACATTTTGCGCAACAAGAGGGCTCTTAACGCACAAAAACTGTAAGTTCAGTGTGTACGCTCGGCTTCTTATCGCGCAATAAAGGGCTATATCGCGCAATAACTTCGTAGTGTGTACAAGGCCTAAATATTTGCACTCTAGAGGATGGGGGTGGGGAAATTACCTGGTGATAAATAGTAGGCTAAAAATTATGGCTAAGACTTTTAAACTTGAGGGCCTGATCTAACTCCTATTGAAATCAATAGAAAAAATCTGATGTCAAAGAAAATTGCACGAAGCCCTAAATTTCCTCAGTTCTTGAGGTGCATAAATGAGATGGCTTAAATGGACCTGACTTGCACAGTATGGATACTCTGCATTTTCTGAAAATTGGGCACTTTGAATTGGCCACCCAAAACTTTAATTACCCTACATCGTGATTTACTTAGTCTTTTCCCTAGTGTGGAAACCAAAGATCAAAACAAACGTGTGCCCCATAAAATCTGCAGTTTTAAGTGAATAAAAGTGGCATGCTATATTGAACTGAACATAGAGAAGGAGGCATGTTAGTGCATGAGGTTTGTGGATTTTCTGTGCTGTGAGGAGAAAGATAAATGAAAAGATGCGTTGAAGAGACATGGGCTCAAAATAAGCAGGGGAAAAACAGACTGTATGGTATGTAACTACAGTAACGTGAATGCTGAAGAATTAATCTTGAAACTACATGAGGAGATGATACAAAAAACAGTATTAAATATCTGGGTTCCAGAATAAGGAGAAAGAAGGACTAAATTAGAGGTAGGACAAATGAACACTTTTCTCAAAGGCTATGTCTACACTTGCTAAAATTAGTTCAAATTAGTTAGTTCAAACTAACTAATTCGAACTAGCATGGCCACACTGGAAAGTTAGTTTGAACTAAGTTAGTTTGAATTAGCGATCCCCATGCATTTGAATGGCCGGTTAATTCGAACTAAGAAATGAGTTTGAATTAACATGGCCACATTGGTTATTTCGAACCAGTTAGTTTGAATTAACCCCTTACTTCTGAAGCCCTATTCGAAGTTATTAGTTTGAATTAAGGAAGCCCTTAATTCAAACTAATTAAAGCCTAGTGTAGCCATGGCTTTAGTTAGTTTGAATTAGGCCTCCTTAATTCAAACTAACTTGCCAATGTAGACATAGCCAAAGAAAGCTAAGGGATCTGGAATATGACAGAAACATTCAACTTAAAATCAAAACGTTGAATCTTTTAGTTTTAATATATGGTGCTGAATGTTGGGCAACAAAGAAGCCTGAGCAAATAATCCATTATACCATTCATCTACTTCAACATCTGGATTTCTGTGGAACAAGATAACACATGAGGGATGTGTACATTAAAGACGTGCTCAAAGCAACACTCATAAATGAAAAAATGGGGGAGTGCTTGTTCAGATGGGTTGGTCATGTAAAGTGCAGTCCTAAGAACTATGTGGATAACAGTCCAATAGATTAGCACTTCATTAAGACAGATGTCAGCCTAAGAAGTAGGGGTGGGATGTCATATTAAGAGGGTGGTCTGATAGAGGATATGGCACCAAACAGAGAACTTTGGAGAGAGATGATTCCCAGAGTGGACCCTGTTTGATAGGATTAGCACTAGGAAAACCATATTAACTGTATCATTATCAACTTATATATTTTAAAACCCCTATTAAATAGAATTTATTGCTAGGGTTGGTCAAACAGTCAATATTTTTGACATGACCCTACCAACAATAAAATAAAACACTTGAATAGTTTTCAACATGCAACAGAGCTGGTTTAAACCAACAAAGTATTCATTGAATAAATTATTTAATAACATTAATGTTAATCAAATAACACAGTTGTGGAGGGCTATTTTGACTAACCCAAGTGCCTATGTCCTTGGCTTTAGGTAACCTCCCTTATCCTCCTTGGCTTTACTTTCTCTCTCCTGTTTTTTGTTACCTTTCGTGTATTTTTTTTTTCCTTTTCTCTCATTCCCTACACTGTTCTCTTAACATATATATTTCCTTGCTCCTCTCAAATTTTGCCCTTCTTCTAACATCAACATGTTTGTTTTCCGCTCGCTCCACACACCTACACATAAAATAAGGAAATTTTTCCTGTACTCTGACAGTCAGAGGACAAACTATTAGTAATATCTAGATACGACCCCACTGTTTAGGAAAAATGCACAGGGGAAAAGCCAACATCTTTCTCCAGTTGCTGGGATTCCTATTAGGATGTCCTAGGGCTCAGTTTGAGGGCTCTGGCTAGAAGGGGTCCAGTAAATTTGAAGGTCTTGCCTTACCTCAGTCTGTAAGGGTTGCTGGAAGGGAGAGGGAACACGTTATCTCATTCTTCCATCCCAAAACTTCTTGGCTGCTATAATGTTAAGGTTCTTTTCAATTTTACATTTTCCCAGCCTCCAGATTGCTGTGGGATAGGAGATAGTGTCTATTTGTTCCTTAACTTGTTGGTGGAATTTATTTATTTATTGGTGGTCACCAGCTACTACTAGTTGAAAAGAATGTTAGCACAGTATTGAAAATAACTGTGTTGTAATTAAAAATAAGAATTAATCACATCTTCAAGATTTTCTTCATTAGCCTAATTCTTCTGGAAGTTATTCATAACAATGGGTTGGTTTGAAAAATTTATATTAGATAAATTGAACAGCTCACTGAAAACCTTGTGTGGGACCCATGAGGCTCTTTGTTGAAAAGCAGTGGAAGCCTGTGGGATTCTGCAGAGACCCAACTTTTCTTGTAGCCTAAAGATTCCTGCTAGTAAAGATCAGATGCAGCTGGCCTAATCAATTTGATTTTTGCAGGGCATAACTATACCATAATACTGCCTAAAAAATTGATTGGGGGAATACTATTGTATATTGTTCAAGTACTTATGTGCAACATAATGCAGGCCTGAGAGGTAGAGACTGCCAAGTATCTAGAAACTAAATCTACTAAAATTCTGGCTACATCCACACAAGATCCTTGTCTTCTCCCCTCCAGTGTGCCTCTCCATCTTGTTGAATTAGGAAGTAAGTATTGGCTCCAGGATTTGACTCCCACAGACACATACTGGTAGTTTGAAATTACTCAGATTGATTTTAATCTCTGCAACTGAATAGGAACTGTTGCCCTTTTATATAAAGTAACTCAGCATGAGCAATCTTTTTTTTTTCTAAACTTGGGTTGCTCTGAAGTAGACAGATCCACAGATGGTGAAAGTGACTAACTTGGATCCCTAGATTTGTATAGCCTACACATTGTCATAAGCAGAGGCAAATACCAGTGAGGTGAATGCCCTTTCTGTTTGCATTGCTTTTTGCTGCTGTTGGAAGACAGTAAGGGAAGGGAAAAAATCCCAAACTTCTTAGTCAGAAAAATTGACCTTCAAATGCAACATCTAACTTAATTAGTTAAGGAAGTATTCAATATTAACTCAGTCTTTTAAAATGATTCATCAGATGAAAAGTCCCATAAACTGCATCCATAAATGAGTTCACTATTAAATAGGAAGACTTTGAAAAGGCCCTTCTGAGAAACTGCAAGTGAAATACTGTTGGAATCTGTATCTTGAAACCTTCATTAATCTCAGCCAAACTGTCCTCTGACCTTTGAGTTAATGGGGCTTTCAAAGTTGGATTTGCACATTCACATTGAGTCTTTTTAGGCATAATTTATGCCAGTAACAATGTGTATCTCTCACTTTGGGATCTGTAAACAAATAGCCCAGAGAAATTAATTGGATTCTTAGAGCCAGTTTTTACCACCGCTTCCTTGCTCTGTGCTGTAAAGCACTTGTCAGTTCCATTGGAGCTATTCAAAGTGGCTATGTCTACACTTGTTAATTTAGGTCGACTTAGCTAAATTGACTTAACTAAGTCGACTTAGCACATCCACACTTAAATTTTAAGTTGACCTAGGGGGGACCCTACAAAGTTGACCTAGAGTGTCCACACTGGACACCTAGTTCGACTTCTAGGGGCTAGGTGGACCTGGGACAGGTCCACAGTGGCGGGGGGGGAGGCACCCCTTGCCAAGTGCCAGGGGCTCAGCCTTTGCCTCATTGTACCTGGGTACCATGGGGCAAAGGGGGACAGAGACCCTGGCAGGGCATAGGGGCAGGGGGGGCGGGGCCCGGCCCTGCCTGGGGGGGGGGCCGGCCCACCCCCCCCTTGTCCCCCCCCCCCGACAGGGAGGGTAGTGGGGGAGTCCTGGAGTAGCCTTAAATTGACTTAGTCGACTTAGGGCTATTCCACATCTACACTGGCTTAAGTTGACTTTCTAAAGTCGACTTAAGCCAAAAGTCAACTTTAAATGAGGTTTTAAAAAGTCGACTTAATTTTCCTTAAGTCGACTTAAGGAAAGTATAGTGTAGAAGCAGAGTAAATTAAGTCGACTTAAGCAAGCTTAAGTCGACTTAATTTACAAGTATAGACGCACCCAGTGTGAGGGATTGTTCAATATCCTAGGTAAGAGTAGTAAAAATGCAGCGTCTAATACAGGGGTCGGGAACCTATGGCTCGTGAGCCAGATGTGGCTCTTTTGGTGGCTGCATCTGGCTCGCTGCCAGTGTTCCCTCTAAGCTGCGTGGACGCACAGCGGCCGTCGCACCCCCCGCGCAGCAGTGAGGGACCCCCGTGCAGCCCGGCAGCCCCCGCCGCTCCCTCCAACCCCCGGGGCCGCGGCACACCCGGCCTGCGCCCGGCCTCTGGGCTGGCCCTCCCCGCCCCCAGGGTGGGACAGGCAAGCTTAGATCAGGAGCGCGGGCCTGCCTGCCTGCCTCACACAGCCGGGGCAGCGGGGTGGCTGCGGCAGCGGCGGGATCCCGGGCTCTCACCCCCCGACCGCCTCCTTCCCGGGGCTGGGGCCGGGCTAATCCACGGCCCCGGCCTCCCAGCACAGGGCCGGGATCAGCCTCCGGGGCTGGGGTCTGCTCCCCCTCCCCCACCGGCGGCTTCCCAGGGCCGCGGTAGGCTCCTCCCCCGCCGGCGGCGTTGGCTTTCTTTCTTTCTTTCTTTCTTTCTTTCTTTCTTTCTTTCTTTCTTTGTCTTCTTTTTTCTTTCCTTCTTTTTTCTTTCTCTTCTTTCCTTCCTCTTCCTTCTTTCCACTTCTTTCCTTCTTTCTTTTTTCTCTTCCTTTGTCTCTCTCTTTTCCTTTCTTCTCTCTTTTTCTCTCTCTTCCTTCCTTCCTCCCTTCTTTTTTTTCCTTCCTTTTTAAAAAAACCCAACCTTTAAAAATTAATTTTAATTAAAAACCTTTTTTAAAGGTTTTTTAAAAACCTTTCTAAAATTAAATTTCAATTAAAAGTAATTCAAATTCAATTAATTAAAACATAAAATGCACACATTTACTTGTATTTAGTTTTAAACATATTGTATGGCTCTCACGGAATTACATTTTAAAATATGTGGCGTTCATGGCTCTCTCAGACAAAAAGGTTCCCTACCCCTGTCTTAGGCTATGCCTACACTGGGTAATTTAAGTCGACTTAACTAAGTCGACCTAACTAAGTGGACAGTGTGTCTCCACTTAAAAATAAAGTCGACTTAAAGGGGAACTTAAAAAGTCGACCTAGAGCATCCACACTGGATGCTCTAGGTCGACTTTGTGGGGCTAGGGAGACCTAGGGCAGGTTCACAGGGGCAGGGGGGCACCCCTTGCCCAATGCCAGGGGGCTCAGCCTTTGCCCCATTGTACCTAGGTACAATGGGGCAAAGGGGGTCAGGGACCCTGGCAGGGCATAGGGGCAGGGTGGGAAGGACTCTGCCCTGCCAGGTGGGGGGGCATTCCAGACTTCCCCTGTGACCCCCCAGCAGGGAGGGCATTGGTGTAGCCCTGGGGTCGCCCTAAGTCGACTTAGGGCTACCCCATGGCTACACTGGTTTAAGTCGACTCTAGGGAGTCGACTTAAGCCTTAGGTCTACTAGAAAGCAGGTTTTATAAAGTCGACTTTATATTTTTAATTAAGTCGCCTTAAGCAAGCTGCTTAAGTTGACTTAAGAAAACTGCAGTGTAGACGCAGGGTAAATTAAGTCGACTTAAGCAAGCTTAAGTCAACTTAATTTACCAGTGTACATGCAGCCTTAGTGATGGCAACTTTATATGGAACAGCAGGCAGAGTCAGTTTCACCTCCTTAATGAGGCCTTGGAATTCATAGTTTTTCTTTTAATCTATAATCATCTCAAGTAAATAGTTACTATAATGATAAAAATACAAGTCAACATTATGGCCATCATCAGCTACAGACAGTTGCATTACCAGTTTAGAAGTTTATTATGCCATCTGTTTTGTAAGTGAGACTGCACTAAATTTGGAGACTCTCCTTGAAGTATGATGCCTCCGGCACTATTAGTAACATACAGAAATGGCATTAAGAGCCCATTAAGATTGCAAAGTCAGGCATTCAAAAGCTAGAAGGGGCCAATACTACTATTGCCTGTTTCTAAACCTAATTTGCCCTTACTGTGCATATGCATTATGATCAGTCTTTAATTGCATCATCACAAACTATTTTTTTCGGTAAGACCCATGCCTCATTTTGTGCACAGGATGGATGGTGCTCACTTAGGACGGCTATTTGGTATTCTGTTTTTTGCTCACCATTCAGTATGCGGCCCCATGTCTTATTTACTAGAAAAAATTTAAACCATTCCAAGCACAGAATTAAAGTTTTCTCATGGGCTTTACTATGGTGCTCTTCACTATAGTATTGAATGCTTCAGAAATATTAATGAATTTGTTGTCACAGCTTCTCTGCCAGATGAGGGAGCATTATTTCCATTTTACATGTGGGGAATAGAGGCACAGAGAGATTAAGGTGAAAAGTATCCACCTGCTTTTTCAGAGTCCATAACATTATGTAGCACTTTAAACTGTACTTATGTAGCACCTTATACTGTATGTTCAAAGCAAAGCACCCATGGACTTCAGCTGCAGAAGTGCTGAGCATGCATGGCTGCAAGTCCAATTATAGGGTTTCAAGTTAGCAACCACTTTTGATTTAAGTGACTTGCCCACCATCACGTAGGAACTGTATGGCAGAGGAAGGGATAGAACCCCTTTCTTCAAGGCAGCATTCAACTACTTTAAACACAAGGTCATCCTTTCTCTTCCTGGAATCCACTGCCTCATTCTGCCTTTAAAAAAAACAAAAAACAAAACCACAAGTTGAAAAAAAGAAATATGAAGTAAGATCCTACAGACAGTGTCCATTATTGTTCTTCAGAGCAGACCCATTCTGTGCACTGAATGAGACAGGGAGCCTGGGGACAATACAATATGTGATTATGTAATTAGAGACCAACATATATGCATAAAAGGAAATCAAATTAAGATGGCACAAAGCCTTCCTTTTGGCGTTTCTTAGCTTTTGGGGGTTCCCTTTCATAACCTTAATGCTCTTTTAACCTAATTTGAAATCAATTTCTCAGGTTTCAATAAAAGCAAACTGAAAAAGCCAGAAGTTTAGCACGTGGTTTTCTGACACTCGCATGGGTCATTTGCAGGGTTGGCTCTTAACTCCACCATAGAGACTTCTGCCATTTGAGCCCATGGAGTAACTGATACCAGGTTACCCCGTGTGCGCTCCTTCACTATACAGTGATGAGACATTTGCCAATAGGTTTCACAGCTGTTTGCTGACAGCAAAGAAATGGTGAGACTCAAATCTTGGAAATTCCAGTCTCTGGAGCACACACGGCTCCAGAGTGGAGCATACTCTAAGAGATGTAACTCCAAATTTGGTTTGAGGAAGAGAAACCCAGGTTCAGATATCTCTATTCCCTGCAGCAAAATATATTGAGAGATAATCAATTGCTAGAGACAATTTACTTGTCATGAAAATAACAATAGTTAGATTACCTCCAATTTTTTAGAGATCTTGAATGAAAGGGTTGTGTTCTCAGTAGATAATTAATCCAGGCTTGTTTAAGAGAGCAGCATTTTACAGAAATTCTTCCTACACAAATTCCCATGTTTGTAGCTGTAGTAATTGTTCACTCTTTTCAATTTTTATCTTAAAATATGAACTTAATGGTAGTTTTCATATAATGCACGTAGCCTCTGCTCAGGAAAAGAATAAGGATTAAGGAATCTTGAAGATTAAACTTCTTGCACCCTGGTAGGATGCCTATTCCAGGTCAGATACGAGATCACTGACTGGACAATATTAGGGGAAAAATCACACTTCGGCTGTCTACAGACTCTTTTGGCCTGTGGACAGAAGTTGACAGTTCCATTAACTACAGAAAAAAATATATTCTAAGCTCCTCTCCAAGAACCAGCAAGACTTGGCCACAGCCAACTGGCTTGAACATCTGCATTTACAGTATTTTGAGTATTGTAGGTGGTATGTGTTTATATGTGGTGATGTTAAAAATACAAGCACTTGGGAATTGTTTTATAGCTAAAGGAGTAGAAAAGTTCTAATGGTAATTTCGTCTGTATTATCTGTCACATGATCAGATGAACAAGATGTGAAGGAGCAATGGGAATTCTGTCACGCCAACACTGGATGCTTTCTCAAAATGGTTTGGGGTGGTTCTTCTCTCTCCTCCCCACCCTAAAATTAAAAGCCAGAGATGAATTTATGGGCATCTTTAATGAAGTTATATGGCTTTCCTCCCTTTTATTAATCATTACCCAAATGTTGTGCTATATTTGCAATAGATTTAACACACTATATCTAACTGAAAAGCATTATGCTTGGCATTGTGCAGTGCTGAGGTAGATATTTGTACTTTGGTACTGCTGGGGTAGGGAAAAGAATTTTTCTTCAAAAAAAACAAGTATAGTGTTTTTGTTAGAGACAGTCAGCATCTGTCTGTTGGCCTTATTTGTAGAGTTGGGGTGGAACAGTTGCTCCTTAGTGCTCATGTCCTTGGAAAGTTGAATGTATTTAGTAGCTATCAGAATTCTCTTGACAATTGCAGTGTTATACAGTGAAGTAATGTCCTCACACATGAGGAATACTATTCTGTGAGCATCCCTTCAATGGGGTTCAGATCTGTGGATCCAATGAAAGCAAAACTCCTGCAATATTTTCTGCTAGTTCAGACTGTCACCAAGAAGAGTGCTTTATTCTCAGTATTTTCTTGGTAATGCCTAATTTACTCTTCAAAAATAGTGCAGGACAAGACTTTGACTCAGCAAGCATTGCAATGTTAGTGCGCTTCTATTAATCAAGAAGTCTTGTCACAGTGCAGAGCTTTACCTCTCAGATTTACTTTTCTAGTCCTCTCTCCTCTTGTGTAAAACTAAATGAAAGCTGCATGGCAGGAAAGATGTTCCCACTACTTATAAACCTGGTATAAATTTCCTCTTTTCTGGAATCCCAAAAAAGGATTATTTGGACTTTTAATTCCCCACTATACCAATGAGGGAAAAATAATGTAATATTTTTAGTGCATTTTAGAGCTGAGCCGTATGGAGTCCCGCATCGCACAGGCTTTATAGGCAGGTAAGAACTAAATTTGAAAAGCAAGAAAAAGGCCCTCAACTCAAGTTGTATTGCTTTCTGAATATTTTCTAGGTAGGTTAAAGATTTCTCAGGATACTTTTTACTGAACATAGGATAGTGAAAGTCCTTAGAGTCCTTAGTCTCTCAGTATACATCTCTTGTCCTACTATTTTACTTTTTGTGTTTAATTTTTTTGGATATATTATGCACTGCTAACAAGTACCAGTTTCCAGGAAATAGTCTCCAAAAAGGATGCAACTGCTTGCTGTTTTGAACTGAAGGTAGGAGAAGCCCCCAGTACATTTTCTTCCCTGTGCCTGAGCACAACTATGTAGAATTAGTCATTCTATCTAATAATAATAATAATTAATATCATGAGTAAATAAAAAATGTCTGACACAAAGTGGGTGAGATGATATCTTTTATTGGACCAACTTCTGTTAGTCAGAGACAAGCTTTTGAGCTACAAAGAGAAATATTACCTCACTGACTCTGTCTTTCTAATCGTGGGATGCCATGGTTGCAGCAATCCTGTAGGTAAAAATCAAGTTAACTTGATCTGCCTGAACTGGTCACGTGGTCACTGCATGGTGTCATTATAAGGAAGAGGTAAGGTTGCTGGGGTACCCTACCTCTTCATTTTCATAGTTTAACATGTTTGGATTTCTTCAAGTTTAATATTAATCTCTGAGTTTCTGGTGTTTATAATACCTGGTTTGGAAATAATTGCAAAATCACTGGAATGTTTTACCCTGAACTCTTAAGTACTCTCAAATTTAACTCCACTCTAATATAGATCTTTTTTTTTCTGCATCTGTATACATATAGTTTGCCATGCCTCTCACTTTGACTGCTTCATCATGCTGCACTGCACACTTCACGGCCAGCTTTATAAAAGTTAAGCCTACTGCTAATCCTCAATAGCCACAACTGGCACTGCTTCCCAGCTGTTTTGCTATGTTCTTCCAACTGCAGCCTGTTCTTCAAATTTGACACGTTTCCGTCTCTGGCCTCATCAGATTGTAAATTCTCCCTTTCCAGTCACGATGGACTGTTGCATCTCCAGTATCAACCACTCATGAAGACAAACATAGCAAAATATCTCCCATATATAGCCACTTTGGGATGATAAATGCATTCAGAACTTTGCTCTAGACAGAAATAGCATGTTTTCCACAAATATTCCACACAGATTAGTGCTTCCTCTAATTAGTGATATTACAGATTTATAGTTACTTCTCAGATCTGTGATAGAATAAATATTTCTATGGATTGCATCATAACAGAGGAGGAAAAAGACTGCAGTTACAAAAGAAAGTAGTCAAGAGAAAGGGCAAATACTCTAACCAATAAAATGAATGGTCTTTTTGAACCATGTAGAATGGAAGCAAATCCTGGCAGAACAACAGAACTCCATTCCAGATTTTAATATGTATTAATATTTTTATTTAGAGCAATTTCTGAAAGATTTTTAAATGTGTATTGTTAAAAACATCTGCAGGAGAACAAGTCCCCAAAATTGAAATCTGCCTTCCAGTATTATTCACTCTTCAAATATTTGCATTTTTCTAAGAGCAACTCTTCAGTACATTATATGGGGAGTTAGCTGTAAAATGTCCATAACTATAGTATAGGAACCATGTAGCTAAACTCTTGTGTATCTGGCTGAGTAGTCACCCTCCCCAAATGTGAGCTGACAATGGAAAAACCAACTGATCAGAAGGATGAGTTGCTGTTTAAGGCCCAATCTTTTATAAACTCGTGCTCTGAAAGAATCATTATATAGTCTTAGAAAAGCCTGTTATATACACACACTAAGAACAACATCTCATGCGGTCACAGCAAGGCCTTCACCCTCTGCTGGAGGAAAAAATCTGAATCCCTCCTGAGGGAATATGAAAGGAACGGTGAAAAGCCACTGCACTGCTTCCATCCTTGACGTCGGTGTGCCTGCAAACAGACTGTTGAAGGCCTTGGGGTTTTTTTTAATCCATTTGAGCCACAAGGCATGGACTCTTTTATGGAAACTTGGAGGATCCCTGCCAGTAACATGAAAAGTAACAGCATTTGCTGTCGTCTTTGCTGGGCGTCATCTTCCTTCTAATAGCAAGATGCTGACAGATAACATCACATGCGTGGCAGTTCAGTGGGAATTCCACAGAAAACTTCACCAGTGCCTGGAGGAATTGCCACTCTCCTCTCCATACTCTGTGAAGATCAATGTTGCACTGTCAAACTGAAAGCTGCAGGAGTTGCTGGCATTCTTCAGAGGTTCTTAAGAACGTGGGGAGATGGGGACTGGCTGGTGGTTCTATGCATGGTGGTAAAAAGCGCCAGAGAATGTTGCCTGTTGCCAGCTTATTAACAATGCTTACCCTACAGAAGCCTGGGAAAATCCAGCTATTGCCCCCTCTCTTTCCTCTCAACCCTCAGCAAGCTCATGGAACTGGCGCTGCTCCACCATCGGTCTAACATTATAGAAGACATTCCAGTGGACCAGGAAGGATTTTGCCTGAGGGGGAACTGCTGTGGCCAACTAGCTTCATTTACTGGCCACATTGTGGTAGGATTCTAATGTAAGTTGAAGACCGGGATTACCCTTGGTGATTTTGTCCGATGCATACAACACTATCTGGAGACAGGGACTCAAGATCTCCTGCCTCATTCCCTGATAGCCAGCGATCAATCTCTAGGCGGCAATGATTAGGGGCTGCTGCATTAAGGCAGACCTTAATAACCAGATCAGCAGACCAAGAACTCTTAACTCAGGCATTCCTCAAGGCTCTGTCCTGGCCCTGATGCTTTTTAATTTATATGCTGTGGATATACCAATGAGGGAGTCAAAGAAATTTGCGTACAAGGATGACATTGTCCTAGCTGATCAACACACAAGTCTCCATACAATCAGTTGCACCCTAACCCAAAATATAATATAGTAGTCAATTATTTCCAGTGCTGGAAGCTTAGGCCTAACTCCCTCCTCTCCCAAAATACCATGGTGACCACTTTCCATCTGAACAACAAAATGGCTACTACCAAACTTGATGTGTAGTTGTGTGGGGATAGTGTCAGCCATGAGGCTAATACAAAGTATCTAGGCATCACACTGGACTACAGTTTGATCTTCCGACTCAACCTTGAACACCTGTAATATGATCAAGTCTCATATTGTGCTTATTAGGAAACTGGTCAGAACATACGAACTGCAACAATTGCCTTGGTACACTCTGCAGCTGAATACTGTGTGCCAGTGTGGCCTCACAGCAGTCACACTAAAATCCTTGGGTGCGTCTACACTTGTAAATTAAGTCAACTTAAACAGGCTCTGTGTCTACACACTGTGTCTACACTTGAGTTTCCTGAATTTGACTTAAGCAGTTCCTTAAGTCAAATTAAGGAAAAGTTAGTTCGAATAAGTAAAACCTCGTTTTACTTTGAACTAACCCTTAATTCGAACTAGTTAGTTAGAATTAAGACAATGTGGCCATATTAGGTTGAACTAACTGGCACATTGAGCTTAATGCAACTGACTAATTTGAACTAAGCAAGTGCCATGCATGGTACTTGCTTAGTTTGAACTAGCTTTCTAGTGGGGCCTTGCTAGTTTTGAATTAAGTTAATTCAAACTAAAATTAATTAATTTGAACTAACTTTGGTAAGTGTAGACATAGCCCTTGATACTCAATTCAATAATGACATGCATAGTGTCAGGTATGCTCAAATTGACCCCAGTTGACTGGCTCCTAGTCTTATTACACTTCTAACCTCCACAAGACAGTGAGATGTCTGGGCAGATCTAACCATGTCGGTGCAAACACAAGGATCCCTTGCATGATGACCTGCAGAACCCACCAAAGACCAGATAAAAATTCTGCAACTCTTCATGGAGCCACATCAAGACTCTTTCATGCAACTCTGTTGCTAAAGCTCAGTGGAAAGCCATAAGGAGCATTTGATGCGCTCCAAGCAAACAGCTCATTGACCCTGCTGAGGAGCCACTAGGTGTTGATTTGTCAAAAGGACTGGTGCAGATTGAATTGCATCAGGACATCTCATGGGAGATGTGGACAAACCTTCTTTAAGTGGAAAATGAGACAGAAACCTGTATGTGACTGTGGTCACCAATCTCAAATGTTGTAATGTGTATCTTTCATTCTTTCACCCAAGGCCTGAAGGACATTCACCAGCTCACTACTGCAGCAATGTGTGCTGGCTATCAAACCTAAATATAAACTTGTAATCATTGCTACCTACCCAAGCAATATGACAGAAGAAAAATGTATGATTGACTGGACACTTTGGCCAAAACCCATTTTTCTGCACCAAACACTGTCTTGCACTGTTGCTTTACACAATTAGTGGGGTTCACCCCCCCTCTTCTCTAAAGCTATTAAGATATGGGAGAGCAAATGTGCATAGGCAGCCCTTTTCTGGCTTTTTTTTTTTGTGACGTATACTTTCAGTGCACTGTTCCTTTTTAAAGTTAAGGAAATTTGAAGAAATAAGTTTTAAAAATAAAGTAATGCAGAACCCTTCTTGATTCCTGTATACATTTCCTGCTTCCTTGACGAACCTTAGAATACTTAAATCCCCTCCTTGCTCAATTCGCAATCTTCCTTCCATGTCCATTCTCAGGAAGAAAGTCTGTCTTGAGTTAGGATGAACAAACTTGCCTGGATACTGAATGTTAATCACTTGATGGTGTATGTTTCATAAGTATGTATATGATTGTTGATATGTATTCTTATTATGGCATTCTTCAAATTCAGACCAGTTTGTTTTTGTATAACAGTGTCTATATGTATAGCTAAATTTTAGGAGTGTGAACTTCTAATGTAGTTAGTGGGACCCAGCTAAGAGCAGACTAGAGTTGCTGGCTCAGAAAAATCCCTGGCCATGCAGAGTTCTTTCCGTTCCAATGGAGACATATTCTCGCCGATGGCTGTGATTAGATATTTGGCAGCTGCTACTTTCTAGAAAACAGAGGGCCAAATTGGCTGCTAGGGTAACTCCACTGAAGTCAGAAAATCAGTAGACAAGATGGCCCTGAATCTAACTTTGTCCAAAGCAAATGCCATCTATGATAAGCAAGCTTTTGAGAATCCTGGGGGAGACTTGAATCCTTGAAGTGATGGTGGGCTTCCCTCCCTGGCTGGCTGGACATGAGTCAGCAAAGGAGGAATTTCAGAAGAGCCATTGCCCAATGTTTTCTGTTTCTTCACTAATAATTCTACTTTGGACACGAATCAAAAAAAGTGGTCATGAGACAGAGAATACTCCCTCCAAAGACAACCTCAAGAAACAACATTTCTGTAACAGACTGGTGACTTGGGGGCAACATTCCTCCTTCTGACACTTCCAAGTAATTCTTATTTCTTTTCTGATTAACCGCCTGGACTACCCACTGGTAGGGATAATAGGAGCATAAAAGCTGATGTGCTTGCTTGGATGAGTGTATTTCCCTTCAGGCACCTCTGCAACTTGCTTTTAAGGAGGGGGTTTCTGATGTTTTTTTTAGATTCCATGGTAGGCCAAACTTTCCCCTGAATAGCTTAGAATGCTGCCAATCTGTAATCTTCTGAGACTTGAGTGGTTGAGCAGGCTATGGCCATATGGTTCTGGAATGAACCCAGTACATTTGTATTATGTCCCTTAAAATCTGCTCTGTTGAAGGTGGGATGGGGGGAGTGGAAAACCCTATAGTGTTAGGATTGTAGCCATTATCTACTGAAAAGACTGGGAAACTGCTTTAGTCTAGATTCTGGATTTTGACTCAAATTCAAAAACATTGAAGAGACACTGTTTGTAAAATTAGTTACTTAATCTTTGAGAAATACATTTCAGAAATTGCTTCCAAAACCCCCAAAGATTTCATATAACTACAGCCACAGTAATATCTGCTTTCATTTCCTCGTCATACAAATGTTTTTCGATATGATGTTAGAGATGTTCCATAGAAATTAAAGCTGAACAATGACAATTTGGGGTTGTCTATACTTTTTTTTTTTTTTTTAAACCTAAAAAGAAAGTTATTCATTGTCTTTAGTGGGATGATCTCTGTAAGGTACATTGTATCAGCCACGTATATAAAGTGCCATTGTTGTATGCTTTGACCTACAAATCTGAGAGCAGGGCCATAAAATTACAGGTTCTCTCCTCTGAAGGGCAAACTAATAGAGAGCCCTGCCTGGTTAAAAACAATAAAGGATAAAAAATGAGTGGCATGACAAATAGAATTAATAACAGAATTGGTGGGCTTTTTAAAAGGTATATTTTTGAAGTAGGAAGAGGGCTTTGTATATTCTGGCATGGAGCATGTTATAGGCAGAAGGAGACAAATGAAGTACGTAAAGGTGTCTGGAAGCAGTGAGAAGTGGTTCTTGGGTGGAGGAGAAGTAGCTACAATGGGTGTATGCAAGAGCTGAACTGAAGAAGAAGAGCAACATGATCAGAGCAGCAATGGATTTATTTTTGGCACTGGCATTTTTTAAATAGATTGCAATGAAAAGAGAAGGAGGCTGCAGCAGCTGATGTGGGAGATACTTATTGACATGGTTATCTTTGCAACTTTAATAGAGAGAAAGGGAGAAATTTTAGGGATGTTGTGAAGGAAGAAGTGGCAGATTTTTAGCATCTATGTGAGGAAGCATAAGCTCAATTTTGTGAAACATAGTAAAGGCAGAGATTTAGCAGTAGTAGAGAATGGGAGAAGTGCAGAAGATTCATAAGAACTTCAGTTTTAGCCATAGGACATTGAATTGTCTGCACAATCCAGAAATCACGTGCAATAAAATGCCATGAAGACCTATTAATGTAACTTGCGGAGATTAACTCCATATAAATGGAATTATTTGGGAAAGAACAGTTTGTTTCCTGACCATATTGTATCTTGCCTTCCACCACTGACTGAATTTAATGTGCCTGTTGCTCAAAGTCCTCACTCAACTCTAAGCTCTCCAACAGATGGAATCCTAATGACAATTTCCTTATTGCCATGGACAAAGATATGGTCTCCACATTGTACTGTGGTAACTCGCTACAGTTTTTGACACGGTAGGCCACAATTGCTGCCTGTCTCCCCCATAATATAGAGGAAGTAGATGAATCGGCACTATAGTATCTCCAATTGTTCCTCTTCTGCCAAACTGAGTGGTGGTAGGTGAATAGCCAATACAGAATACAGCTGTCCCCTTCCTCTGTGGTCTAGGCTGCATTGAACATATAAAACCTTAGTACAGCTACATTGGAGACCAAATTTTTATCTATGAACCACCAAATGCTGTAGGTCATAAATCCCAGGACTAAGTGTGTTAGAGCAGGGAACAGAGCATTTCTGATTTAGGAGATCAGCTGCAGAAGAAACTTCCAATGATGATTAGGTAAATCCAGAATCTATCTTTAGGAAATGCCCTACGTGTTCCTCTTTGAAAACAACCTTTTGAGTTACCGCAAGAATGACCCTTGCAACCTTGAAACCCTCAGCTGCCCAAATGCTCTCTGCAAAAGAAATATTTTAAAAAAAAAAATCTAACAAACAAAATACCCCATCATTTTCAGAGCAAAAAAAGACAGGGACACTCCATGAAAACCCCAGAGGAGTTTGTGATTGCTCTAGATCTTGTTTGTTTTGTGTGTATGTGTGTGGGCTTTCGTTGGTTGGTTGGTTGGTTGGTTGGTTTTTGAAAGGAGCTCAGATATAAAACATTAGGGAACTATCCAAGAAGAAATATGAGAGAATGACATGCCTGTAGCTGCATGAAGAGTGAGAAATGGAAGCGGGAGAGAGATTTGTGGAAAATCTGCATAGAAGTGGTAATTCTGGGCTTTGGAGAGAATGAAAGTGCCTAGTCAGATAGTCTTCTCACTCTACACAACTATTAGTAATTTTGGCTGAGAATGGGAGAGAGAAGAATATGAGAAACAGCCAAAAATACACACAGGAGATATGATCAAAGTTATGGTAGTATGAGAACCAGAAGCACAGAGTGGTAAAGGGAAAGATATAAAAACTAGCAGATACCTCAGTTCAAAGGAAGATGGATCACTAGACTTGACCAGGAAAAGATGCTAGTGATTTGGGTTAAAATACCTTTGGTAAAAGGAAATGAGTGAAAAAGAACTGGACATAGGAGCCTGAGTGGAAGGAAATAAACTCCTTACAAAGGAGTTCATAGCCAAAAAAGAAGGCAATGATACAAAAGTTGGTGCTTATCTTCATTATGAAATGTGATCATCTTTGAAAGAGACAAGATAGATGATCTCTTTTATGGAACCACTTCTGTTGGTGGCTTTTGAACTTCACCAAACTCTTCTTCAGGTCTTGGTAAGTTAATTAGTGTTTGAGCTAAATACAAGTTGGGACAGATGGTTGCGCATAAAAGATTCAAACATTTTGTAGGAGACCACTTCATTTTAACTGGACAAGCAGTAGGTTGTGATACAAATTGTAATGAGCCATAAAACCAGCGTCTGTTTCAGCCACACTTTTTAGTGTTTAGCAGAGTTGTGAATTTAAGTTCCCAAGCTTGTCTTTTGAACGTGCTGTGCAAGTTTCCTACATGGACAAGAACTGAAGTCAAATATGGAGTGATCACTTTTTAAAAAAGTGTTTGCACATACATGATAGCTTTTGTCTATCATTTTTTCTGTGCGAGTTCATATGCCTGTTGTGATGGTCTGGTTTCCCCAAAAAGTTGTTTGTGTGGCATCTGACGTGCTGGATGAGCTATACCACATGTTGTGGTAGGCATGTGTTCTTGAAAAAATGGCTCTTGAAAGAGGGGAAGGGATATTGATCATCATAACAGAATTAAGTCTGCAAGTTTTGCGGAACAGTCCCTCTGTGAGAAACCACATCAAGAATCAGCATGTGGATGCTACACTACATCCCAACATATCAAGACTTCCCCTAACTGGAATGGAAGTATCTGTATTTTTCTGACTTTCAGAAGACTGAACTTCTACACCATCACAGAACCTCATAATATTTGATCTTTTTTTTACTGATGAACAGGAGTAGAAATAATTTAAAGCTCTATCTATCTATCTATCTATCTATCTATCTATCTATCTATCTATCTATCTATCTATCTATCTATCT
>ML685791.1:13451040-13529392 GCA_007922175.1 Pelusios castaneus
TCTATCTATCTATCTATCTATCTATCTATCTATCTATCTATCTATCTGGCAATAGATTTAGCATACTGAATTATTTAAATTTATATAACTGAATTTTCTAATATCTTATGAGACCATAAGGACAATATTGTTGCATCAGAATCCCTAAGGTGGGGAATTCTGCTTAAAAACTGATGGAATGATCTACCCTTACATTCCATCTTGTAACATTTCTCCGAGTGTGACATGCTGCACCCCACGTACACCCTTGTGGTGTGATCTGTGTACCATTCATGTTCACCCTTACAGCATAATCGTGTATGTTCTAATGCAAAGTAAGGTGTTTTTTGGGATGCTCATGACTTACTGAACACTGCTGTTATGGTAGCGTGTTTCCTGCAATATCATATGTATGTAATGTCATATTCCTAAATGTCTGTATCCATTGAAGCCATGAGAGAGAGAGACAAACAGAGCTATGGTTCTGTGCCCCACAGAGGCATGCATACAGGAACAATAGCCTGCCCTAACATTTGGTATCAAGATGGGAAGATGCCACCCCTTGCAAGAAATGGGGTTGTCAAGGAAAACTGTAAAAAGGAAAGATACTTTTTGTCTAGTCTCTTTCCCTGGAAACTATCTTCTAAGCAACATCAAGGACTAGAACCTACCCATGGGGGCCAGGAGGAATCTGGCTGCAAAACATATTGCAGTCAACCTGTGTGGTAAGCTGAGAATAGACTGGAGCAGTGACCTTAATTTAGAATGTGAGTTTTCTTTTGTTTGGTTGTGATAAATTCCTTGGCTTACTGTTAATCTTTGGATCTCTATTCTTCTGATTTACACTCACTTGAGATTGACTACAATATGATTTTATTTGTTTTTATGTGAAGCAGTATGTGTGGCTTAGAGTGATGAAGCTGGTGCATATCAATTTCTTTGATAAATTGATGGACAAGTATAAATGAGCTTGCAGGGTACAGTGAGGAGCACTGAGACTTGCAAGATGGTAGTTTCCTAGGGTTGCATCTGGGAGTGGGGATGTTTGCTGGGGGGTCTGTCCTATGAGTGGCTAGTGAGAGTGCACTTCCACTGGCAGAGGCGGCTTTTGGGGTAGGCGAAGCAGGTGCACGTCTAGGGCCCTAAGCTGTAAGGGGCCCCCTTGCCTGCCCCAAAAGCTGTGTCTGCCTCAGTTGGCCCCTGTGTCTGGGGTTGGTTGTGGGGAGCTGGAGCCAGCAGTGAGCTGGGGCTGCAGGGGTTAGGGGGAGGGGCAGGCCCGGGAATGGTGGTGGGGAGCTGGGGCTGGTGACAGGGGGCCCCCGTGGGCCTATATGGGGCCCCACAAGCCTATAGGGGGCCCCGCAATGTGCCTTTGCCTAGGGCCCCCCATAGTCAAAGGCCGCCTCTTTCCACTGGTTGAGGGACTGATTACATGCAGGAGCCTGGGAGTGAGCTGACCCAGGGGTGAGGGTTCACCCAGCAAGGTGGGGTGAATTGGGCTGACAGCAACACACCAATCCAGGCTGCAGGACGAGAATGTCACACTGATTTTATTGGAGTGCACTACATAGCAAGCTTGTGTGCAATTAAATGACAATCCTTTGATTTAATAAGAATACTCATATAGCAACTGAAAATACTCTCTCTACTTGAATACTAATCCCTCAGTACCATTATGTATATGACAGTTACTAAACATTGGAAGCAGTTTGTCTTTATTAATAGGGCTCTGCTTATCTTGCAATGTTGTGGAAATTGTGGAATCTGAAATACTAAGCTTCCATTGCAGTTCTGACAGTGGGAGCCTCAGTCGCCCCATGGCTGAAAGCAGGAGCACCTGCTCTTAGCCCTGTGTGTCTGACAGTGGAAAATAATAATGGACTTCATTTTATAGTATATTTTATACTAAAATACTTGCAGGTCCAATACTACAGCACTTCTTGTCTTCTGTAATCAATGGAAGTCAGATTTTTTCTGGCTAAATCATTAGGAGTAGGTTTCTCTCTTGACTTTGCCCCAGACTGGTGCGACCTTGAGTAAGGAACTTGCTTTCTCTAATATTCATATCTAAACGGGGTATAATTGCACTTGTCCGCCTCACAAGTGGTTTTAATCCAGGGCACTGAATGCCTTTTTATAATTACTTCGAGTATAAAGTGGTTTATTATGTGGTCTGTCCACAGTTCAGCTCCATCCCTATCTGGGCTTTTTAAATTCCAGAGGGGTAGCCGTGTTAGTCTATTGTAGAAAGACAACAGAGTCCTGTGGCACTTTTAAAGACTAACAGATTGCGATAAATAAATCTGTTACTCTTTAAAAGTGCCCCAGGACTCTGTGGGTTTTTTAAGTGACGGCAGCGGGCTGGTACTTCTGGCTTCTTCCTCCATTGCTTCTGTTCCCGTTTGAGCAGCTCATCAGCCCGGGGCTAGGAGTGGCTTGCATTGGCTCTGACTTCAATTCTGGCCGTAGCCTTCTTTCCACTTTTAATGAAGCCTAGCTTGCTCCTCCATCTTCCGCTGCTCCGCTCTCCTCCAGCGCTCGTGCTGCCCTGTCTGCTCCGCGCCTGCTCCCTCCGGCTGGCTGGAAACGCGCGCGCTGCTGCCGGGGAGAGGTGGGGAAGGGGCCTTGGCGTGGCCGCTCGCGCGGGGGAGCGCACCGCCCTGCGCACTGCAGGCCAGGCTGCCTGGGCAGGGCCGGGGAGGGAGGGAACCGCTTCTCCAGCAGCCTCCCAGTCTCACCGGCCAGGGGGCCCGGCCCAGAGCAGCACCAGCCCAGGGCAGGGGGCGGAGCAGGCGGGGGGAGGCCGATGCGAACAAACAAGTCCACACTCGCTGCATTTCCCCGCTCCGCGCCGGCGGAGAGTCCCGCGCCCTGCAGCAGCGTCGGGAGGCTGCGCTCGCGGAGCCCAGCTCGCCAGAAGGAGCCAGCGGCCGGACCGGGGCAGACACGGCGGAGAGGAGCGGCCGGGCAGGAGCGAAGCTGGACGGCCGCGGCGGGGCGAGGAGCCGGCGGGCGCTGGTGGCCGGCGGGCACCAGGGGCTCGCTGGGGCCGCGGCGGGGCGCATGGCTGCGGGGAGCATCACCACCCTGCCCGCGCTGCCCGACGACGGGGGCAGCGGCACCTTCCCCCCCGGGCACTTCAAGGACCCCAAGCGGCTGTACTGCAAGAACGGGGGCTTCTTCCTGAGGATCAACGCGGACGGCAGAGTGGACGGGGTCCGGGAGAAGAGCGACCCTCACAGTGAGTATCGGCCTCTCCGCCTGCTGCGCCTCCTTGCCCGGCCCGCAGGGCTGGCGATGCTCAGGCGGGACCTCCTGGCCCGCTCCCCACCTCCAACCCGCCTCCTGACTTCATTGAAAACCATGGCAAGCTCCCGTTTCAGTGGCAGCAAGATTTCAGCCCAGGTCTCATGTGTCCATTCAAATCCCTGTCACCTTTGAGCTATCTGGGTGGGTGGGGGTGAATATAAAGCCCCCAGTTGGGTTACAAACCTGCTGTCTGGGATGAATCACTTAGCCTCCCTGGGCTTCTTTACCTTAGCAAACCTCACTGTGCTTCCACGGGATTGGGAACATTTGAATTGCAGGATACTGTGATGACCATGTCTGCAGTCATTGTAGATCAATTTAATTCAGGAATGTGGGGGTTGAACTCTAGGAAGCTGAGAGGGTGCTCCAGCCTGGGCTGCATCTACTGCAAACTAGAATCAGCATTTTGTCTAACTCGAGTGCTCCCAATCCTATTCAAGCCCCATAAGATTTTCTTGTGTGCAAGTTCTTGTCCTGTCTCTTCCCCATCTCTAAAATGGATAGGATGACACTCGTCTACTTAAAGACTAACACATTTCTTTGGGCATAAGCTTTTGTGGGCTGCAACCCACTTCATCAGATGCATCGCATAAAAGCTTATGCCTGAAGAAATTTGTTAGTCTTTAAAGTGCCACAGGACTTTCCCTGTTTTTATAGAGATTAACTAACAGACTAACTGGAACTTGATTCAGTGTTAAATTTAAAGCTTGTAACATGAGACACTTAAAGTATTAAGATT
Organism: Pelusios castaneus; assembly: GCA_007922175.1. Taxonomy (NCBI): domain Eukaryota; kingdom Metazoa; phylum Chordata; order Testudines; family Pelomedusidae; genus Pelusios; species Pelusios castaneus. Next base: position 13,455,068 of record ML685791.1, read on the forward strand.
TATTACTTGTACTAATTAGTCTGCTTTACTATTAATGTAGGGAGAGTTATGGCTGTTAAAGCAAGCAAGTTCATGCCTTAAATAAACAAACAAAGGAAGAAGAGTGCATGGTTTTTTTTTATTTGTTTAAAAGCTTTCATTTTCAGGTATAATCAACTTGTATCAAAGGAATACTTTGAATATAACAACACATTAATGCTATCTCAAACATTCTAGTGGAAGAGGTGATACCTGATTGTGACTGAATCTCTGAGGTTCAACCTGAAAGTAGAATACCGCTGTGCCCCTAAACTCTCCTGTCTGGGCTGTCTCTTACAATGCTTTGCTAGTGACAAGCAGCAAACCCAGGCAGGTGCTGTTATCACTCATTACAAGAACATGTGGAACACTACCCCCAATTAGATAGTATGAATGCTCTCTGAGTCACCCACAAATCATTCAGAGAGTGGAGCCAGTCAATCCCACCCCCCAACTCCCAGTCTTGTGTCCCAGACCTGTATAATCCTGGCCTGGTCAGAAGCCTAACCAGTATTAAGTTTATTACCCAGTTCCCTCCCTCAGTTTGGAGCCTTGTAACTGAGCTGAGATTTCCCAAGCACTTCAACTAAACACAGTTTAGATTCAATACAAACACCCCCCCCAAGTTTATTAACTACAGAAAGACTGATTTTAAAATTACAGCTGGTGGGCATAACTGATTAGAGATAGTTACCAAAGAAAATAACAGATAAATGCACAATTTAAATCTTCAAAGTGTCTGACGAAGCGGGATTTTCTCCCACAAAAGCTCATGCGATAAATAAATCTGTTAGTCTTTAAAAGTGCCAGACTACTCCTTGTTTAATTTAAATCTTATTACACTAGGCAGTATTTAGATCAAGGAATTTTCTTTCCCCACTGGATGTTATAGTGTTAATATATAGGCTTTTTTCTTAAACTTGGGACCAGTCTCCTCAGTTCTTTGTCTTCTCAGCATCCTTGCTTCCCATGTAGGTGGGGGAAAGAAAAAAGCCAAAGCATGATGCCATTTTCCTCTATTTTGTATCTTTAGTCCATATTCCTGGAAGACACTTGCCCAGACATGTCCTGGTGGGCTTTGAATCACAGGATTGTAGAGTCATTGTGGGGTGGGCTTCTGCAACTGAGTCTAGAGTAGAGCAGTCTCCATTGTGTGTTGCATAAGAACAATAATTGAATTGTAAATCCTCTGATTATTATCCAGCAGGAATTGTAATTGTAGTCACTTAACACCACCCTTGTAGAAGAGACTTCTAAATTTAAAGCATATTTCTTTAACAACTACAGAGCAAAATCTCATAACTACTAAAACAGGCTCTTTGCACAAAGAGGGTAGTTGTGGCATGAAACTGTGTAGGATCATGGCTTTATTTTTCAACTGCTGCTGGCCTGATCCTGAAATGCAGATGGGATAGAAGAAAGAGAGAAGAGGAGGAGGAGGAAGACAAGAAGCCAATTGTGAGACAGTTACAGGAGGAAAGACCTACAAAGAAAAAAGGAGAGTAAGTCAGAGAAGGAGAGAAGATGAACCTTATACTGGTGTCTTAAATATCTTCTAATGAGAATTTGTAGCGCTCAAAGGCTTATGCATTAGGTATCTATATTTGAGTTTATCCTGCTTACCTATCAGACAGTATACCTGGAAACCCTTTAGTATTCTAATTTTGGTTTCTGGAAGACATTTGACAATACATTCTTTAAAAATCCTGGAGAAACACAGAGGATCCTGACAGTGGATCTGGGCATATTGGGAGTTGGTTAGGTACAGCTTATGGCTATTTTGCTGTGTGGCATGCCTTATATGTTCACTGTTTCTTTCTTTAGTTTTCTGCCTGGTTGTGTGGGATGATGTGAAATTTTAAATTATGCTTAATGACACTGTAATAACATAAACCTTGGCACATGGAATTTTCAAACTTGAGTGTCTAACATAAGGCATTACATTTATGTATAGGTAAATGGCCTGATTTTTCAAACATGTCAGTTACTGAAAGCTTTGGAGAACCCTGTACTGAAAATCAGGACATTTGTTTGTATCTAAATATGGATCTAGCTGCCTAACTTCAGTTACTTAAACTTTTTTTTTTTTAAATGTCCCATATAAATACTCAAGTGCTGGAAGAATTTGCTTTTTCTACTATTTCTGATTTATAGAGAAACGTACAGTATGTCATAATAGAAATCCTAATAACTTTCATGCTTTCTGTCTTTTTAAAAACAATGTATTCGCCTGGCGCCAGGCTTTTGTGTTTGGGAACAAATAGAAATATTGGGAAAGGTAAGCTTTCTTATGGGAAAAGTCTAATTCATTCATAATGCATATTTTGTAACTTCATGGAGTAGTTATGAGTGTCTTTTAAATCTAATACGAAGAGAACAAAGTGTGGACTCGGTGTGGCTGAAGTATGGGTCTGTGAGGCAAGAACTCCTGAGTTCCAATGGTATCTAATGCTACTGAGTCCTCCCGTGTCTGAGTGCTTAATTTTTTTGTATTGGAAGAGTGTTACTACTAACTCAAATCATTCCATGTTTGCCAAAAAAAAAAACAGAGTCTTGTGGCACTTTTAAAGACTAACAAATTTATTTATCACATGAGCTTTCGTGGGAGAAAATCCCACTTCAAAGCGTCTGACGAAGTGGGATTTTCTCCCACAAAAGCTCATGTGATAAATAAATTTGTTAGTCTTTAAAAGTGCCACAGGACTCCTTGGGGTTTTTTTGGCTGACCTAGATTAACATGGCTACCCCTTTGGAAGAAATCATTCCATGTTTGACTCTGTAGACTTGGATCTTAACCGACATGAACTTTCTCTCAGGTCAGAGATACAGTTACCTCAAGTGTTTGTTTCTGCCTGATCTTAGGACTCCCCTTTAGCTCTTTCTGCAAGGGAAGTTAATAGCAATAAAAGTAATTATAGTTTTAAATTCTTTTCTTTTTATCTTGAGCCTCACTGGTACTAGTATATGTCATAGTTGTAATTAACCACTAGTTCAACTCCACGGGTGGCAAATTATGGCTAAAAAGCTTGCTACTGTATAGACAGCCTTATTCTCTCTTGACAGCTTCTCATCCATTGTACCTTACTTTTGCCTTTCTATCTTTCTTTTCTCTTCTCTTCTGTTTCTTATCCTTTCCCTTTCTCCATTTCTCTGTCTCTTTTTTTTTTTTTTTTTGGTTCTTCAACCTCTGCCTCTTCTGTTTCACCTGATTGCACTCCTATTTCTCTGCTGTCATTTTGCTTTGCATCTCCATTATTCTTTCTCTCCTCCCCTCTTCCTCTCTCTATTGCTTTGCGCTTTTTTCACGCTCTCTCCTTTAGATCAGTGGTTTCCCTCCTCCTTTCCCTGACTATACCCCACTGCCTTCTTCCTAATTCCATCACTCTACTTCCTGTGATTTACCTCTACTCATCCTTCACCAAAATCCTATAATGGTCGCCTGTGGCACTAGAGAGAAAGCTTCTCCCCTATTCCTGCCCATCTTCATGGAGGGTTTGCAGGTCTAATTCCTTTTAAAGCCTGTCCCCCTCTTCCCTCCCTCTGCATTTCTACTACTGCCAACAATATGAGGGGCCTAAGAAAAGGTTGTTTTTAGTATGCTTGGATAGCCATACTGAAACAACAAGCACTAAACAAAAGGGATAAGACTGAAAATGTTATAAAGAACAGAATATCTAAATTAACCGATAGTTTTACTTTACAGAGCCTGACTTTCCCTTCTTAAGCATCTGTTTCCCTGAGAAATGCAGTTCTGAGAGAGGGGAGATTGGCTTAGAATGTTTAAGGCTGATTAAAGGAAAATTAGGAGAGAGTATTTTAGTAACTGTTCCTTTTCAAATTTAACAGATTAGAGCTGTATTGGATGAACACTCATGCATTTCTGCTTTCGAAGGAATTTCTGATTTTAGAGGGTGTGAAGACCAGTAGCCAATTTGGATCTGTGACCAAAATAAAATACAGTAAAACAGTGTTGTCTTTAGTTGTCTGACTTTTTCCCTGATATGGTTTTATTACTAAGGAGCATGTGTCCAAATTATATATCCTGTTCTCTGTGTAAGACTTGATTTTTTTAAAAAATTTTTTTGCATTTGTTGTGTGCTTAAGTGAATATTTATATCTATATTTAGTGGAAACATGATACAGCAAACAAAAATCCTGTGTGCTAGATGACTGGAATCTTATAATACATATAACTATAGGACAATAATGAACATATAATGTGCGTATGCTAGATGACTGGGATCTTATAGTGCACATAGTATAGGAAAATACATATATTTTGATGGCTATTGCTATATCTCGTATGCATTGTAAAATGACTTCAGTGAAGGAACGGCAGTATCTCTTTTGACATACCCTTGAGTGTCTTATTTGTTCTGAAATGTCTGTGGCAAGCCAAACAAAAGAGAAATCACACTCGGCGTTCACTTTTTTGAAAGAAATATCTTTGCAAGCTGCTTAAGTTCATCTGACTGAACAAGGCAGCACAAAATAGCCACAATCAGTTCAGAAAATGTTCTAGAATCTCTTCAGAGGTGTCTATGTTACTGAGCAAGTAAAAGTGGATTCACTTCTCCATTGCTTTCAAGAGACATCCAATAGTGCAGCTCTTCCTTCCTGGCCTCTCTCTTATTTAGAAATAACCAGAGTTGATATAATTCCATAACTTCTATTCTGCTTTGCCTCAGGCCGGGAACACAGCATGGCTTCCTGAAAAGGCCTACATTTTTCCGGTAATCGATCTCCTTGAGGCTTTCTACGAACTTTTCTGAGCCATCTTTGTCTCTCACTGTTGAGGGGAGAAATGTGTTCTAGCTTATCTTGTTCATGAACTACAGGTGCTTTTCCTAAAACCAGTGAGCAGAATGGACATTATCAACCTGATCTGAACCTGAGACTACTTCCTTTCCAGTGGGTACTATCCCATAGATACTGTTCCAAGAAAACTTAGAACAGGATAGTGCTGACCCAGGAGGGTTTCCTCTGACAACTTTAAGAGCTTACATACCATTTAACAGTCATTTATGTAATTATTCTTAGAAAAATGGTAAATTATAATGGTTTTAAAATGTAATAATCCTAAACTATATTCCATAATACATTAAGGCTATGTCTACACTGACAAGTATAGTTCGAATTAAGGAAGCTTAATTCGAACTAACTTAAGCCTTGGCTATACTAGGCTTTCATTAGTTCAAATTAAGGGCTTCTGTAATTTGAAATAATAAATTCGCTTATACTTTTCAAAGTGAGGGTTAATTCGAACTAGTTAGTTCGAATTAACCCAATGTGGCCATGTTAGTTCGAACTATGCACTTAGTTCGAACTAACCGGCACATTGAGCTCAATGCAATTGACTAATTTGAACTAAGCGAGTGCCATGCATGGCACTTGCTTAGTTCGAACTAAAATTTGCTAGTTCGAATTAAGTTAATTTGAACTAACTAAAATTAGTTCAAATAAGTTAGTTCGAATTAACTAATTCAAACTAACTTTGGTAAGTGTAGACATAGCCTATAAATAGACAAATAACTAAAGCAAGAAGATACTTGAAAATAATGAATTAAAATGATACATCTCTTGTAGTGTCCTGATTAAATTAAAGGGGAAGACAAAAATATGATCCCATTTACTGAGCCTATTATAATCAAACATGACCTGAAAATGAACCAAATCTTCTATTGATGCTGAGCCAGACTTTCAAGGGTTCAGTACCCAGCATCTATCATTTAGGTAGCTAAATTAATGGTTAGGGTTTTTTTCAAAAGCTCTCAGTGCTCAGCAGCTTCTTTTCTTAATGGGATCTGTTGAGTGCTGAGCACAAGAGTTGAGCTTCAACATCTAGTCCCATTTGTGGTTTCTGAGCATTCCAGAAAATCTGGCCCTAAACATTGTCACATAACTCCTTTCATACAAGTTATTTCCTCCAAGTATTCACCATAAATACCCACCCGTTAAGTTACTTTTTAGTTTGGTCTGTTGCATAGCTTTTTTTTTTTTTTTTTTTTTTAAACTATTTTTTCCAGTTATTAACATTAGCCATTCCCGCAGTGTTTGACATAGCATTTGGAAGAATTTTTAGGTTGACTGAGATGTGGTTTCTGCTGAAGAAAGAGGTAGCACAGCAACTTTCATAAAGGAGAGAAGATAATGTGTCATATTTTAAGATGTACTATGTAATGAATATCTTCAATGTGAGAGGTTAATAGCTAAGGACTGTCATCTGTACTTGCTGGTATGGTATTGGAGTAGAGATGCCACCTGATGAATTCTCCTTTACTGGAATCCAGCTGGCCAGCACAGGATTCCTTGGAACTGAGAGAGAGAGAGGCAAACAGACGCTTGGCAGCAATGGAACGTGCTTTGCTAATCCTCCAAGCAGAACTATGTTATGCCCCATCTAATGCAGCATACTTGCCTACAAACTATATGTAACCTGTAAGATAGGGGTCACATTCTGGATACCACCTATAGGCTAGGCCAAAAAGGCTCCAGCACCTCTTTTTCCTGTTCTCTGTACACGGAAGGGCATGATTTAGCCCCTTAATGTTTGTAAAATGCTTTGAAGATCAAAAGTGCTGTATAGTTAGTCACTATTTATTTCTGTTATTCAGAGTAAATACTCCACCTTTGCTTTAACTGTTAATCTTGGCAGCTGTTTATTGAAAGTACATTGTGAATTCATCGAGATGATCATTTAAATAAGCTTGTTGGCCAAAAGCTCCAAATGCTTTCCTCTGCCAAAACCTATTTTATGATCTGAAAGTAACGGTGGATTAAAATTTATGGGAAAAATTCTGGAGGCATGTTAGTGTAAAACCAATGCAAGATCAGAATTGGGCTCTAAATGTTCTACTAAAAGGCTTGTTTGGCTTGTCACCTTTTAAAATAGAGATGTTTGTTCCTGTATGTTTCTTCCTCTCCATCCCCCTGAAAAAAAATAGAGAAGGTTGCTAATGTTTGTTTGGGCAACAAATGCTGTGTGCAAACATCTGAGAGAGTTCACTCTGGGGATAGAAAGGTGTTTTGTCATAAAATGTAGTTTACATAAAGTGAACTGTGTTTATTTGTTGACTATTGCTTGTATTGATGGGCAAAGGGTCCGACCCTTGAAATCAGTGAGTGTTTACATTGAAGCCAGTGTATATTGGATCAGGGAACAGGAATTGTGACATCAATGGCTACTGAAAGCTAAGTGTCATCTTGTATTGCGTAGTAAATGCAGCCTAAATACTAAATGTAGCAAACTGATGAATAAGTAGTAAAAGATTTAACATTGGCCAATAGAATTATCAGTCACCTCATTCAAAAGCTGCACAAAAAATATGACTTATTTCTCTTGACCTGTTTGAGTGCCCTCAGATACTATGGTGACTGGTGTTTTATTACTTAACAATAATTTTGTAAAAGGCAGGGTGCTCTGCATGGTTAGCTGTGACAAGTAGAGGATTAATAACTTAATTTAGAAGTCAACATTTTATGCATCTTACCCTAACATATCAATTTTAGTATTTAGAACATTTTTAGTATTCTTGCCATCTGAGCTTTATAATTGTGCTTTTTGATGCTTATGATCCAATCACTGATGGTGTGGAGTAGTCTCAGTTCTCACTGTGGGAGGTGTTACACTCCTTTGAAGAATCAGGCTCAAACTGTGCACAAATCATTTCTGTTTCAGCTTTAATTTCCTTGTTCAAAATATCACCTAAAACTTAAAAAAAAAATATTGTGGCTTCTTTGTACTTTGAAATTTGAAACCAAAGTGAAATTTTACTTCTACTTGGATCTAGAAATTGAGAATAGGGAAAAAAATCTAAACTGGGTAAATTCCTGTATTACCTAATTAGTTCAAGTAGATCACATGTGTCCAGAGCTGTTTCTATATAAAACAGCAAGTGGGTGACAGAACACTGCATAGAAATACTCTGCTTCAATACTGATACCAGTGGCAGTTCAAGCAAGAAGCCACATTTCTGAAGATTACTTCAGGGACCAAAGTTATCTCAGGTGTAATTTTTTTTTTTTTATTGGTATGAATTCATGCCTAGGATGAATTTGACCTGAGATATTTAGTTGAACTGATTGATCTAGATCATCTTCCCCAAAACTTTAAGACATCAGTGCACTGAAATGTAAAGTTCTAAACTATTACATACATTTCTGTCAAGAAACTGTGATAAAATGCACCATAGTTTAACAAAGGAACTGAACTTCATATTTTGATTATATTATAACTTCTAATATATTCCTTTTGTAACATTACTTAGGAATTGCACATTCCAATGTGTTTCAAAATACTTTTTGAGTTGCGTGTTTGTATTATGAAGCTAGTTGATTGATTTATAATTTTGGACACAACTGAAGGTCTGTTTGTCAGTGATATTTATAGCAGAGTCTTATTATCTAGAGAATGGACAATGTTGCTTTCCTTATGTAGAGTTTAGTGGAAGTACTCTTTCAAGTAAGGGATATATATGTTGTATTGTGATGTAGAGGCTACATATATGTATGTGAAGTACTGCAGATCCAGAGCAATTTACTCTGGAGTTAAGCTGGGATTTATGGCTTAACTTTCAGTTTCTAAAAATATAGGAGGACATCATGCCTGATAGTTCACATTCACAATTTAGTAACTTTCCATTTCATTAGTGTGTATACTAGGCTATGTATTTCACAGTAATTAAAGTACTATCTTAGATGTTCAGCTGTGTGCTCTAAGATTAACTGTGTCGAGCTATAAATGCCTAGAAATATATTCTATTGTATCTTGTTTCCAGCTGATTTTTCAATAACACAACAATTCAACTTCACAATTAGTCTCTTATTTGTGCAGTTTATTTTCAAGATTGTCAGATTCTGATCTGAATATCTGTTGTGCTTATTTAAGAAATGAGTTGCTGTTTTTGAAGTCGTAGCTGCAAGGTTGCATGGAGGTTCTCCTACATAAACTTTTCCTGAATGCTTCTTCCTGGATGACTGATTCTGAAAGATGGGGGTTTTTGGAGGAAAAGCCTCTTGCTGCTATAAGGAAGGAGGATACTAAGGGTACTTGGAAGAATTAGACTCCTGTTTATTTTGGAGTGGCAATTGAGTGAATCAGTGTTGTATTACTACAGTACTTGTAGGCAAGTGACCACCTAGGTTTGTGTTTGCAGCAGATCTTGCCAAAGAAGGGTAACTGTTGGATGTGTTGGTCATGAAGTATCCCATGGTACTTCTTGGTGTAAGAGCACTTCCCTGGTCACAATCCACTGTGAATAATTACATTTTGACGATGTAAGCTTCCTGTGCAGTTTCAATTACACATGATGTTCTTACCTTCCACTTCTAAATTGTTGTGCAGTGCTTCCCATTGTTAAAAATGCTGCTGTACTCCACTCCATAGATATCTGTTCTGGGGCACATCTGCACTAGAAAGTTTTTAGTGGCAGAAGTTCTACTGGTTTTCTGCACCTTGATATAGTTCTTTCAATGGTGTGTGCCCACATTTTGGCTACCTTTTGCAGCATCAGGCTGTAGTGCTAAAGGACACCAGACACTGTGGGTGAACATCCACGTGTGCCCCATGCCATCATCTGGATTCTGGACACTCCCTGGTGGGAGATTTTTGCAATATATTGTGGCACCGCTGCCATGTTTTGTGGTTTACCTTCACTTGTTTCAGCAAGTTTTGGGGTCAAATTTCCACAAATCCTTCTGTCTGATCTCATAATCTACTCCTTTTTTGCCACTGTGATGCTGTGAGGGTTCACCCAGTTGTCACCACCTGCCCTGGAGCTGTCTGTACTGTGCTGCTTTGTCTCCGAGCTCTGCCATCAGTAACACGCTCTTAGCTCAAGATCTCACCTTGACTTCCACCAGCCTGGTTACTCTTGCAAGGTGACTCCAAGAGCTAAGTTAGCTGAGGATTTTACCCTTCAGTTTTGTACACAGCGCTGAGATGGATTTGTAAAAGTGTGGGGGGGGGAAAGTGTATTAACAATAGAAGGTTTAAGTGATAAACAATAAGGTTTAAGTGATATCAGGCAGAAGGAGTAGGGATAGAAATTGTTAGAAACAAAGTAAAAAGATTTGAGTCTTAAACTAGTTTAAATGGAGTGTGGCGGCGAGTAGTGTCCTGCTTGGAGTGCAACAGCCAGCTCTCCCCACCCCACTGCCTGCTTCACCCCCTGTGGTACTAAAAAAGTGCAAAAAGTGTGTGTGCGTGCGTGCGCGCGGGGGGAGGGGGGAAATGGTTAGAAAACCCCTACCCCTCTCAGTTCACCCCATCTCCTCATGGTACAAAAAAAAGTGCAAAAAATTACGTGAAAAAAAGTGAGTAGGTTTTCTGTTTGTTTATATGTAAATTATCTGTAATAGAATGGGTTGTGGAAGGGGCAGGGATAGGAGGGGGAACAGCCATCCCCCCCAGCCACACCCCTTGCCCTGTCCTTCTCCCATTACGTGGGCAGAGTGCAATCCCAAATTACTATTACAGTAGGCAGCCAGTTTGGAGTTGGAAAAGCTATAGTGGGGGTAGCTGCCATCCAAGTGTACAAAGTGATTTCAATGTGTCCTGCTCTATAGGCTTGTCATATTAGGCAATGTCCAGGAAATAATAGAGGGCTTTGAGGCAATGTGCTTTCCTATGATGGAGCTATTTGACGGAATGCATCTGCTGATTCTGTTGTCCCTCCCCCTCTCCCACCTTTCTTCTGAGTATGCAAACAGAAAGAGGGTACTTCTTCATGGTTATGCTAATGCTGGTTGATCACTGAAGATGACTTGTTGCCATTGGTATTGTCTGGTGAGGGAAAATTCATGGTGCTCACATCTTCAGTAATATAAGCCTTTTCCAAAAAGCTGAAAGCAGGGATACTTTTTTTTCTGGATTGACATTTACTATCCTGCGCTCCTGCCCTGCTGGCACTGAGGGGAGGCTGTGCTCCTTTCCTGCCCCTGGGCTGGCTGGTCTGGCCCCTGGGACAGGCGGGACAAAGCCTGCTCACTATTCCCTGGGGGGGAAGAGAGGGGGCAGGGCCAGCTGGCACGTCCAGCACTCTGGCACCAGACCAGTGCACAGTTCTCCAGGGTCCACGGTGGCCCTGTGGGGCTGCATCAGGGTTGCTGTGCTGCGCACCAGCTGCCCCCCAGCAGATGGGGCAGGGCAGGGTAGGGTGGGAGTGCCCCTGGCTGGTTTCTCCACCCCTGAGTGGAAGGTTCCTGGTTACCTAATTCCATGAGTGTGCTTCACTCTGCTTCATCCTTCTTCCACTGTAATGCAAGTAACTGTAGTTAGAAAATCACAGCAAGGACTTCATTTGTTGCCATGATATTGAATTTTATTGGCTTGAAGCAAGTAACATTTCTGTTTTTCCTATTTTTGGACTCTTGCCCAGTACTGCCATTTCATGCTCTTAAACTAAAGCAATTCATTTGAAACACAGGTTTTCTCCCCATGCATGGCTGCCATTTTGAGAGAGAGAGAGAGAGAGTGGGGAGGGCAGAGTGGGGGGGGGGTGATGGAGAGACACGTTTTAGGAACAAGCAAAATGGCCTGAATTACTGGGGCAGTCCTAATAAATTATACCTTCCAAAGTCCCCTTTCTCAGTGTTTGTTTGGCTCAGTTGGTCTTAGAATCGTAGGACTAGAAGGGACCTCAAGAGGTTTTCTAGTGTAGTCCCCTGCACTCAAGTCAGGAAGAAGCATTATCTGGACCAGGAGCAGGCAACCCACAACACATGTGCCAACAGTGGCACATGAGTCCATTCTGAGTGGCACATGGCAGAGTCTGCGGCACCACAAAAGTTGCCACTCCTGCCACCAAAAGCCACTCTGGGCAGCTTCTTTTGGGGGTGGCTGGGGCACAGGGCGTCCCTGCCACGCCCATGCCTGCTGCAGGCATGTGGCATAAAGAAGCCTCCCAGAGTAGCTTTTCACAGCATGCTGCCACCAAAATGAGCCACTCTGCGTGGCTTCTTTCCGTGGTGTCCCTGGAGATGCTGTCCCCAGGCTTGCCTGGGAAGCCCTCCTTTCACCCCAGCTGTGGACTTTTTTCAGCAGAGGGGGCTGCCAGCACAGAGTGAGGATCTGGGAGGAGGGGCTGGCACAAGGTGTAGCAAAGGTTGCCGACTCCTGATCTAGACCATCCCTGGCAGGTGTCTGTCCCCTTTGTATATGATCTCCTAGTCAGTTTCCAGTTCTTCAGTGCCATAATAGAGTTCTTGTAGTCCTCCATAGGCCCTTAGTGTCATCATTCCTTGGGGCAACAGGGAAAAATTTTATCATGGGTTTTTGTTAATAAGAGGGGGGAGGACAGACACATAATGATATCTTGACCCACATGTGTTAATCCACACTCTGATATCCCTTTGCCAACTTGAAGTTCTCTAACTGTTGCCTAGACAAGATGAGTCCTAAATGTATCCTGCACTGCATCTTCAAAGTATCCGCACTCAAGATGGGGCTGTAATACAGAGTAGAGTTTATTTATTTATTTATTTTTATAAATCTGAAGGGAAAACCAAGTGCAGTGTGGGTTTTACTCTGAGTTTTGGGAGTTTGATTGTATGGTACATTTAACTTTTTTTTTTTTTTTAAACACCTATGAAAAAGTTTCAGGGAGGGAGAATTGTCAATGTTATCTTTCTGCTTGCGATGTGATGAAATACTGTAGTGTGAATTTTTGAAATAATTTGAGATTTTTAAATAACCAGTAAAAAGCTGGATTCTTGGCCCTTTTAAGATTGCTTTGCTTTAGCCCAGGGGATCCAGAAACAGATAGGTGTGTGATGTACCATCAGCCTTCTCCTCTCTTTCATGTTCTGTGATGAACACAGCTCTGTGCAGGTTCCCTGCATCTGAGTCAACAAGACTAAAGGTTGATTCCTTATAAGACTGGTTCTTTATTAACTCATGCTAATTCCTTTCCCATTGTCTTCAGTAATTCCACCATCCTTCCCATCTTCTAGAGTTGCAGTCTGTATGTTATTCCATTCCTCTCACCAGTTCCGGTTGCTTATTCTTCATGGTGTGACAGACTGAGCACTCTGTCCCTGTGGGTCTTGCACTTCATGTAGTGGCAGCCAACCTAGGCACAGTTCTCCCACCTCCAGAGCTATGGATCCTCAGTCCCTCCTACCCAAGGGCTGGGCCTGGGACCCTAAGGCCCATCTGGGCAGACTTGCCCTGTCTGCCTGTATGTCCTAGATGCTGTCGGTAACAGCTACGGTCAGCTCCCCTCCATTCTTCTTTGCTCTGTTCCCCTCCACACACCAAATTCTGCTCCTACCTCCACCTCCAAACAACACACCCAAACTCCCTCACTGCCTGGCTGCTACAGGGGCTTTTTATCTTCTACCCTTAACTGGAGTCAGGTGCCTTAATTGGCTCAAAGCAGCCCTGCCCCAGAAACTGGGAACAGAGCTTTGCTGAGCCTGGGGCTAATATACTTGCTTTCCACCACCCTCCTGTAACCCTGACACCTGTCCCTATTTGTTATTAGTTGTCCCAAGAATCTAATTGAAGCTGGGTCCAGTGCTCCCTCCCTTTAGGCTGGGGGAGGAGTTTTAGTAGTGGGCGGGCTTGTGCCCGCCCAGTTCTTTCAAATAGGACCACCCTCCTGTAAAGGAAAAGGCCACACTGCTGCTACTGCCACTGCTGGGACTGCTACCACCACTGCCCCTGTTCCTGGGAGGCCTCACTGCTGGCCTGTCTCCCTCCCACCCCCCTGCCTTGTCGGGAGGCGGGGAGCAGAAGACCTCACCCCACCACCATCACTGGAGGAGGAGAAGAGGACCCCTGCCTGCCAGCTGGACCTGCTGCTTCTACCACCACAACCACCACCCTCTGGAGCCTGCTGCTTTGCTTGCCTGCATTCCACCAGTGAGGAGGACACCCAACAGTGACTTTATTGCTGTTTGTGACTGCCGGGGGAGCGCTCGGGATCATCTCAGGAGCTGTGGAGGGGTGGCTTTTCTTGAACTGAATAGCACTGCCACCTCTGCTCATCTGGTGGTGGGGCAGTACACCCCACCACCAGCTTCAGATACCACCTCTCCACTACCCCCAGCCACCACCTGCCCTGCCTCCTCAGCCTCAGGACAGCAGCTTGGCTCCTGCACCGATCGGGCTGTTGCAGCAACAGAGACTTTGAGGCTCCCCGGCACATTCCCCACCTCCCCATTACCTAGTCTTCCTCCCTTCCCTGGGCCCATTTGGCCGGAGGGCTTCCCCCCACCCCCTGTTCTGCCCTCCGGCCAGTTCAGTACACCTTTCCTGTCCCTCCCTTAGTTACTTACCTCGCCCCTTTTTCAGCCCCTGTGGCCTTGTACACACGATCACTTTATTGTGCATTAACAATCATTACCGCGCGATACCAACACCGTACACACGTGCAATAGGGCTGTTGCGCGTTAACTGCCTTGTTGTAGCGCAATACAAAAACCACCTCGACGAGGGTGGTAGCAGTTAATGCGGAACAGCTGTTGTGCCTTTCGACTCGTGTGTACGCTTACCGCGCAATGATTGGCCTCCGGAAGTGTCCCAGCATTCCAAAGTCGTCCTCTCTGGTCTTCCCCCCACCCGCTCTGTGGCCGTGACAAAACAGTCCCCGCCCTGATCAGATTCCCGGGATTTTCGAATTTCTTGTCTGTTTCACTTCCTGTTCTCTTCCTCGTGGAGTGCAGCTCTGATCATCAGTTGCAATGGCGGTCCGTCGTGGAAGACGCGCACCCCTTTGGAGCACGGCAGAGGTGCTGGACCTGATCAGCATCTGGGGAGAGTCCGCTGTGCAGGCGCAGCTACGCGGCATATGATACATTTGGCATAATTTCTCGGGCCATGTCAGAGAGAGGTTATGATAGAGACACTGTGCAGTGCAGATCGAAGGTGAAGGAGCTAAGAATAAGCTATCACCGAGCAAAGGAAGCAAACCGCCGTTTGGGATCAGCGCCTGCTACATGCAGGTGTTACAAGGAGATCAAAGCCATCCTCAGTGGGAACTCCACAACCACTGCAAAGAGTCCTGTGGACACATCAGCGCCCCCTCATCCAGTGAATGCCAGACCCGAGCAGGATGAGGACGTGATCGATGAGGAGGAGGAGATGGAGGATGACCTGGAGGAAAGCGCAACAGTGTGTAGCCAGGAGCTCTTCTGCACTCCTGCTGAGACGTCCACCCAAGACATGAATTGCAGCTTGTCCTCTGAGGCGGCAGAGGGGGGTTCCGGTAAGTTTCTCTTTCGTGCAGCTATGGCTCCTTCTAAATATCATTGTCCGGGATGGGGGTGCTTGCTGTCTCGGTCCCCGCTGTGTACGCTCTTTACTCTGTATTCATTAGAAGTGCATCAACACAAGCAGTGATTGTCAAAAAATCATCTGTATTTAGGTCAGTAAAGGTTTCCTCGATGTACCTCCAGAGCCTACTACTCAGGTTAGATGGGAGAGCATTTGTGTCTACGCTCCCAAAGACGGATACTCTGCCTCGCCAGTTGCAAAGCACAGCCCGGGGAACCATGGCAGCACACAGTGCAGCAGCATACGGTCCTGGCTTGCAACCGGTGGCATGTAGGATATGTATTCTAGCTGGCAGGGGCACTCTGAGGAGAGAGATATCGGGTTCCATCTGTGTGCCCTGTGCAGAATGTTAGCCCCCAGTAAGCTTTCTATTAGGACGTACCTTGTCCGCTTCAGCGAAGCATAGGATGTTGACTGCCCTGCACTTTCCAGTGGAATGTGCTACTGGAAGGTTACATTGGTTATCTAGGCTGTGTGTTAACAACAGCTTTATTATTATTATTTTTTTTAGATTCGACCTTCACAGGGCTGGTGTCTACCCCAGCTGACCGCATGAGAAACATCCGGCGGCGTGCTCGAAGAAACAGGGAGGATATGTTTCAGGACCTGCTGAAAACAGCACAGGAATCCGCGAGGGAGAATCGAGCCTGGAGAGAGGAATCCCAACAGAGGAGGCAGAAACACAGGGACGAACTGATAAGCATCATGAAGGAGCAAACAGAACTGCTCAAGAGCATGATTGCTTTGCAGACCCAGGCGATTAATGTACGGGCTCCACTCCATACAGTTCAGCCGTGTCTGCCTCCTACACCCCATAGTCCTTCAAAGAATTTCTTTGAAGGCCACCCGTCCCCCTGGTACACTGCAACATCCAGTCCCCCCGAGAGCTACTTTTTAGAGACCTGCAGCTACACCCACCTGTAACTTCCCCCCCTTTAGGTTTTAATAAAAACAGTGACAAATAATTTGAAGAGTGGCTTTATTTGTACACATTGGAAAATCTCATAAGGTGCACCTGATGCATCCTGGAAGTTAACTAGGGGAGGGCATCATTGAAATGATCCCTGAGTGCCTCCCTTATGCGAGCAGCTTCTCCTTGGGCCCCCCTAATACTCCTAGTGGCTGACTGTTCATATGCTTCCTCGAGGCGCTGTGCCTCCATAGCCCACCCCGGGGAAAACTTTTCTCCCCTACTTTCACAGATGTTATGGAGGACACAGCACGCCGCAATCACAGCAGGGATGTTGTCCTCCGCCAAGTCCAGCCTCCCATACAAACATCGCCAGCGCCCTTTTAAATGGCCGAAGGCACACTCCACAGTCATTCTGCAGTGGCTCAATCTGTAATTGAACCGCTCCTTGCTGCGATCTAGGTTCCCGGTGTACAGCTTCATGAGCCATGGCATCAGTGGGTATGCTCGGTCTCTGAGGATGACTGTGGGCATCTCCACATCCCCCACAGTAATTTTTTGATCTGGGAAGAAGGTATCCCCTTGCAGCTTCCGGTACAGACCAGTGTTCCTGAAAATGCGGGCATCATGCACCTTTCCTGACCACCCAGCATTGATGTCCGTAAAACGCCCCTTGTGATCCACGAGTGCTTGCAGCACCATGGAGAAGTAGCCCTTCCTGCTGATATACTCGGTCGTGAGATGGTCTGGAGCCAAAATAGGGATGTGTGTGCCGTCTATGGCTCCCCCGCGGTTAGGGAATCCCATGGCAGCAAAGCCATCCACAATCTCACGAACATTGCCCAACGTCACCGTCCTCCGTAGCAGAATGCGATTGATGGCTCGGCAGACTTGTGAGAGGGCTAATCTGACGGTGGACCTCCCAACTCCAAACTACTTTGCAACCGACCGGTAGCAGTCAGGAGTCGCCATCTTCCAGACAGCAATTGAAACACACTTCTCCACGGTTAGGGCTGACCTCATGTTGGTGTCTTTACGTCGCAGGGCAGGGGCCAACTCTGAACACAGTTCCAGAAAGGTTGCTTTCCGCATTCGAAAGTTCTGTACCCACTGCTCGTCATCCCACAGCTGCATAACAATGCGATCTCACCACTCGGTGCTCGTCTCTCGTGACCAGAAACGGCGTTGCACCGTGTGTAGATGATCGGTGAAGGAGCTGAGCAACGCGGTGCTGTTGCTCTGCATGGCATCGATCAGCCTCTGCTCCTCAGCGTCCTTGTCTGACTTGGAGCTCATTGCGTACTGAGCAACCAGCCGAGATGTATTTAGAATGCTGAAGGTGACAGTGGAGATCAGAGCAGGATCCATGCTGTCGCTGTTGTGATTGCTCGCAAGTAGTACGTCACTGCACTGTTGAAAATAGGCGCGAGTTGCTATTGGCAACGAGGAAGACGCAAGGGGAACACAGTGCACCACGGGAAACTGAGAGTTTACGCATGGCGCTTTGCGTTCCTTTCCTTCATCCCATGATTCCAAGCGCAGATTGAGGGAAAATTGAACTGTGGGATAGGTGCCCAGAATTCATTGCACTACACCGCGATATTGCAAAGAATTCTGTTGCGTTATAAGGAGCGACGTGTGTACGCGCTATCCCGCAATAAAGGTCACGTGTTTTTAATAGCGCGATTGCCATGTTGCGCTTTAATCTGATCATGTGTACATAGCCTTAGAGTTAGGTTAGTTCCTCTGCCCCACCCCAAATCCAGATTGTTAGTTTGGTTTTGCAGCCCTGTCCCCGCCCTCCAGCCTCCATTGCGGCCCTGCCCCGCCCTTGGTTTCTGTTAGTCCCACGCCCTCTCCTTTTCCCTGATTGTCCCTCTTTCACCCCATTCTGTTCCCCCAGCACACCCATGTCCTACCAGTGCCAGTGAGCATTTAGACTCCCTTTTCTGTTTCTCCCTAGTCACTGCATCCCCTGGCACCTTTGTGATCCCACCCCATCCTGTGCAGCTGGAGGAGCCGCTCTCTTCCCACCCATACAAAGCCCCTGCGCCCCTTTTCCCTTGGCACCCTCCTCCCCTGCCTGCAGCCTAGCGGGGAGAAGTGTTTCACCCCCCCGGCACCCTCCCCTCCCATCCCTGCCCACCCATCTCAGGTCTCCTTTTCCTCTGTCCCCCAGTCAGAACATGGCACCCCCCTCACAGATACGGTGGAGATGCGTGGAAGGGTTTCTACGCCGGCCTTTTCTCCCCGGATCCGACCAAATCTGCCGTCTGCAGGGTGCTCTGGAATGAACTTCCCACGGTCAGCAAGGGCAACCGGGACCGGCTAGAGCTACCTCTCACTCTGGCAGAGTTCTCGGAAGCCCTCCATCTCATGCCAACCAATAAATCCCCGGGCATGGACGGGCTGACCGTGGAGTTATACCGTGTGTACTGGGATGTCCCCGGCCCGGATCTCACCATTGTCTGGGCCAAGTCCGAGAGAAACAGAGTGCTCCCCCTTTCTTGCCAGCGGGCCAGGCTGGCTCTGCTGCCCAAGATCAGGGACCTCCGCGATCTTCAGAACTGGCGTCCCGTCTCAGTCCTCAGCACAGACTACAAAATCATAGCCAAGGCCATCTTGCTGCAGCTGGGGTCTGTGCTGCACGATGTGGTCCATCCCGACCAGACCTACACCATCCCGGGCGGCTCCATCTTGGAACTCGGGTGTAGGGATGTTCTGTCATTCGCCTTCCTCGCCCTGGACCAGGAGAAGACATTCAACAGGATGGACCATGGGTAGCTCCTGGGCACCCTGCAGGCGTTCAGCTTTGGACCCCATCTTGTGGGGTTTCTCCAGGTGCTGTATGTCTCCGCAGAGTGCCTGGTCAAGCTCAACTGGACCCTAATCGAATCGGTCAGCTTCGAGCGAGGAGTATGTCAAGGCTGTCTGCTGTCGGGCCAGCTGTATGCTCTGGCCGTGGAGCCCTTCTTCTGTCTCCTCCATCGGAGGTTGACGGGGTTGGTGCTCCATGAGCCGGAGCTGAGGCTGGTCTTGTCAGCATACACCGACAACGTGCTCCTCGCGGTCCAGGACCTGGAGTGGCTGGAGGCCTGTCTGGCCATTTATTTGGCAGCCTCCTCCGCCCGGATCAACTGGGTCAAGAGCTCTGGCCTGATGGTAGGGGCCGGGCGGCCGGCGGGCTCCCTCCCACCCGCGCTACAAGCCATCCGGTGGAGTGCGGGTCCGTTGCTCTATCTTGGCGTTTACCTTTCTGCCATGCATCCCTCCCTGGAGGAGAACTGGCGAGGTTTGGAGGACAGGGTGTCTAAGCAGCTGCGGAGATGGACAGGACTGCTGCAGTGCCTCTCCCTGTGTGGGAGGGCACTGGTTGTCAACCAGCTCATCCTGTCCATGCTCTGGCACCAGCTCAACACCCTGGTCCCACCCCTGAGTTTCCTGGCCAACCTCCAGAAGACAATTCTGGAGTTCTTTTGGCCAGGACTGCACTGGGTCTCTGCAGGGGTCCTGAGTCTCCCCCTAGAAGAGGGAGGGCCGGGGCCTGTGCTGTATCCAGAGACTCCTATATAGTCTCCTGCAGAGACTCCTTTTTAGTGCAGGTAGTCTGGCATGGAGCCACTTGGTGTGCACCTTCCTCCGCCACTACCAAGGGCGCCGATATGACCAGCAGCTCTTTTACATCTACCCAAAAGGTTTTCCGTGAGACCTCTCCGAGCTGCCAGTCTTCTACCAGGACCTCCTCTGGCCGTGGAGGCTGGTCTCAGCCTCCAGGTCCCTTGTGCCCACCGAGGGGGAGGACCTCCTTGCAGAGCCCCTGCTATACAATCTCCATCTTAATGTGCAGGTGGCAGTGGCCCCCTCTGTGAGGCAGAGGTTGGTCCTGGCAGGCGTCACTGAGGTCGGAGACCACCTGAACTACGCTTGGGGGACTGGGTGGATCCCCTTGCGCTGGCTCAGCGCATGGGGCTCTCCACCCTTCGAACTCCCTGGCGCCTACACCAGGAGATGAAGGCAACGTTGCCCCTTGCTGCTCAAGTCTACCTCGAGTGGGTCCTGCGAGAGGGTGCTCCCTGCCCTCCCCTCAGCCCTGGTCCTCTGGAGCTTTTGATCAGGCCCTGACCCCGTGAGCCCCACCCGCCCCCCAACGCCCCATGTGCCTAGCCGGCTGCTGTACTTGCAGCCGGCCTGCTTTTGAACCATGCCTTGCAAGTATCTGTACACGCTCGTGCTCCATACCATCCATTTCCTCGCCCTTGTGTCCTGCCCAGGTACAAAATGGCGGGACCTAATTCCACCAGTGGAGGGCAAGGATCCCCGGTGGGCCATTTTGTATGCCACCTTGACCTCGCAACCCACCGGGGACATTAGTTGGCAGCTCCTCCATGGAGCCATGAGCACAGGTGTGTACTTGAGGCGGTTTACCCCTTATCTCGACACCTGCCCATTCTGCAGCGTGAGGGAGACCGTGGTGCATGCATATCTAGAATGCGCCAGGTTGCAGCCCTTTTTCTGGCTCCTCCAGAACCTCTTACTGAGGTTCTGGCTGCACTTCTCCCCACACCTGTTTTTATACTTACTCCCCATCCGTGGCTCCACAAAGTCACAGGACCTCCTCGCCAACCTCCTCCTCGCCAAGTTAAGGTTGCTATCTACAAAACCAGGGAGAGGAGGTTGGCTGAGAGGGGTCTCTGCGACTGTGGGGCCTATTTCCGGTCCTAATTCTGCTCCTGCTTTCTTCCAAGTTGCCTTATCCTTGCTGTTACTCCTAGCTTCCTGTGCAGCAAATGATCTGTCATCTTCAAATCACTCTTCAAAATGTACTACTTTTACTCCATAGTGACCTCTGCAAGATTTCTCTACATCACCCTAGACTTTATCACCTTGGTCAGTGTCAGATCTATATATTGGAGGGGAGGAGGGCATGATTTTATACTGCCCAGCTGCTTGGACACCTCTGGAGTTGCTTAAAGCAGATTTAAAACACTTCATGTGACTCAGTGTTACAAGCATTGAAAGCTATGGTGGCAAAGCTGTAGTCCAGAGTGGTGCATCAACTCCAGGCAAGGCTACAAGAGGTATGTGAATGTATAGTTCAGTGGAATGTTATTTTTAACACTTCATAATGGAGACTAAAATATTGATCCATTCATGTCAATTTACATTGCACTTTACAAGACACAGATGATGCACCTTTCCTGCTTTGAAGAACATAAAACATAAATAGATATGGACAGACAAAAGATAGAAGCTAATAATTTGTATTTTTCATGAAGGTTCCCCAAACACAAAGTGAAAGCAACAGTTTAGAATAGTAGAATATTTTTTTATTCTTCTACAATATAGTCGCTGTGATTTACATATGAAGTGCACTGTCAGCACTCAGTAATAGAACTGACATGGTATTTGTCACTTCCACTTCTAAACTGTTGTGTCCTGCTGCTTTGGGTGGCAATTGTGGTGGAAGGAGCATTTCATATATCATCATTTTCAAAGATCTCCGCCCCTTTGCTTCCTCTGTCTTCTGTAATGTTGTTTGTCTTGGGTCTCAGATCACCTTCATTACCTGAGGTTGTGTAGGTTTATTTTGAAAATACAGTTAGGAATCTATGAAGGGGTTTAGGGAAATGTCTGCTAAAATAAAGTGCTCAAAAGACTTAGGATACACTTAAGCGTGTGCTTAAAAATTTAAATATGTGAGTAGTCCCAATGACTTCTTAAAGAACTATCGTCTAAAGTTTAGCAGGTGCACAGGTCACAGGTATCTGAAGAATTGGGGTCTTTAAGAAGAGCTGGTTCGGAAGTAGCTTAGTATTATGGAGCAGAAAGGACTCTGTATCCAAGGATTAAAGACTGGTTTAAAGCCCAAATTAGGAAAACTTTAACTTTGTACTTGTTAAACACTAACCCTTCTGGAGGAGATCTTGGTTACTGCAGCTGTGCTCAGCTCTGAGGCATTCTACCTTTTTACACCCCAATTATTAAATTAACTGCAAACGTTAAAACACTACGCATTATTTGCCTTTCCTTCTTGAAGTGAAGTCCTTACATTTGTCTTTAAGTATTTGTGTATATGCTCAAAGTGTTTAAAATTACATTGAATTTTTTGTGTATAATTTTTTAAAATCTGCTGATGTTGCCTTGAGAAAATCCTGCTGGCAACTTGATCGTGGCTTGAGTCTAGATTTCACATCAAAGCACTGTAATGAACAGGAGACTCTTCTATTAAAATGAGTCAGATTTCCCTATTTAATTTTGCCTTTTTGACTTTAAATGACGCAGTCAATTTACCTGCAGTGACCCAAGAGGAAGTCTGCTTTTAATTTGTAATACAGCTGTGTCCAAAGGCCCCAAGCAGATAGGGGTTTAATTGTGTAGGCAATTTAGAAACTCATAACAAAAGACAGGCCTTGCAATGGCTTGTGATCTAAATTTGTATGCAATACCAAGCAATCATTCCAGGCTTGACTCAACAACCAAAATAATTTTCACAAGCAAAACATGAAATAAATAAGAACTTCTCAGGCACTTGCACACATCTGACTACAGCCTTGTGAAGTAGAGAAACATTATTTTGCCTATTTTACAAGTGAGGAGTGGGAGGTAAAGAGACTTGTTCAAAGCCATGGGTAGACATATAATACATTACATTCTTCTTTTAAAAGAAGTTATGTCCCGTTGAAGTGTAATTTGTTTACCTCTTTTTTGAAGTAACAGGGAGTATTTGAGAATAACTGTATCGGCACAGTTCCTAGGAAGGCTGCCTGTCTCGAGTGTGATTGCCGCACCATAGCAGCGGTTTGGAGTAGGGAATAAATGAATGGGCGTGTATATAGGTGGTGGTGAGGGAGGATGCCCCCTGGTTTCTGTACATTCATTAAAAATATTAGCCAGTTGGAGTATGTAATTGTAGTGGAACAGGCTAGTTTGATAGGATATTATTTAAGTTTTGGGCAGCTTCTTTTTTTAAAATCCCAGTTTATTTTTGTGTCACCAAGCTTTTTGAAATGTTCATATTTTAAGGGCGTGTATTGTTGTTTAAAATAACTATTTTAGTTACTGTTTAAAATTTAAAGGCCTTAGTTCTGCCGGCTTGTGGATTTAGGCCCCTGGCTGCTGAAAAGAAAAGGGATTTACTTAGGATGTTGTAATACAGTAGTAAAGAAATGTGTCTTTGTAGGTTAGCATGACTCACTAATTCTCAGTGTAAAACGTTATTACTACATGTACCATCAAAATCTGAACTAGCAGTTCTATTACTATATGGTCATGCTGACTGTTAGAAATGACTATCCATAGGGGATACAAAATATTGACTGGAGAAAATTAAACTGATTGTTTACCTCTTACATGGAAGTCAGCATCCTCTAGTTCTTAGTGATCCTTCTCCAGCTAAGAACTCAGGCAGAAAGAGAAGCCACCCACCACTTGCTTTTTAAATCTTTACTTTGCCTGGAGACAGGGTGGGGCATGAGAGATGTCTGGAGCTCTATTGTGTTCTCTGCAGAAACGCTTTAGAAGATCTAAGAACTGTGAACCATAGTTATGGAAAAAATAAAATGCTAAAATGGAGCCTGAGTTTCATGGCTAGGTAGTGGGGATGCTCTGAATACTCTCTTTATTTCTCTTTCATGAATTCTGTGAACTTGTCGTATAAGAGAGCCATTGGCAGGGCTGGTTTTGTTGTTTTTTCCATGTGTGTATTTTTTAAAAAAGAATATTGGTCCTGCTTTGAACAAGAGGTTGGACTAGATGACCTCCTACGGTCCCTTCCAGCCCTAATCTTCTCTGATTGATTCTATGTTCGAGTGCGCTAGCACAATCTATGTTTAGGAGAACCTTATGATGAGCGCATAAGGTAAGCTCACTTTTCGTTTTAGTCATCTCACATTCCCCTGAAAATGTTTCTACACTGGCTGGAGAAACATCCATCATAATGAAATATTGGGGGGAGATGAGTTCTCTTTTAGAACACTAGAGATTTAAATCAGAAGAGCACAAAAAAGGAAAACTGTTCATGACAGGTAGTGCCCGTAAAAGAGCTAAAATTGTCACAGGACAGGAAACAGCGAGGTAGAAAATAAGTTCAGTGTGTCAGAATAAACCAACCAGGGTAATTGAAGAGAACTAACCATCTCTTTTCGGTTTAAGAGTCTAGTGAAGTTTTAAACATAAGAGCTGGTCATTTTAGTGCTTGCTGTTCCAAAAGACTGCAGCAAACCACATTAGTTTACAAAAAGTTCATGCTCCCTATGTTGAACTAAGCATTCACAGCAAAGGACAGCACTTAGTGAGGAGGAAATACCATCAAGAAGACAGCCAGACTTCTCACCAGGCTAAAAGAGCCTGAATCGAGACATCCAAAGCAACAAAGAAGGCCAAAGAATTCACCTAAGATGGGTTGGCAACCTTTGCCAATCCCCTGTGCCGGCCCCTCTTCCCCGACCCTCAGCTAGTGCCAGCATCCCCGTGGACTGAAAAAAAATGTGGTGACTGCCTGAAATATCGGCAGCAGCCATGGCTTTTGTGGGGGTGGGTGGGTGGATGGGAGGGAGGGTGCTTCCTAGGCACGCTGCTGAAAAGAGTCACTCATGGAAAGAAGCCTCCTGGAGCGGCTCCTCTTGGGGGTTCTCAGGCACGCCAGGGAAACAGACTGCCCAGAACACCTCCTCTTGGGGTCCCCAGGTGCGCTGTGGAAAGAAGCTACTCAGAGTAGCTCCTTTGGCAGCAATGCACCACAGAGAGAAGCTGCTCCTGGCAGCTTTTTCTGCGGCATGACTGGGACATGGGCATGGTGGGGAACCCCTGTGACCGGGGCCTCCTGGGATAATCTCTTGACTGTGCAAAAATCAGGACAAGCTTCAAAAGTGGGACCCAAACTCCCTAAAAAACACTGATGGTTGGTACTTAAACCAGGTTCCCTATCAGTTGCAACTAGGCTGATTCCCCACACCAGTTACCACGAAGCCTGCCACAATAGAAACAGCCCCCTTTATTGCATCTCTGGCTCCCCCCCCCAACCCCATGGTCTCTTAAAGACATAGGTCCTCCTGACCCCAAAGGGCCATATTACTATAAGTTTGGATTTTACCCAAAATAGCACACTGACAGCCAATCCTTTAGTAACTACAACTAAAAGTTTAATATAAAAAGAAAAGAAACAAAATGAGAGATGTTAAAGGGTCAAAGTGAATCACATACATACGGATGTTTTAGAGTCCATGGAAAGCAAGTTCTTAGAAGAATAAGGAGTTTGCAGGCCCGATCAGTTTCTCTGCTACACACCCAGCACCTGGGTGGGCCACAGTCCTTTGTGCAGTCACAGATGAATAGTTCCAGAGATGGGTGTTGGCTGTAGTGTAGACTGAAGACAAAATGGACTTGGTGCTGCTGCCTTTTCTCGCCTCTGGCCTTCCCCGTGCTGCCTGGAGTTTTTGCAAATCAAAATGGAGTTGTCACATGGTCAGTCTGGGTGACTGGATGGGTTTCCCCTCAGGCCCATTGTATCTGTGGCTCCATTAATGGGCCATTAAGGAGACAGTGACTACAGACATGCAGTCTGGGGTGTTTCTCAGAATCACATAATTTGTAATACAGATATAGCAAACATTTATACCTTCTAATACAGATATGATACCTACACATACAGTATAACCATTCCTAGCCAGTTACAATCTTTCTGTTGATACCAAACATGGCATAGCTCCTATGGATTATTTCTTGGCATTGCAGAGGGTGCTGTGTGCCACTCCATATAGACTCGTGTGCTACTCTTGGCATGCGTGCTGGGGGTTGCCTAGCCTTGGCCTAAGAGAATCTGTTACTCTGGCTTATTCCTCCCTTTCCTCTCCCACCTACTCTTGAAAAGAGAGAAGCGGGAGTAGTTAAGAAAGCAGACTTTAATTATATAGTCCCATCAGACACATGCAGTCCCTTTAAGAAAAATATTAAGAAGCAGAAGAAAGCAAATTAATGTGGAGGATTCAGGTTGAGTGTTACTACATGTAACACTGAGGAATTCATATTTAAGGGACACCCGTCCCTCTCTTTCTAGAAGTGATTCCAAATATGACTTGAAAATACAAAAGAAGAAAATCAGAAAAAGTCAGCGTGGTGAAAAGTATGTTGGTGAAGAAGCTGCATTGTTTTGTAGGTGATATTTAGGATAAAATTATAGTAGAGACTTTTATCCAAACTGTTTTCTTTATTTTAACCTCCCCAACCTCTTACCTGAAAAGAGAATTCTGTCTTTGTCATAGAGGTAGACTGATGGCTCTGGAACCTGAAACTTTGTTTGCTCACAGAACAGTGCTAGTTTTCCAGAATCACCTCATCAGCATGACTCAATCCTAACTTGGAAGAACAATCTCCAAGGGTCTGTCCCCAGTGCAATTAAAAACTTGCTGCTTGCCTGTGGTAGCTGGCTCAGACTTGGGATAAGGGGCTGTTTGACTGTGGTACAGACATTTGGCTAAGGCTGTAGGCTCCTGTGAAGTTGGAGGGCCTCAGAGGTCAGGCCCCAATCTGAGCCTAAATGTCTACAGAGCTCTGCGAGCCAGAGTCATCCTGTGCACAGAGTTAGAGACATAAGGGTCATCCTAGGCACAGAGGTTAGCAGTGAAGAGGGTCAAAACCACAGATGGGGGAAACTAAATGAAGGGATTAAAGTTGGCATTTTTTTTGGACTGAAGACAGCAAGGGAGGACACAGTGAGAAACAAGATGGCAGATGTAGGCAGGGGCAGAGTTCTGTGGAGGACTTAATAGTGAAAACAAGTTTAAACATGATACTGTAGGCAAGCGAGACAAGTGCGCATGGGTTGGAGGATAGCAACATGGGTGTTGGGGAGGTCAGAGAAAAGAAGGCTGCAATAATCAAAGCTGGAGATGACTGGGATATGGACAACAACCCAGGATGTTGGTAGAGAAAGGCAGAAAACTTTTGTTTTGTTATTGAATGTGTTGTGAAGAAAGAGCTCTCTTCACACACCTAGGCTACTGCAAACCTTGTCACTTCTAAAGCCAGATATAGCTTATAGCAGGGGTTCTCAAAAAAAGTGGCATAGGGGGCTTTTTAAAAATGGCCCATGCTGCTGGCTGGGAGCCCTGCTGCGGACTCCCACCTCCTCTCAGTCCCCCCCCCCCCCCCTTTAAAAAAAACTGAGTTTTCAAAAATTAAAAAAAAAATCTTTTGGGCTCGAGAGCCACAAATATAATTTTTACAACCCTGAATGGCCACTAATCTATTTAATTCAAATTTAATTTGAATTTAATTAATTTAATTTTAATGTAAATTTAATTAAATAGACTGGCCCCTCAGGGTTCTAAAAATTATATTTGTGGCCCTTGAACCAAAAAGGTTGGGAACCACTGGCTTATAGCATGCAGGAATAAGCTATACACTCATATGTTTACATATGTTACCTGAATTATGCTTTTTGCACTCTTTTATATTGTGCTAATTTTTTCCGAAGATGTTCTCATATTTTAGCAATGGGAAGTAGTTGCTGCCGTGTTCTCTACAATAACTGAAGGTACAAGAATAGGACTTGGTGGAGTAAGCTCAATAAGTTCACTGCAGCGTGTGTCATTCAGGGGCCTCATTGGAACAATTTTCCTTACAGGGCCTCTGCAAATATGTTGGAGATGGGCCCTGAGCCTTTGGCTTGGATCTGGCTTTTCCGTAGCAGAGGCTGTAGTAATGCTGGTCATTGATCCAGAGACGTGCAGCCTGGGTTTTTCTGTGGGTACATAAACTCTTTTTGTAAACTAAGAGATGTTTTGCTAATGATTTTGTCAGTTCAAAGAACTTAGCTATATATGTTTGACATAGTAAATGTTTGAAATTGAGTTTCCCCCCTTCCCCACCCCTGTACCTCTCTAAGGTGCACAAGCTGCTCTATTCATTTTCTTGCTGTGCCTTGATCATGTAATATAGGTGAATGAGCTTGCTAGTAGAAAATATAAATGCCAATTTTTTTATGAGCATCAGCTAATCAACATGTTTATATTTTAAAAAACGGTGAGGCTGGGCCAGGGACCACTGTGCCCTGTCTGCTGGGAGACCTGACAGAACATCACTTCAGGCTTTTATTCACAAATAATTACAACAAAAAATAAACAAATGTTGCAGTGGTGGTGATGCTGTGAGCTTCTGGGATAAACTGTAGCTTGCATTTCACATCAGCATCTTTTTGAAGCCAATTTATAATACCATTATAATTTTAAAGGAGATTCCTCTTTCTCAGCTGGTTGGAAAGGAGAAGCAGTATTCGTGATGGGAGGAGTAATGGAAAAATTAGCAGTGCAGAATTGTCCAGCTCTGCCAGAAGAACAAGAGAAATTGGATGTGGTTTAATTAGGCCTCAGTTTTAGTCCTGAATGTTAGAGTATCCAGCAGATAAGTACAATGCAGATAATTGCATGATTATTTACATATATATAGGGTGTGCGGTATCAGCCCTCCCCTTTTACCCACCCTGGTCCACAGCCAGGCACTGCTGGGACCTAACCACCCTCCCCATGAATGGATAGAGTTGGCTCCCTGCTATACCAGTCATAACAACCCCAACCCCTCCCTTTCTTCTTCTCTTTTAAAAAAGAACATTTAAATCTTTTATCCATTCATATTTTCTGATCACTGTATCCCTTCCTATGGAATACCGCACCAGGCATCTCCCACATGCTTACGTTATGAGTTGCAACATTGCAGCCTAACCCCTTGTCATGTTTGCCCCAGCTAAGTCCCACAACCCACTGTGGGGAAGGCAAAGCCCCTCCCCCCACCTTTGTCTTGGCCAGTCTTGTGGTGAGGGGGGGGAAATTCCTTCCCCACCCCCTGAGAAAGGAGGAAGTATTGTAATGCCCACAGCACATCATGGCAAAACTTGATAACTGCTTCCATGGGAGGGAGGGTGGGGCTGCTCCACCTGGCTCAGGTAAGAGGACTTTCCCTGTACCTGTGTGGACCTAAATAGTCTCCACTCTCTTCCAAGCACCTGGGGTGGGGAAATTGGTCAGTGTTCCCCTGCTGACCTGGTCTGAAGCTGCAACAGCAAGTCGCTCTCTGGCTATCTCGCCTTTACAGGGTCCACATGTTTTCCTACAAGCCGGACAACTGCCCTCATCACTTGAAGCGTGGTGCAGTCATTTACATGACAAGAGTTCTCAACTCCCTTCCCGGAGAAGCAAAGCCTTTTTGATTGGTAGACAATCTGGCTGGGATAGCACAGGCAAGAAAAAGCATCTTGGTACCTGGGACTTCCATTATGTACCTTATTGCAATTAACCTTTTGCGGGTTGTGACACACTTGGTGGTGTATCACAACCCAGGACACACTAGTCCCCCCCCCCACTGCCCCCAGCTGACTCCAGCCATCTCCCCGCGACACACTTACTGCCATGTGGCGACACAGTAATGTGTCCTGACACAGTGGTTGAGAACCGCTGCCTTACAGTCCTTATGTATCCCTGCTGGAACATGAAACAATCCTCCTTCAGGTAAATGGGTGGGCAGATGAAGTCTGCTAATTTGGAGGACTTCTGGGTTTGTTTGTATGTATTGCATGGATTTCCAATATGGTCGTACAATCCTTATCTTAGCCTCTTGTGGGGAAATAAGGAAAATGTAAACGTGAGTGGATTTATAAATCTACTTTTAAAAAATGAGCTGCAGTAGGTAGCTTTGTGCTCCAGCAGAGTGCACTTGTCCTGTCCTGTTTCTTCTTTGTCTATTTCGCTATCCTTTTTTCTGTACATATGTCTGAATCTTTTTTCTATCTGTGTCAGTCTGTCTTCCTAATTTGTCTTTCCTTTCCTTATGACCTTCCCCTTTTCTTTTATGTTGAATAATGCTGCTGTGCTTCTGTACTGAAACTCTTTAGCCAATGCAGTTTCTTCACATAAAGTAATTGGAGACAGCTTCACACACAGCACTTACCACAAGAGAAATCCTTCATTGCATGAGCTTGGCGACACTGTTCTTCTCCAGCTGCCAACCGATGTCTAACTGAGAATAGGAGAAAGGTAGTCCTAATTCAGGAGCAAATAACTTCCCGTAAGTGCAGCTCCATTTCACTAAAGTATGAAGTTACTGGATCTTGCCAAGGTGTTTTATATAAATCAAGTTTGGAGGTGGTGTTAGGCCAAATCATTTGAATGCAGAGCAGTGAAGTCAGTGGGGCTCTTTGTGAGAGTGGAATATTTGGCTCATGCTATGACAAAGAGCAAAACAAAAAATGCCGATGGGCTGGCAGGACCAACTTCACCTTTAAAGGTCTTAATTGTATAGATGAGTTTGTGCATAGAGCATTATATAAGTGATTATTTGTAAATAAGATTTACTCACACTTTTCCAGATTCCCCTGACTTGAAAAATCTTTCCTATTTTATCAAATTTCTCAGAAAGATTTCTCTTATGTGACCATGGACGTATGCAAATGTTTGAGGTGGAAAAGGCTTTAAAGGATGTAGTTGGCAAGATCCAGATTATATAATGGGAAGGTGGTTAAGCCTTTAGCAATCATAATGTTATTTAATGCTACTTTTTCAATTTATGTATTCCTGGAACAGTCTCTGTAAGTTATCAAACAATCATCTATAGCCATCTCTAAAATACAACTATTCACTGAGCTAATTAGCTCTAACTGAAATGTGTAGATTGGTCTTTGTCTTTTTCACAGGGTAAAAGCTTTTGAAAGACATATACATCTGCAAATTCCAAAGGGGTAGCCGTGTTAGTCTATTGTAGAAACTATTGTAGAAAGACAACAGAGTCCTGTGGCACTTTTAAAGACTAACAGATCTGTTAGTCTTTAAAAGTGCCACAGGACTCTGTATACATCTGTAGTTTTACTTCTTCATTCCTAATTCGGTCATGATGGATGCATGCAGGCAAGCAACTGTGCTCCCTGAGACCCCTGGTTTCTTTAGTGGGACTCTGTACAGGCACAGAGAATGCACTCTATGCACTCATGTCCTTTCAGGATTTGGGCCTATATTTGGAAAAAGAGGCCACATACTCATGCAATGCACGTAGCAGCAAATGCTCTGTAAAGATCGATCTACTGTAAACTGCCACGCAACATTTTTCAAACAAGAACTGTCATTCTTCATTAAAGATTTCAAACAGCACCCGTTAGGATTTGATTAAATGGATATTTGTAAAAATTGCAAAGTTCAGTAGAGCCTATGGAAAAAACAATGAAAAATCTTTTTACAACTAACTTGGGGCCATATTATGGGTGCTGCAAACAGGTGTATTGGTGCAGAATGGGGGTGGGGGGCTGCGTATACCTGCTGTCCTAAGCATTCAAACACAGCAGGTGCCTAGCTTCTTTCAAAGGCTGTGAAAGTTTGATCTGCTGACTTCAGTGGGAGCTGGATTGGGCCACAGAAGCTGTAATTAAACAGCCAAAGCACCATCAAATGCTAGGAGGCCACTGCTGGGTTCTAAAGGAATATGGTAGCTAAGATCATCTGTGTACATGCTACTCCTCATGTTCCTGGAGAGATCATCTCTGCATCTGCCTGTTTGGGGTATAATGCTTCCTCTCCCCCTTCTTCTTGCCTCATAACATGGCTCTAGTTTTGGAACTTTTATATAAGACCTTCCTTGGTATTTCATTGGCTATACAAGACTGCTTAAATGCGAAGGAACAGGTCTAGCCATTTTGTCAGTCAGGGAGGAAAGTGCTACCCATCGTGTTAAAAAAAACAAACCAAGGACCATAGCCAGCGAGTCAGTGACCAGGCTGGGATGGGAACAGGTCCAATCAGCAGAGCAAAAACCAGCAGGTTAACTGGAGTGCCAAAAATACTCTAAAAACATGAATATTGCAACAGAATGGCACTTCTTGGAATTTGGTGCCCAAGACAGCCACCCCACTCACCTTTCCAGCCCTGATCCTGCCCGCCTTACTCAACACAAGGGCTCTTGCTGCAGTCTCTCAGCGTTTGGTCTTGTTATGCCAACATTCAGGTTGAGAGTGAAATTCAGCACTTCTCTACCATGTCTAGATACTATCTAGAGTTTCTAGGTTATAAGGGCAGTGTTTTCATATTAGAAGACTAAAATTTAGTCACCTGTTTTTTATTTCAAAATGTCCAGCAACTCCTTGTGAGGCCACTAGAAGCTATTGGGTGCTCAACATGTATGAATATTAGACAGGTTAGTTTAAATTGATTGCCAGTATTGAAAATGTTGGCCTATGAGATCAAGAGCCCTGTAATAATTAAGACTAAAATATGGTGTTTCAGCCCAGTTTCAGTATTCCCTTTTCCTTTTTGTAACTTTAATTTGAACCATTAACATGATTTTGTCATGTTAAACCTCAACAGAAGTCTGTAATAGTATTTTAAAACATGAAATAAACAATGTGCTTCAGAACTGTTTCATCAGATTGAAGGGACTTGATAATAAGTGTTTTGTAGTTGACTAATATTAAGTAATGGTTGTCAAATGACTCTTAAGTATTGCTAATACAAGCTCGTTAATATTTTATATAGCTTTTAAGTTTTTATGTCAAATAGTAAAAAATAAAACTCATTTTTATAAATATATTTTCTAACCACATGAAGATTTGGTTTGACTGACAATGATTGTAAGCTACAGTAGTATGGGTGATTTACCTAGTGGATGGAGCAGAACCTTATTTGGTGGCAGTTGAGAGTAGTGATGAGTGTAAATCCAGAAGTCAGGTTCCAGGCTCAGTGTGAAGCAGAATTCAGGGTTGATGAGCCAAGTCAAGGGTTAGAGTTGGAATCAGAATTGGGACACCATGCTGAAGGTTAAGCTGAAGTCAAGGTCGAGATGCAAACCAAAGGCTGGAACAGGAGTGAGAATCAGGACAAATTGTCAAAGACTAGATTGGGGCAGACAGGATCAATGCTGGAACAAAGATTGGAGGCAGAGCAAGCGCAGCTGTGGATGTTTATACATATTTACCAACTCCTGTGGCTCTTGCAAGGCTCAAGTTGAAGGCTGCAGGCTCTCCTGCCCAATCAACAATCATGGACATTTGGAGAAGGTTCATTGGTCCCAACTCAGCTTGCTGGTTTGTAGCTGATTTGCTAGCTATGCTCCTTATTATATTTTCCTAGGGCTCCTTCTAGGCTAGCCTTGGGTCTGGCTCATTAAGGTGTTGTGGTGAAATTCCTGTGACAGGGCTGGATACAGATGTTTACAATGGACTCTTAGGATTTTTCTTTTCCCTTTCCAATCTGTTAGATATTAGAAATTACCCTGATCAGTCTAGGAATTGAGGATTTGATGGACCTCATACTCTTCCTGTCCCTTGATCACTATCGGAGGTGGTGATGCTGGAGGATCACTACTACACGGGGTAACGCGGAATGGAGAGAAGAGCGGCCCTCGGTGATGGAAAGTCAGGTTAGGGAACACTTAATGAAATTGGATGTGCACAAGTCCATGGGGCCAGATGAACTGCATCCGAGGGTGCTGAGGGAGTTGGGGGAAGTGATTGCAGAGCCGCTGGCCATTATCTTTGAGAACTCGTGGTGAACGGGGGTGGTCCCGGAGGATTGGAAAAAGGCAAATATAGTACCTATCTTTAAGAAAGGGAAAAAGGAGGATCTGGGGAACTACAGACTGGTCAGCCTCACCTCAATCCTTGGGAAAATCATGGAGCAGGTCCTCAAGGAATCCATTCTGAAACACTTGGAGGAAAATAGAGTGATCAGGAACAGTCAACATGGATTCACCAAGGGCAAATCGTGCCTGACCAACCTGATTTCCTTCTATGATGAGATGACTGGATTTGTGGATGCGGGAAGAGCCGTTGACGTGGTATACCTTGACTTTAGCAAGGCTTTTGATAACGGTTTCCCACAGCATTCTCGTCGGTAAGTTAAGGAAGTATGGGTTGGACGAGTGGACCATAAGGTGGATCGAAAACTGGTTAGATCAACGGGCTCAGCGGGTAGGAATCAATGGCTTGATGTCTGGTTGGCAACCGGTAACAAGTGGAGTGCCCCAGGGGTCGGTCCTGGGGCCGGTTCTATTCAACATCTTCATTAATGATCTTGATGATGGAATAGACTGCGTGCTTAGTAAGTTTGCGGATGACACCAAGTTGGGGGGAATGGTAGATACTCTGGAGGGCAGGGACAGGATCCAGAGAGACTTGGACAAATTGGAACACTGGGCTGAAAGAAACCTCATGAGGTTCAACAAAGACAAGTGCAAAGTCCTGCACTTAGGACAGAAAAATCCCATGCACTGCTACAGGCTGGGGACCGATCGGCTAAGTAGCAGCGCTGTAGAAAAGGACCTGGGGGTTATGGTGAACGGGAAGATGAATGTGAGCCAACAGTGTGCCCTTGTTGCCAAAAAGGCCAATGGCATATTAGGCTGCATCAGTAGGAATATTGCCAGCAGATCGAGGGATGTGATAATTCTCCTCTATTCGACACTGGTCAGGCCGCATCTGGAATACTGTGCCCAGTTTTGGGCTCCCCGCTACAGAAAGGATGTGGACAAATTAGAAAGAGTCCAGCGGAGGGCAACAAAAATGATTAGGGGGCTGGGGCACATGACTTATGAGGAGAGACTGAAGGAACTAGGCTTATTTAGTCTACAGAAGAGAAGACTGAGGGGAGATTTGATAGCAACCTTCAACTATTTGAAGGGTTGCTCCAAAGAGGAGGGAGCTAGGCTGTTCTCGAGGGTAACAGAGGACAGAACAAGGAGCAATGGTTTCAAATTGCAGCTGGGGAGGTCAAGGTTGGATATTAGGAAAATCTTTCTCACTAGGAGGGTGGTGAAGCATTGGAATGGGCTATCTAGGGAGGTGGTAGAATCTTCATCTTTGGAGATTTTTAAGGCTCGGTTAGACAAAACCCTGGCTGGGGTGATTTAGTGGGAGTGGTCCTGATTTTTAGCAGGGGGTTGGACTAGATGACCTCGTGAGGTCCCTTCCAACCCTATGATTCTATGATTCCATCAACAAACCCTTCCCCGGTCAGATAATGATTTGAGAAGGGAGATATCTTGATGGACTTCAAGAGTTTGAAGGTCACTGGATCTTTGTTTTTTGGGGTGATCTGAAAGGGGCTGAGATACCCGTAATGAGGTACCCATCATAGAGGGATAGGTTGGCTTTAAAATCTGGGCAGAGAGCCACACTTTATCATCTACATTTAAGTTTGGGGTGACTTGCTGATGTTGACTGGCATAGCTCTCGTAAGACTTCTTGGCAGCTAACAAATGTTTTGTGGATTCCTGATAAATTTGTTGTGTATGAAGGACCACGTCTGTGGCTACCAGAAGAGAGTGGCCTTCTGATAGTTTTGGGTGTAACTGGGGATGAAAACCAAAGTTTGTGAAGACCACGCTTTGCTGGTTGAAGGCTTTGGTTGTATTATTGTAAGTGAATTCTGCCAGGCATAACGGGATCCTTGTCGTCTTGGAGAAAATTTGTGAAACAGTGGAGTTAATGTTCTGGTGTCTGGTTGACTCTTAGATTGGCCATCAGTCTGGAGGTGGGGAGGGGGACTGTTAGGCAGTTGAGATGAGGGGTTTGGTGCTAAGACGATAAAATTCCAGCCATAACTGGGAGACAGGCTCCCTGATCAGAAATGATGTGTTCTGGCATGCTCTGGTATTAGAAGATGTGTTCCATGAAGATCAATGTGTTTTACAGGGTGATGGAAGTGTATCGTAGGGGTTGAAATGGGCCATTTTTGTCAGGAGATCCACAGCTGTGAGGATTAGTGAGTGGCCTCAGGAGCTGCGCAGCTCCACAATGAAGTCCATCAAGAGGGTGGACCCAGGTCATGGCAGTGTAGGAAGGGTCTGGAGAAGGTCCACTGGTTTTCCGTACAATCTTTTAGCATGGGAGCAGAAATCATATGTCCTGACATAGTCCATGATATCTTGTTTTAAAGCTGGCCACCAGAAATACCTGGAAATCATATTCCTGGCCTTAACCTGGCTGAAATGGTGGCATCATGGCACAACCTCAAACCTGGGATTGGGAATTTCCTTTGGAAAGTAAAGGTGATCACCATGGTGGTCAAGACTTTGCAGTAGAAGGAAATGTGACATTACCCAGGGAACAATTTGGATTGTTGAACAACTTTTGTTCCCTCAATTCTCCAGCCTGGGATACCTTTTACGCTGCTTTTGCTGTGAAAACAACCATTCATGGCCTGCTTACCTGCAGCCTCTAGTATGTAAATTACTCTCTACTGTATGAGTGCTGTGGCTACTGCAGAGCAATTACACTGCAAAGCAACACCAGAAAATTCCCAGTTCCAGAGTTCCCGCAGAAACATGCCTGTTATGCTTCCTAATACTTTCTTGGACAATACAAGCTCATATAAAGTCCATCATTTTATTAACAAAACCAATATGCACAAATTCTATCTCAAATAATTTCCCAAACACTTTTCAGTACAAACACACTGCTTTAGATAAAATCAAACAAGTTTATTAACTACAGAAAACAATATTTTTTCAAGTGATTTCAAGTAATGAGGCAAAATTTGTTACACAAATATAAAAGATAAAACACAACTAAGTGAATTCAAATCAGAAGTCTTTCTAACCCCATGCATCAGCAGTCTTAATGGATGCATTCCTTTTCAGCCAGTACTCATCCCCCATTCGTTTTTACTTTCCTTGTCCTTCTGCTATTGATGATGTGGGCAGAGAGAAAGGAAGGCGTATTTTGGGGCACTTGTTCCCCTTTTTATAGGTTATGTTCTCCTTTGAAAATCATGTCCAGCTGAGGTTTAGGAGACAAAGTTGGGAGGGATGGGAATCTACAGCTGTTTCTTTGCCAGGATGTAAATTTCTTGCTCTCGTCCTTTTTTCCTGCCAAAAAATGGCTATTTAATCAGTTTATGGTCCCTTTGATTTTGTTGACATGTGGCTGCAGTGTCTGTTTGCTTTTCCTCTCCGAGGAACTGGTTTATGGCTGCTTCCCCAGATTTGGAATATGTTTTACTGACATCATAGAATAGAATCTTATAACTGTACATACAATGTTGTCACACATTTTACCAAGACATTAACAGGGCTGGTGCTGGGGGGTGGGGTCAGGTGGAGCTCTGGGCCCCAGCTGGCCTGGCACTGTGGAGGAAGTGGGATCTCAGCCAGTGCTGCATATGGGTGGTCGGGGGGCCATGGGCTGGTGATGCTGGGGGAGAACATGGAAGGGGGGGCTGCAGGCTGGTGCTGCTGGGGTGGGTTATGGGGGGGCACGGACTGTGCTGCTGCAGAGGGGCTGCAGGCTGGCGCTCCTGGGGGCCCCCCCACAAGCTGGTGCTGTTTTTGGGGGGGGTGGTTTGCCAGGGGATGCAGTTTGTAGCACTCCTGCCCCACCCCCAGGCTGGTTGGCTGGAGGAGATCAGCCAGCTCACGGGCTGGGCAGGCAGGCTGAAAGTGAACAGCAGCAGCCTGCCACTTGGGTGGGAGGGCTGGATATTTGGGGGGCTGTGGGGGCCCCCCTTTAGGCAGGGGCCATGGGCTGCAATCCCTATTGCCCATTCCTTAATCCAGCCTTGGACACTAATGATCAGCAAATTGAGTTTTCAAATGATGCCTCACAAGGCATACTTTCAAGACGTATTATCTTGTAAAAGATGAACAAAGGGGTACAGATTGGAAACGTGACCCGACAGAGGTGTGAGGGCTTTCAGAGACTGGTAGATTGATTCTCTGAGATGTGCCTGCAGTGCCAGAGGGTGGATAGCAGTAAACAGATGGCAGTCATCCATTCCTCCAATAAAATGGGTGGTTTTGATAATGGTGATAAGAGCTTCTTGAGTCAAGTTCATCTGCTACTATTACCATACCCCATAGTTCTTGGCCTCGCACCCTGTTGAAAAATGCCTGGACTTTCCTGTAGTACAGATAAAGTTCTGGAGCCTGTTATTTGTTGTTTTTGTTTGCAAAGAGGTGGGGTTGAACTTTGTTGCTATGCATCCGCTTGTGGTGTGGTAGATTACCCAGAGTTTATAGGATAAAAGGTCCCATTCAGTCAGAGTTGGGTGCTGCACCTTCCCCCCCTCTGTCTTTGCTCCATTAGTTGGTCATCAATTCTAATGCACAGATTGATTTTTCTGTGCCCCTAGACAAGGTGGGAGTCTCACTTGAGCTAATTAGTCTTTAAAAGGATCATTGAATCCTTGTTGGAAATGATGATGCTTGGCCTCATTCCAGTGGGCATCAGCTGTTGGGAGTGAAAACTTGGTTGAATATGTGGTGACTCTCTGGATCACCTGCTGGAGGACTTGGAGTACAGCTTAGGGCTGAATACTCTTAGCTTTGTCAAAAGCGTTTGTCACTGCCTGGACAAACTCCTTGAAGGGTTCAAGAAGAGGGCCAGACCCCCTCCAGTAGTGGGGGAAGTCCATTCCAGGGCCTCACCGATGAGCAGGCTAATCACAAGTCTTATTTGGGAATGTTCTGTGAGGTATGATAGCAGTTGTAGTACAAACAGCAGATGAACTTGAGTCAAGAACCCTGAGAATTTGTTATGGTCCCCAGTGAACTTGAGCGAGATGTTGGGCTCATGGACAGTAGGTGTTTAAGTTTTGCAGGGTGACTGGGGGTGGGGATGGGAGGAGTGGCGGGATTGTAGCTGCTACCTGGATTTACACTTGGGCCTGGAGAGCAGAATTCCCACGTCCTAGTGCATCTGTATCAGCCTGCAGGAGTGTATTCTGCTGTTGAAATGCAGCAGTCTGGGACTGCTGTTCTCGTAAGGTCCTGACTAAGTCCACAAATTTGAGCTGGGCTCCCACTGTGGTCGTTCCAGGAGAGATCTTCCACGTTATTAAGCCCATGAAGCCTGACGTTTGGTCTCTGTGAGCTGCTCAAACCATAAGACGCTGGGGCGTGGATGGCCCACCGAATTAGTGGACCTTCTCTGATGGTTGCAATGGCAGTTTTCAGTCCACACCTGCCAGTGTGCCAGAGTCAGGTAGTGGGCTGAGATTGAAGCTGGAATCAGTGCTGAGGGGCCAAGCTGAGGGTCAGAACTAGAGATAGAATAAGCACAGTAAGCCAAAGATGGGAATCCAAGTCAGGATTGGGAGCAGAGCAGAGACAAGACTAGAGCAGACTGAGGCTGGAAGATGGGCTAGAGGCAGCAGCTGGAGGTGTGGTACACATTGAGCAGCTGCTGTGGTGCTATCACCACAAGCCTCAAGTAGCTGGCCACAGGTTCTCCTGCCCAATCAGGAAGCATGGCCATTTGGAGAAAGTTCATTGGGCCCAGCTGGGCTTGCAGAATTGTCTAGCAACCACGCTGGGAGCCAGCTGTGGTCCTGACCATGAAGTGGTTTCATAGTTAATCATTACCATTCTTAAGTGAATTGAGCTGTTTCTATAGTTTGCTGTATAAAAATTTAGAAGTTTTTGGTTAGGGAGAAGTAGGGTGACGAGATCACAGCAATAAAATATCAGGATACAGGGGGGCAGGGTGAGCTGACATACCATATCATTAAGGATAAGATTGTCAACTTCCATGAAATGTAGTGATCCAGCTCTGGAGCAGCATGGCTGAAGCTCCCTGCTGCAGGTGGGTGGACCTGAAGGTCGCAGCTGGTGCGGGTGTCAGCTATTGCAGTGAGGGGGAGCGGGAGATCCCCCACAGTTCCCAGCCCTCTGTGACTTTTTTAACTTGAATGGGTTAAATATTGGGACAGTCCTGATTTTATTGGGATGTCTGGTCACCTTGGAGAGAAGATGTATTGGAAAGGGGCAAGGAATACGCAGCAGCATTAAAAGCAAACTTTATTCTGTGAGTGGCGAGTATTTCTAGCTTTAGAATAGTGGAACACGAATTTTAGCAACTAATCCAGTATAAATGTTAATAAATGCATTACTCTCAGGGAATATACATTACTCCCAAATGATCATCTTGACAAAACACATATCCAAATAGTCAAAGGTTTCATGTTTGGGAAGAAGCTCATCTTCCTTTTATTTTGGGTCTGCTTTGCTTTACCCACTGCTTGGAACACTTCAAATACCATTTGACAGTCCCTCTAAGTGCTGAGTTTTGGCTGTTGCAGTTAACTGTCGGGGTTGCCATGGATCTTTAGAAAAGAGTAGCTTGGCTCACATGGTTTTCTGTTGGCGAGATGCAGAACTGCCATTCTCTGGAAATCTGAAACGCCACCCTCAATTTGCTGTTGGGTTTGGACGTGATCCCTTTATGGAAAGCATTTGTCAAGTCAAAAGGATGACAAACAGATTGCGACTTCTTACGGGAACTCTTCTACAGTACCTGCAAAAAATTAAATGGCTAAATAATCTCTGCTCTATTAAAGCCAAATTAAAGATATTAACGTGTACAATTGCAGGGTTTTTTTTTTACTGTGCTGTGCATTTAAGATTATGAAATGAACCAGGGTGCTCTGATGGAACATACCTGTCACATGCACTCCACTTCTGAGGCAGATGTGTTTTGTGCATTAGCACCACCAATTAAAGCGGGAGTGAAACATAGCATTGTAACAGATTGGTAGTTGTTAATGATATGGGCACATTCCAGCTGCTTGTATATAGCTACTTGTATCTCAGACAGCAAATACTTCCCTTCTTGAGATGTGAGAGTAATAAACCCAGCCAGGCAAAGTTTGGAAGAGCAGGATATAGTCTAGCTGTTGGAACTGTCTGTAAATCACTTTTTCTCTCTACTCAGGGCATGGGCCAGCAGGCAGGAAGTTGCTTGGGCAGGATCTGCACAGCTACGTCTACGTTGCACACCATTGTCAGTGGTGTGTGGGGTATGTGTGTAGCCATGTGCTGCAGTGAGAAGCAGGGCTTGGTGGTGGTGGTGTCAGTGAAAGACTTTGGCAGCAGGGCAGGGCTTCAGGAGTCCCAGTTCTCAGTGGAAAATCTCTGGCAGTGGAAGGCAGCAAGGAAACCCTCTTGCTAGTGCTTTTTCCTTGCTGCAAGGAAAGGTTTCAGCAACAGAGAGCTGGCAGAGGTTTCCTCACTGCCTTCCTGCTGCTGGAGACATTCCCTGTCGCAGGGAGCTGCCCAAGTTTCTCCTTTACCGCCCCACTGCCAGAGCCTTTCTCTGCTGTTGAAGTCGTATCCTGTTGT
Source organism: Pelusios castaneus (assembly GCA_007922175.1). NCBI lineage: Eukaryota > Metazoa > Chordata > Testudines > Pelomedusidae > Pelusios > Pelusios castaneus. Next base: position 13,496,356 of record ML685791.1, read on the forward strand.
GGGGAAAGGCTCTGGCGGCGGCAGGCAGCAGGACACTGCGGCTAAAAGTAGCAGTGACAAATTGGGGGTGGGGACACAGCTTGGGCAAGTAGCGTGCGTGTGTGTGGAAGAGGGTGGGTATGGATTCATGACCGTACCCAGATCACTGAGGCATGTCTTTACTTACCTAAGCCATGTGTCACTGGCTGCACAGGTATTTATACCCCTGCTGCGGTGTGGAGGAGAGGGGGAGAAGGGAGGCCATGCATGCATGCATGCATGTTACATGTTGTTGAGTGATATCTACAGTGTACACGTACCTCTAGAATGGCCCAAGTTCTTATTCCCATGTTCTCTCTGCAAAACTCTGATAATGCTTGTTCTAGGTTGGGCAGAGCCCATATTGTTTAGTTATTAAAAGCATTTATATGTACAATTCTGTCAGCTGTTTTGACACTGAGTAGTCAAAGACACAAGTTTCACCAAGGCTGTAGCAAATGTAGAGTTTCTATACCACACTCTCTTCTGTACTTATATTGGGTCTTAAAAGATTGGGAGACAGTGCTCAGAAAAAATTAAATTTACCTATTACCCCACAAAAACTGTGTGGCAGAACAGGGAATTGAACCTGTCACTCCTGAGTTCCAGGCAGGTGTTCTACCAGCAAAAATTTTTACCCCATTTACTTCTGGTGAATGCTTTTGTCTCTCAAAGGCCTTCTCCATTTTGCCTCCCACGTCCCAGAAAAATTCCATCCTGGCATAAAATTACACACATGAATTGTTAGGTCAGTGGCTTTGTTTTTGGCTATTTTCAGTGGGAAAATACGACTTATTTGATCTAGCTGTTGGAGCTGCCTGTAAATCACTTTTTATCTCTACTCGGGGCTCTTCAGGCCCGGGCTAGCAGGCATAAAGTTCCTTGAGCAGTATCTGTACGGCTACATCTACGTTGCACACCATTGTCAGAAGTGTGTGGGGTGTGTGTGTAGCTACATGCTGCAGTGGAAAGCAGGCCTCGTCCATGGTGCACATGTAGCTAGGTTTATTATGGAAGGATACAGTAGAAAAGATACTGGACTAGGTGTACCACTGATATAATCTGGCATACCAGTTCCTATGTTCTTAATCCTCAGTGTGGAAAGACTAATGTCTATTAATAATCTGTTTGTTTCTCAAACTACATTAGGAGCCATCCTTGCTTTACTGTGTATGCTCCTATGCATTTTATTATCTAACACTTTCATATACAGAAATATAGTGTTTAAGAGCAGATCACTGGCTAATAAAGGTTTTTGTTTGTTTGTTTCCTCTATACTCCTGGCATTCCCGGGGTAAATACCTGATGTTCCCGAGGAAGACAAAATATTTGTATGTTTCAACTGGGCGTTATGTGACTTCAGGCAAATTGTTTCCTAAGCTATGCAGGGTATTCGCTTACCAAATTTAAGGTTTTAGTTTTATTGTTGTGGTATTGTTTTTTTAATTTGCAAAGATGACTAGTTGTGATAAATAATAGCCAGTTCTATTTTTGTAGATAGTGCATGCAAGATATATACATTGTTATATTGGTATATAACGAAACTAGCACAGCCTGAGTTAGCTCTCCTCTTTGAGATGTTTACGTGGGGTGGTTAGTTTTCTGTCAACATTAGGTGCCTGCTGGCTTTATGCCACAGTTTTGCACTTGGCATTCACTGTCTAAATTAAAGATCATGCCAAGAAATTATGAACATGGAGAGTGAAATACCTTTTCAATCCACAAGGGGGGGCGGAATCCCACTTAGGGGTGCCAAAGCAATGCATGAAAGTATACAATATAGTCTCCCATTCTATGTTGGTTGGTTGATTAATAACAATCCTCTGTTTTGTTTAAAACTGTCTTACCTAATTATACTTTTAATTTGTGAGAAGAAATGTTTCCTGTCACAGCTGCAGGTAAGTGCAACTTTAGAGGATAACTCTTCACAATCATGTCACATGCCTGTCTAGTATTTTCCTTAAGATTATATTTTCAATTACTTCTCTTGGAAAAGTGGCACTGTGAAACACAATTTCTATGCAAGATGGAAAGGAGGACCAAATTTAAGATTTCCATAGTTAAATATAAAAGAACCTATTAATTGTATTCTTCCTGACAGTGCAAGTTACCAATAACTGTTTAAGCAGAATGTTAGGTACAGAATGTAATTAATTATTTTTTTATTTCTCCTAGCGATGGGGGTTAGATTACTGCCATTTCTCTGCAGAATTTAGTTAATTTGCCAATTAAAGTGGTCAGTTGTTTTGGGCCTCACCAACTTGACAAACAGATATCCAGAGAATTTCATATAGCTACGTCTCTTCCACGTGGTCAGATTGGTATATTTAAAAACTATTTGATTGTGTCCTTTTGACTTTTAATTACAAACCTTATTTCAAAATTATATATATTTGCTGGATTTTAATTCCCACCTCCTCCCCCTGTTAGAATGTCTATCTTTCTTGTTATGAAGTGCATAGACACACACACTCACACCTCAGCAAGCTCTTGATCCAGGCATTATTGTCAGAATTTCCACTGCAAATTCTGTGTTAATATTTTGAAGTTAAGTTTGATGTGATTTGCATGCTTCTTATAGGGTTTTTAATGTCGAAATCTAGCTGACCGACAGTCAGTACCACTGAGATGCTAACTGCTGCGAAGGATGTAGTGTGACTTTTTAAAGTGTTTATATATTTTTTTCCAAAATATTGCCTCTGTTTATAATGCATTTGTATAGGGTCAGTTCTGGAACTTATTGGATCATGGCACTAATGTGTACACAAAAGAACAGATCAGTATAGTTTTAACATGTCTTGGAATCTTCAGTTCAATAAAGTACTGTATTAACAGATGAAAGTCAAAGTTCCTCTGAGGTAGTATAGCTCATTGGGTGATAAGGGACACATCAGTTTTTTTAGCCAGTTCTCTACAAGAGAGTGCTGTGGCCAGCATCGTGTCCAACAACCTTTTGACTGCCCTAACTGAAAGGGGCACGTACCCATTTCACCTATGTTATAAGTGGCAAAGAAAAACATAGTAAAATGTATAATACAAACAGACTCATAAACTATTAAAAGTGAAACCTTTTAAAAAATCAGTTTGTCAGCATTTTGGCTCTGCTTACTTTGTGTTTCTCATGATGGGCAATGGAAATCAGAGGGGTCAGTTTCAGGGGCCTTAGTGCTGCAGTATTTTTGAAACACTGCATGGGGATGTTTATCTCTTATCATTGTACCTGTCTTCTGGGTTGACTTGCTAAAGGGAAATCCTGAAAAAAAAGATACCTTTGGATTGGAGTAAAGAACAGAAATAAGCAGCAATTTTTATTCCACTTGCTCACAGGGAAAAGAAAGCCTGAAAGAAATGTGGCTAATTTAAGTAGTACTTGTCCCTTAGAACTATTATTTTTTACTATAGGTTGGTTAAAGGTTACAAGGCAAATGCTTCTCACAGCAAACTAATTAAGTAGTACAGGGAGCAAGATAGTGAAATATGTTCCTTCCCACCCCCCTTTTTTAAAGAAGAGTTAAATAAAGCTTGAACATTTGGGATAAGAAACTCCAATAATGTAGACTGGTTTAGTGCTATGCCACTTTACACCGGCTGAGGATCTGGCCTGTTCATTACTCTATTGCAGGCAGGGTTACCAGATACCAAAACATGGAAAGGAGGACAAGGAGAAAATGTAGTATTAATATCTGCCCACCCCTGCTGCCCCTTCCCTGCTCCTCTGCCTCTCCCCCCCCGGCCCCTTCTCAGCCCCCCTTACCTGGCGAGAGGTCCGGAGCTGCAGCAGTGGCCGGCAGAGCCGTTCCTGGGCCAGGCCCCTTCCGGCTTGAGCACACTCTGTTTGAGCATGCTCAGAGCGGGAGGTTTGAAACTCCCCAGCCTGGCCGCAGCAGGACAGGGCGGAACAAGCGTTCTGCCCCGGTTTTGACTGTGATCTGCGGATTAGCTGAACTCAGCTTTTCAGGCATATTTTGGACCCTAAAATTCCCGGCTTGTACGCGAGCATATACAGTAGCTTCATATAAAAACCTGAAATTTTAATCATAAGTAAAAAGCCTGACAAAATCACGTATTTTTAAAATGCCTGCCGGACGGAGGATGTGAAGGTAAAAAGGAGGACATGTCCTCCTCTTGCCGGACATCTGGTAACCTTAATTGCAGGGGTTGGCAACCTTTGCCGGCTCCTGTGCCAGCCCTGCCCAGGAGGTGCTGGGGGCGGGGCCAGGGACGCCTTCCCCCTGCCGGCTCTGCCGCCATGTGTGGGGCTCCTGTCTCCTACTGGCCACGACCCCCAGGCTGGAGGGTGGGGCCAGCAGGGGACAGGAGCCCTGTGTGCTTCAGCTACTTTTGCCCGCTGGCTGTGCTCTCCAGTGGGGCGGGGGGTGGGAGGAGCAGGGCCGACAGGAGCCCTGTACACTGTGGCTTCTTTTCCCGGCTGGCCACGCTTCCCAACGGGGGGATTAGGCCGGCAGGGGCCAGGAGTGCTATGCACCGTGGCTTCTTTTCCCTGCTGGCTGCGTTCCACACTGGGGGGGTCGGGCCAGCAGGGGCCAAGAGCCCCAAGCACTGTGGCTTCTTTTCACTGCAGGGAAGCGCGGCCAGCAGGGGACTGGAGCCACAGCGTGCACGGGGCTCTTGTGGCCTCATGTTCACTGGGGAGACCGGGCCAATGGGGAAAGCCTGAGCGGTGCCACATGCCACTCAGGATAGGCGCACGTGCCAAGTTTGGCATGCGTGCCAGGGGTTGCTGACCCCTGCTCTATTGAATCAAGGTGAATCTACTCATCAGGTCAATTTTGTTTCTGTATAATGTCAAATCGATCTTTGTGCTAAGATCCACAGATTAGTTACAATGGATACTTCAGTTGGCTTGTAGCTTGGGGGTAGGATTACTGAGTGATTGGCACTAGGGGAGTGCTCTGCCTCCGGAAGTTCCTTCTATCCTTCTCTGCCCCCACAGTGGCTGATGGCTCAGTCAGTCCTCCCTGCAGCAGGACACATCTGACTGAGGAAAAATAGAAACTTCATTTCAATTTTTTCCAATGAAGTTTGACGCCGTCTGTCTAATTTTCAGTTGTGTGTTTGGACTGTCTTTCTTACTATGTGGTGTACAACATTTAACATAATGAGCTCCCATGGTGCTGTTGTAATATAAATAAAGGGTCTTAACTGTGTAAATTCATTCATTTAATGTACAGAAGTCAAATGTCTTTTTTAGCCAACAATCTAATTTCCCAATGTAGCCATGGAAAGTTGTGATATTGCATTGCTGTTTTGTTATGGATTTGTGCTGATTGTCCTACATGTAGAAGAATATGAACACACAACAGGTGGATATGCAAGATCCCTCTATAGGGTAGTGCAAATCTGGTGATAACTATTTTAATTTGTGTATAATACATTGTATAATGTTAGATTATGGAGTCAGAAAATTAATTTTCCCATCTCCAGTCTCCCTGCAATATGCAACATCTGGTCTTTATCCAATTTTAAGTGACTCAAACAACAGTTTAATCTTTGTTATGTATTAAAATAGAAATGGCTTTGAGAAATGACTTTTTCTTTTTGTTCCCAGTCAAACTGCAACTTCAGGCAGAAGAAAGAGGAGTGGTGTCAATCAAAGGCATATGTGCAAATCGCTTCCTTGCTATGAAGGAGGATGGCAGATTATTGGCATTGGTAAGCAATGTTAAGTTCTTTCAATACTCTTTTCTTCCTTCCCTTTTAGCAGCTGATGTTGTAGACATAGTAGCTGCTTGACTATCCAGTCAAATTAAGGTGTTCGGGGCTAAATCGTGTCCCTGGCACCCTGTCTGAATAACTGGGCTAGACACTGTGAGGATGGAGGCATCCTTCCCTACTCTTAGGCAGCAGGGAAGCAGCAGGGCTGCACCATATTGGCTCTTGCCTGCAGAGGGTGTAAGGCCAAGGGAAAACTTAGTGATTATGCGTAAAGGGAATCAGTCAATTAAAAAACCAAAACAAACCCACTTTTGTCTGAAATTGTTTTCCTTACTGCCATTGTTACGAGTGGCATCTAAGGCAAGTGTGGGCAGTAATTTTGATTGGTGGAACACGGGGCCAGTGGAGAGCTGGCCGCTGGGCCGGCGGCAGAGAACTGACAATGGAGCGGGGGTGTGGGTGCTGCAGAGAGCTGGCCCCGGGGAACTGGTGGGGTGGGAGTGGTGCAGAGCTGGCCGCAGGGGGTGGTGCGCAGAGCCTCCCTCCCATCTTCAGTCTCCCCCTCCCTCCCAGCTCTGGGGTCAGCTCTCAGCTGCTGTGCGGAGCCGGCTGCAGGGGTGGTGTGCTGGTGCAGAGCCAGTGTAGTGCCCAAAACTGAGTGCAGGCAGATTTTGTTACTTGGATTGCTCTGGTAACGAAATCTGCCTACACTCAATTTTGGGCACTACAGCTCTGGCGAGCCCTTGGTGAAGCTGGGAGCGAGGAAATGGAGGGGAGTGTTTGTCCGCCTTCAGCGGCATTTTGCGGGCTGGAGCAGAAGTGCTCATGGGCCGAATACAGCCCGCAGGCTGTAGGTTGTCTGCCCCTGATCTAAGGGCTGGTCTACACTACACAGTTAGGTTGACATAAGGCAGCTCATGTTGACCTAATTGTCAGTGTCTACACTACAGCCTTCCTCCTGCTGATGTAAGTATCCTACTACACTGAGAAAATAACTCCACCTCCATACGAGGCATAAGGTTTATTCTGGTGTAGTTGGAGCAACACATTGTTTCTGTAGACGCTGTGTCCCTTATATTGGTTGTTGGTTGTCTTGTCAATTTCACAGCAGGAGCGTGAAATCGACAAGAAAACCGGGAAGCTACAGCCAGCTGCCCCCACTCGGTGGCTTCCCTTGCTTCCAGAGGGGAGCAGGGCAGCCTGCTGGGAGTCCAGGAGCCTGTGGGAACTGCTGACCAGGCTCTCACCTTCCCACAATACTCCTCTTAGGTCAGTTGAAGCACTCCTGGTGAGGACGATTGATGGGGTGGGTACTGAGTTATTACAGAGAATTCTTTCTACTGGTGAGTCTCGCCCACAAGCTCAGGGTTTAGCTGATCGCCATATTGGGGTTGGAAAGGAATTCTCCCCCAGGGCAGATTGGCAAAGGGTTGGGGGCTTTTTGCCTTCTTCTGTAGCATGGGGCATGACTCAATTGCTGGTGTATTCTCTGTACCTTAAAGTCTTTAAGTCATGATTTGAGGACTTTAATAGCTTAGTCATAGGTTAGCGGTTTATTGCAGGAGGGGTTGGGTGAGGTTCTGTGGCCTGCATCACGCAGGAGCTCAGACTAGATGATCATATTGGTCCCTTCTGACTTTAGTGTCTGTGAATCTATGAGGACATGCACCACCGCCCAAGAAGGATAATGAGGACATGCACCATTGCAGCAATTACTGTGGTGGCTGTAAATTGACCTAATATAGGTCAGTTTAAGTTTATAGGGTAGATATACCTTAAGATTAGTGTAAATAAAAACAATTGGGTGGGGAGGGGAATTGTTTTTTCTAGTATGTTTGTTTTCCTGTATTTTTCACAAACTTTTCATTATTTTCCCTTTTATAGTGAGTCAGTTTTTCTTGTTTTGTGTGGGTTTATCCAGACAGAAGAACTAGGAGAGAAATCTTTTTGAAATGTTGGTAAAACTACCTGGTGGGTGGATTCAGGGGTCAGGTATTGCACCTGAAACTACTTAATTTTTTTTTTAATTAACTGGTTTTCAGGCTGTCAATATTCTTGTATACTGGGCAGAAATTGTTCTTCAGTATCAACCTGTAAAAGATGTTTTCAATTCTGCTTCAGGGCCTCCAGTGTTAGGAGCATTTTTCATCTTACTCATAACACACATGCAGTATCTAATGTTCTTTTGAGCTTTAATCATATTTAAGTGTAAATTTTTGGTGTCTTGATCCATGCAGTCTTCATACGGAGCTGTTTAATCCAAACATCCAGTGTTAGTAACCAGCCATTATATTCCTGCAAGGTTTCCTTATTAGCTAGGTCTTAACTAGCTCTAAGTGACTTTAGTACTTCGGTTATTCTGGAGCATAACAGTGTAAATATTCTGTGAAATTCTCCTTAACTAAAGATAGTGTGGATTAGTTCCCCACTTCAGCTGAGCTCCAATTATTGAAGGATCCAAGTGGAGGGCAAGTGTTCTTTCTGTTCTTCTAATTCTCCAGTTCAGCCCCCTTTCTGCCCTGTCCCCCATTATTAAGAGCAGCCTCAGGGAAGCACTGACTTTTGCGGGGTTGTAGCCATCCCAAAGGACTGTTGTGCCAGCAGGGATCCCTTGAGTATAGCACAGTCTGATACACACCCTTTTCTATCCCTCTCCACATCAGAAGAAATCCACAGTTATCCTGGTTAGTCCATTTTAATGGTCTTTTCACACCAGCTAAGCATAAGGAAGGGAGTAGAGCAGGGGTGTCAAACATGTGGCCCATGAGCTACTCTTCAGTCCAGTCCATGACTGTGCTCTGTAGGACCACTCTCTCCCTAACAGAGAGAGAGTGTGTGTTCTCACATACCCAGTGCTCCACAATATTGGGTCTCGCGACTTCTCAGAACACTGAGTATGTGAGACACAGAAGCGGCCTTTGGCTATTGGGGGCTCTAGGCAAGGACCCATTGCAGGGCCCCTTAAAAGCCCACGAGGACTCCTATAGGCCTGCGGGGGCTCCCCTCTGTGTGTCCCCCACCAGTCTACCTTTCTGCCCTGGCCCTCTCTCTGGCCTCAGCTCTCCCAACACGTCCTTGGCCACCTGAGCCAGCTCCTCCTCCTGCTGCCAACCAAGGCAGATGTGGCTTTTGGGGTAGGCGAAGCAGGCAATGGGGCCTCTTACTTCTTGGGGCCCTAGGCGTGTGCCTGCTTCGCCTACCCCAAAAGCCGCCTCTGTTGAGACAGCGCTCTGTGAGACCACAGTCTCTCCCTAACAGAGAGTGAGAGAGAGAGGTGTCATGGAGCACAGTCTTGCATACCCAGTGCTTGACGATACCACAAGAGTATTCTAGTATTTCAATTTATGGTATGCATGGCCCACTTGAAGTACATTTAAGTCAAATCTGGCCACCATAGCAAAAGGAGTTTGACACCCCTGGAGTAGAGTGTGGGCTGAATCTGGCTCTTGTTATCTAGGGAGGTATTACAAGACCATCATTGTTTGGCAGTACTGCTGGTAAGTGATGCAGGCAAAAGGGAAGAGGGTTGATAAAAGGGTTGCTCGTAATGTATTGTCTACATGGGGAAATATACCAGTATGACTGTATTGGTATAATTATATTGATATAATTTAACTCCCTATGTGGACGTTCTTATTCTGGAATAAGTATGTTCGCAGGAAGAGGTATAATTTACCTGTGTAGACAAACCCTGAGAGAAAGAGAAATATATTTCCTGGTCTCAATCACTTGACTTACAGCCTTTTGTAACCCTGATATCTTTATTACATAGTAGGAATTAGTGATGGATACATTTTTTTCTCCAACAAAAATCACTCTAAATACAATATATCAACCAAGAAACGGCCACAAACTGTTAGACCCAATTAATAAACTATAGAAATAGCAACATTGAGGAAAGTCATGGTCTTAGACATCTGATATTAGCTATAATCTGTAAACCTCAATGGCTTTCTGATCATACAACTATTTCTTCTCAGAACCATTTCTTTTGCAAAGCACTTAAGTGAATCCCTGCTCTGGAGCCTGTATTGGTTGTTCCTTGCGTTTTCCATTGTAATTGTTTAGATGGGCATGTGTTACTTTTGCCACTAACTTTCTGGATGCCCTCAAGAAATAGGTACTCAATGTTATCCTTATTTTATTTAGGTATCTTCTTTTCTTCCTCCAAGACAGACGTAGGAGACACAGCTGTGTTGTCAGCTACTCTCTTTATTTGAATTTTTTTTCCAACCATTTGGCATTCTCTTAATTTTTCTTTCCTCATTTTTTGGCTGTGTGTGATGTGGTGTGTGGGTGGTTTTTTTGTGGGTGTTGCAGTTACTTCAGGGTTATTTGAGTTGGACCTAAAAAGCTTATGGGATGTTGGCAATAAAATGAACTAATTGTTTTATCAAGTAAAAATGTCACTAACTTGTGTAGTGTAACTGCTCTGTTCGAGCAAATATAAGTTGTTTGCTGAAAGATAATTTTTCCCATTTAATTCAAATAGATCAGGACCATTCTTGCCCTGAGGAATTAAAAATTTAATGTAATTTTGGTGGTTCTTTTGTATTCTGTTTCCAGTTCTAACAGCACATTTCATACTTGGATATCCTATCTTCAATGGCAACATTCATGCCTGATCAAAATCCTTGGCCCTGTCCTTAAACTTCTCAGTGCTCAGATAGAGTACATTTATCAGTCCCAATATCAGGATGTATGATGTTATTACATGATGCCCTTTGTATAGAATCTATTGTATTCAGCAATTGCATCTTGATAGTTCCAGTAGGATGACGTCCTTGGAGAAGTGTCTGCTTTTTCTGTTGTTCACTCGTTTAGAATTCTCTCTCAAACTCAGGCGAAGTTGGGTCATCTTGTTTCCCATCTGAGCTAGTAATCCATTTTAAGTATTATTGATTTTTTTCCCCAGGAATGGATAATACTGAATCGATGTATAAATACTTCATCCTGCAACTCCTTACTTTGTCTGTTATAAGTGCTCTTGAAAAGAGTCCATTATAAGAAACCTTTTTTAAAAAAAACAAACAAACCTGGGCTGTATTTTACTTTTGGTGAGACCTCCCACGATCTCATGGCCGTTTTCTGAAGCATAGGTGCGGTTTTTCCAGGATGCTTTCTGTAATGTGATTTCTAATGGTTCATTGCCTATTTCTATTTCTACTGTTTTCTGCCCCTAAACATCCAAGAAATTAAGAGCTGAAAATAACTTCCATCTTTTTTCTTTCTTTTTTTTTTTTTTTTTTAAATCTGAGCACAGTTCTGTGGTGTTTTACTCAGTACTTTTGGAAGCATGTACTGCTGGTCTGTCATCTTGCTGAAGAACAGCTCCCAATTAATATGAAATGTTAGGTTCTTTGTTAATCTCAAAGATTTCAGTATGGTTGCTTCGGGACACCTTTGTATACTTCGTCAAAATTTCTTTTACAAGTCATCTGAGTGTTCTGTGTTTACCTTAAGCTGCTGTCTTGACATTTCTTTGATCTGCTCCAACTCGTTAACTAGTGAGAGTGTTACACGATTAATCTCATTCAGCCCAGACTCTGGTATTTGTTCTTGTTTGTTCGAGATTTTTATTCCTTGGCACATTGCAGATCAATAGTCTCTCATTACATTGTTCACTGTCATCCCAAATCAGCAGATCATTGTCACGGGGCCACACAAACCCTTTAAGAGGGAGCAGGGCCAGTGGCCTTTGACTCATCAGCTGCCTTATAATTGGTCTTAAAAATGTGCAGCTGGGCCTTAGAGGGGAGATAGTGAGACAGTGGTAGGGTGAATCAGGAAAAAGAGCAGGTAAAGCTGCCTTGGTCAGTCAAGAAAAGGAGCAATTGAGAGATCAGCAGATGAGATCCACCAGAAACCAAGAGACTGAGAAGTCTCTGAGAGAAGCTATCAGCCTGGGGAAGGCTGAAGGCAAGAAAGCAGCAAGCTGGGTTTGCTGGCTGACTCTTAAAGTCAGAGAACTGAGGCTAGAGGACTGCAGGCCAGAGAGGAGCAGAAGGAGTTGCATGCTGATTTCTAGGCTGGAGAGTTGAGGTTAGGGGAGCAGTTGAGTGCTTTACCCACTGACATCTTCCAGCTGCAGTCCGTGGGTGGGAGAGGGCTCAGTGCCAGGCCAAGTGAGGGATACTCCCCTGGTGAGAATGAACTCCTAGCAGAGACTGTGGGATGGGGGTGGGGATGGCCTGCTGGGAAGAGGTGCGTCCCATCCAGCTGGGAGGACTGGAATGGCTGTCCTGATAAGACAGGACAGAACCAAGAGAGCCCAGGGATGGGAGAGATGCCGGCGTGTGATAAATGGATTATGTTTTGGGATTCATGAACTATTTGAACTAGGCTTTTCTAATAAACCAGCTCCAAGAAGAGGCATTATTGAGGCAAGAAAGCTTACACAGAGTTTCAGGGACTCTGAAGGAGGGAAACTGAAGTGCCTTGTTCTGCCACTGAGGGCATGTTAGGCGACGTCTCCTTATGACAGTCATCAACTATTATTTCTACTCCCCTTCAGCTCCTTGGAGGTCTAGGACTAGACACTTTTGCTACTGAGGCAAATGCTGAGACAATCTAAAAAAGAAATCACTTAAATAGAGCTCTACCAGAAGGGGAATAGAAGGTACAGAGTTTTGTACTTACAGCATTGAGTCAGACCTGCCAATATCTTAACTTGCAGTCAGACGTGAAAATATTCATGGATTTTTCAAGTCTAGGCATGCCCTTCTCAGCATCTGTTAGGAGGCAGTGCTCTCATTTGGTGACATCATTCAGATCTTTTTGATCCATAGAAATTCATTACTTTGCTCACTGTAACAAAGCCATACTGGTAATCCTGTCAATTTGTGTCTATATTGAGAGATGTTTAATGAAAGCATAACACCCAATTTTAGCATTTGGGCCAAATCAGTTTTTATTTTTTCTCAGTGCTAATGGGACACTGGCTTGTAAACAAATTTTGGAGCAATGGTGTTACATTTTATTGTATGTAAGCCATTCCAGTCCATCCTCCACTTCATCAAATTATTTTAAGAGTATCTTTTGCATCCTATAGAAAGACACTTGTACACTCATTTGACCATCAGCATATTTAGGTTTCTCTTCAACTCAAGTACATGCTGAACTTTCTGTTGTTTTGTATCTATCCTTACATAGACATGCCAGTTTGGTTTAGCCATATATACTTTTCTTCTGCCCACTCTACAAAACAAGCTTTGGTTTTTATTTTAACATCTGGTGATCAGTTATCATTTTGCATGTCTGCTCTGATTACATTGATGAGCTCTAGTTTCTATTTTGATATTTACTTTTTGTTTTATTTCTAGTATTGCACATTAAAATAAAAGCCTAAACGTTTTAGCCTTATCAAAATAAATATTTTGGAATATTTTGTTTCACAGAAAATTCAGACTTTTATTTTTTCTCCCGATCTGTGACAAGATGAAATTTCAAAATCCCAGAATTTCCAGGTGAGATGGAAATTCTATTTTTGACCAGCTCTCATTATCAAGTTTACTACAAATAATTTATTATCTAATTAGGCCATCTGTTAAGTGGGCATATTCATGTGATTTAGCTTTGTCATGCAGATCTGGAACATAATGGTTAAAGGTCTCTCCTGGTGCTTGTTAGGGAAAGAAAATGTTCCTTTATAACCAAGTGACATTTTTGTGTGGATTAGAATATCCTTCAAAATTCTGAATGACTGGCTTGTAGTTTGCACCCCCATTCAATATATTCCAGTGAAAACTTTAAGATCTCCAGTGCCTCTGAGCTTGCTATGTATAGCAGTGTGGAGGACTTCAACCTCTCAGATTTCTTTCCAATTTTGCTTGCCTCCAAGAAACTTAGAAGTGCTGAAGTTGTAGTCTCCATTTCTATGACAGATTCTCTTTCGTTTCCAAAGGCTCATTGAGTTTGCCAAAAAAAAATGGTTTTTAATTTTTTTCCCCTTCTAACACCATGTAAAAGCAGTGTGACATAGAAGAAGAGTGCTAGTAAGAAAATCTTTATTTCCTGGCCCCAGTCACATAATAACATTAGCCGTTTGGACTATGACCTGTTATCACATGACAGGTTTACTATCCTCTGATTCCAGTAGCTACTGACACAGGTTAACCTTTCAGTTTTAACTAGTTTATAGTCTGACAGACATCACATTAGAATTCAGTTTTTAATGTACCTTTAACTCTTAATATGAATGATCTAGGATTTCAAATTGGTTCACTGACTGAGTTTATGCTATCTTTAAGGTGGGTGATGGTGTCTTCAAGTGAATCAGTGGGTGGCGCTTTCGCACTGCAGTCTATGGTGGAAGAATTTAGACAGGATGTTATTCCTGCCTTCAGTCACTTCTTCTGTAATGGGTGAATCATGACTATTTCTGTATTAGCTATGGTTTGGCTACTATTGGGGAAGGGGATCTACTGCAAAACAGACTATAGAATCAGTTTAACTCAGCCAACACTGTTAATGTTGCCACTTTCCATGTTTGTTTTTATTAAATGGTTCAGACTTCTTCTGACTTGAGAACTCAATTTGGTGGGAGACAAAAATACTTATTCACAGATGACCGGGCTCTACAGTCTTTATTCAGGCGGAGCGGCTCTCGTTCACACGAGCAGTTCTATCGGCTTCAGTGGAATTACTCATGTGAAGAGTGCTCCTTAATGTTAGGGTTGCACAGCATGACCTAGAATTATTTTCACTGTTTATTGTCTTATTGAGGAACTGTATAGCTTAAATATTAGAAATGGACAATGAAGACTTTCACATCTAGATCAGTGATTTCTAACCAGTGTGCCATGGCACACTGATGTGCCATGACAACTGTCCAAGTGTGCCGTGAAATTTTGTACAAAATCAATGAAATGGAAATCTGTGTTAAACAAACCTAGTTTCATCTTAAACAATATTCTATCCCACCAAAATTACAACTCGTAAAACTCGTGAAAATTAATTATCAAGTTAAAAGCGAGGCATTGGTCTTTCGATTCTAAAATATGAACATTTTAAACGCAGGTGGCCAAACGGCAAAATTGAGACGTGTATTTTTTCCCCCGGTGGATTTGAAACATTAATGCTTTTAATCCTCCTTTAGCTTGTATGCACTATGTTGCAAACCTCTCTAGTAAGACCGTAACCATTGTAAATGTAAGTAAATGTGACATTTATGAGTAATCAATTCAGCTAAAAAAGGTGGGTGTGCTGTGGAATTGTTTATCTCATTGAAGTGTGCCATGTTACTGAAAAGGTTGGGAACCACTACTCTAGATCACCATGTTGAATCTGGTCAATATTTTCAAAAAGACACTGCCATCTTATAGTTGTACAGTGGCCTGTGAAGTGAGTTAGTGGTCAGAATCCCATTCTTAATGGACACGTGTCCATATCTACATATCACTCGGCAGAAAGGATGAGGAGTGAATGGGGGCTGCACTCAACATGACCTTCTTTCACCTTGAAGTGGTCCCTCCAGGTCAGGATAGAATTAATTTGCAGGACAATATAAGATAGCAGCAGTGTCAGCTTTTCTGTGGATAAACAGAGGACTTAAGTCAATGTCAATATGTGTCAATCAGGCATCCCCCACAATTACCAAGAGCTTTCCTATATGATGATTTAGTGCTGAGTGGGCGAGACTACTGTAGATCTACAGCCCACCTTGATGTGCACGAAGTGTCTATAGACCAGGGCTCAACCAAATCGCCTCCCAGTTAGGCGCCAGCAGTTTTAATTTTGGTCGCCAGAGGGTGCTCGTCCGCAGCAATTCCGCAGTGGAGTTAGGTGCTGGGCTACAAACCCTGGTCACTGCGGCGACCTGGTGCTTGGGTTTTGTTGAGCCCTGATATAGACACATCCTGAATTGTCTTAAATAATTTCTTGGTCTTTCCAAAATTCTTCTTGTTTTGACTTGCAAGTCTTTGTGGAATGTTTTTTGTGTTTTAATCTTTAACCTGAGAAGCAGCAGAATGGCAAATATGATTTGCTTGCTTGTCAGAAAGTCCCAGATATGGATTGTCAATTTTTATCAACTTTCATTTAAAAGTGGAGAGGTTGTTGATTTTTAACAGACATCTCTTTTCCAAACCATTTCTCAGGTCTTATTGTTAAACTGGATGTTAACAAAAAGCACAAACTCATTTTTCCTCATTATAGGTAACCTTTATATTTATAATATGAAAAACAAAGATATTTTCTATAAACTGGAAGGTTTATAATTTTAATGTTCCTAACTCCCATTCGGAGGTGAAACAGATGAGACTCCAGATTGGAAAGATATTGTAGTTTAGAAAAAGTTACGTCCTAAGTGACTTCTATTTCAGATCGCTTTACAAATAGGCTGACTGGTTTAATAGTCTGTGAAACCATATCACGGCTGACTGTTTTGTCTAACCTCCCAAGCTTTGCAAGTAGTGTAATCTGTTCATTGCTTTGACTGGAGACCAGTAGGGAGAAAACAGGTTACTGATGGACATGGAATTGGTATTTCAAGAGGAAAGTTCTGCAGCCAGTGCTCTAATATGGTGTGAAAGGACATGGTGTGGTTGAAGAGGTCAGATGCAAAAGCGAGGTCCTGACCACCTGTGGTCACTTAGGGCAGGTCTACACTGCAATTACATAACCTTTGCTGGCTGGTGCCATCTGGCTTGGATTAAGGGACTACTTGATTGTAGTGCAGATGTGTGGGCTTGGGCTCTAGGACACCCCCGCCCCTTTGCAGAGCCCTAAACGCTAGCTCTGATCCTAGAGCCCAAATACGTGCACCATAATTGAACAGTCTCTTTGCCTAAGCCCTGTGAGCCCAGGGCCCGATCACCCTTAAATGTTTGACTTGCAGCGTAGGCATACCTTTCGAGATTTCTTGGTACTTTTTTTGCAAAAGTCTTAACTAAACAGCCCATTTGGTGGTTATACTGAATCTACATAAATTCTGCTTCAAGATTGAACTGAACGCGGTGCTTTTTAGTCTACCTGTCCCTGTATAATTTTGCTATGTCCTATTAAAGCTTCAGATTTGGCTGCATTTCGGTGATGGCTGAAATGAGTAATATATTTGGATGTAAATTAAGTCCTTAGAAATCTTCTATAGTGAAAGATGCTGTGTAAATGTTAAATTATGATTTTATAGTCCCCTCTTTTTGAAGATACAACACAAAGCCTGAAAAGTATTGGTATGAGTTCTGCTATGGACTGTTCAAAGTTCTTTACAAGCGAAAGAGCAGGATACAGTAAAGGTTGCAAGTATCTATATTCTGCTGTCAAAACCTATATTTGGAGACTGAAATGTGGTTAGATCTTTGATACACAGCAGACTCCTTATTCCATATTGAAATTGTGCATTTAGTTGTTCATAGCAACAGAAATCTGACACAGATTTTAGGATTCAAGATTTTCTTGAGTATGGAAGCCTGGTTCTGAAGTCTCATTTCAAGTTTGGGTTTAATTTGTGGTGAAATATTTTCATTTTCTATCAGTGGCCATATAACAATATAGCAGTTCTCTTGGTAACTGTGGCAGATGGACTATTTTGTTATCTTTTGGGATACCTTTTTGTTTTTGTCTGTTTTCCATCCCCGCCAAGATTTCAAAGACACCTTCCTTCTAATGATTAGTTTATTCTGTTCTTTAAGGAACTTTTTACACAAAGATATGTGACTGAATGTGATGGATGAGGTATGAAAGAAGAGGTAGCTCTTTCCTTTTGTGAGGATTTTCCTTTGTAAGGAGACAATTCTGCAGCCAGATGGAACTCCCACACAACGGCTCCCTGCATTTGTACAGGGGTCGTTGCTAGTGGATCCATTTGCAGGAGGGGAGCCTCAAAGGTTCACTGAGAGGCACAGTGTGACCGCAGAGCAGCTAAAGATGGGAGATTAGTGTCTCCTAATAAAGTATTGTTTGTTTGTATGTGGTTTTTTACACCCCCCCCCCCTTGAAGTGCAGGAATAGTGGTGGTTTTCCTCTATGGTGAGGTCCAGAGGGAGAATGAATCCACCAGTTCTCTCCTTATTACTAGCATTAATATCTAGGTTGTAGATAGTTCAGCTCCGGCTAATTTAAGGTCCCCAGTGCAACAATTCCAAATCTGCAGAATCCAAGGGTAAATTCTGATGCATTTAATCATGTACAGTGCTCACCTGGATCCTTTAATATCAGTCGGATTATTGGTAGAGTTAAGGTACTATTCAACACAAGTGGTGATGTCAGATTCTGGTTCTGAAGAAGCAGGGACTTCTCCTATGAATAAAACTCTGTGGCAGAAGACAGTTGGGAGTGAATTGGCTGGTACAGGAGTTTAGAGACTTTTCTCCTTGAGTTTGGAGATTAGAGTCATTAATAATTCCAGATGCTAGATACGTATGGGAAGGGGGAAATATTTGGCATGAGAACGTCACTGATGATGCTTTGTACTGCAGGGATAGCGTGCATCTTGATGATGCAGGAAAGCATGGTTTCCTGGAAACATGAGTCATGGGATCTTTAGCAGCATTTGTTAAACTCTGTCAAGTGAAAGATAAGGTCACAAGCTCTCTTTAGAACCACTGGGTTTTTTTTGAGATGATCAATAAGCAGCTAACTCGAAAGGCTCTTGTAAAGGAAAACACGTTTCAGGATGTACGGGGCTTGGATTTAGTGAGCATGGTGTAGCTTTGGGAGGGAGTTCAAGACCCGCCTACTTCTGCTGTGCTGTTCAAAGCAAAATAAACTGAATTGATGTTGTTTTCCTTCTCCAGTGTCTGCTTCTCTCTTTCCTTAGAGTAAATATGGGCCTAGCTAGCACATGAGGAATAGTACCATAAATAAATAATATCTCCACTTTCAAAGGCTGTATGTGAGGGAGGTGATGGGGACAGGATGGGGGGAAATGGGTTCCTGGAAACAGGCTAGGGAGGTGGGTTTCCATGGGAGTTAATGGAAAGGAAGGATAAAATGGGTCAGGCATTTGGCTTCCCCCAGCTTGTTTGTTTAATTGAAACAAGTTAGTGCAAATATATGCAAATGTGTATGTACTTCAGCATCCCAGTATTTGAGTAATGGTTGACCAATATACTATGATATGATGATAACATGACTAACTTGAGCTCTGCTTCATGATTCTCCGTTCCTCTCTTCCTGTGCTTGGGGCAGGAAGGAAGGGGGTTAAATCTACAGATGCCTTGACTTTGGATCTGTGAGGCTCGAAGGGGGTAAGAATGCATGTTGCCCTGTTTCTTCACCGTGAGCCTGATTCCATAAAGCATTTAAACATGGGAGTAATCCCATTCCTATTCAGGACAGCACAAAAAAATGCTTGTCTTTAAAGTCAACTGGACTGTTTATATACTTAAAATTTATGCATAGATTTTGCTGAATCAGGACCCATATTCAGATCCAGGAACTTGCTCCAGGCCTAGGAATGGTGTACTGCATGCCGCAAAGATGTTACTCCACCACGATTGCCTTTGCCCAGAGCTGTGCGAATAATTGGGCCTTCTGTTACTAAAACAACTGCTGCGATTTAATATTTTTGTTGGCCACTGAGTACGTTCAGAACATGGAGCAGACAGAAGTTCTTGCCCCAGAGATAAAACAATCTAAGAATTTTTTTTGCAAAATTGTATTAAAGAATTACACTTGAAGTGAAATGCATCATTCTGACACCAAAATGATTAGTCCTTGAAAAATTGATAACAAATATATTAGTTGCATTGATTTGCCTCAGTAAAAGTGTGGGTGTGTGGTGTGTGCTTGTGCACGCACATGCACACGTGTTGGGAAACAGTTGGGTAGGGACTGTTCGTCGTCAGCATTAGAAAATTGCCAGAAATCTGAGTGTTATAGTCTATTTAATTCTCAGCTATGTGGGCTTTATTTTAAAGGTGAGAATTACAGCAATAGGTCATCTGATGGAAACACTTCTGTAATTTGGCTGTGAGGAACAAATAAAGAAGTGGAGAGTGGCATGTACTCAAGCTCATAGACGCTTCTAATGCCACTAGACTTTTTAAACATGTCCCCAGTATTTTCTATAATTTGTTTAGAAAGAAGTTAAACTGTAGTAACTTATTTGTCTTGAAGTGTGTGTGTGTGTGTGTGTAAATCCTTCAGAAAATAAGTCAGGCAGGATTTCATTTTTGATGAGGAAAAAGTACTTAAAAGTTTCTCTGTATCAGCCTCAATAGTTAGTAAAAACTATTTAATTGGTGTCGCAATCAGGAAATACTTTCCCTTTGAAGATAATCTCTATTTAAATCCGCTGTATTTTCCTAGATTCTGAAATGTACTTTGCAAAGTGTATTTTGAAGCATATCTGAAATGGAGTAAAATTTTAAGATAAATGTTTTTCCTGGCTTAGGTTCCCCTATAACAATGAATGGAATAAATATAATTTCCACATGGGATACACTTGCTAGATTAAACTTTTTCTTATTAAAGATTTTATCTCATTATCCTGGAAACAGCATAGGCTCATGACTAGTCATATTTTTGTTACTGCACAATAGTCTCATAGAAATTGGCTTCAAGAAAATTAAAAAAAAACAAAAAACAAAAACCCAAACCCAAAACTCTCATCCCAAAAAAGTTTAGACTAAGGCTGGACCTCCAGTATTGCTCTATTTCTGACAAGTTGATGAAGTTTGTTTGGCACAGGGCAGGTGACATTCTTAATACCTTTTCTCTAATTGTAATTGAGGAAAACGGAGAGCTTTTCAGGACCTGCCGGTGATGACAGCAGACAGGATTCTTCATTATTTTTTGATAAACGATAGAAAGGGAAAAAAACACAGTATGAAGACATTACTCTGAGATTCATTCTAGCTCAATAGCTACTGCAAATAAATGATGCAGTAGTTCACACCAACTGCTTCTCCTGTTAGGAGTATATTAACAATCACTTGCATGTATTTTTAAACATGAAAGTACATTTAGTGTGAATTCCTGGAGATCACTGTTATTCAGAAAAGAAATTGTCTGTAAACATCCCTTATTAATACTGTGATGCAAATAACTTTAATCATCAAAACTTCTCTCATTAGTAGGCATTCCCATGTAGTTAAGAAGAGATTTGTTATGCCACTGAGCATGAATATAAATAACATTTTTTTTTCCCTTTCAGAAATGTGTCACAGAAGAATGTTTCTTTTTTGAGCGTTTGGAATCAAACAACTATAATACTTACCGATCACGGAAATATTCTGATTGGTATGTGGCACTGAAAAGAACTGGGCAGTACAAACTCGGACCAAAAACTGGACCAGGACAGAAAGCTATCCTTTTTCTTCCAATGTCTGCCAAGAGCTGATTTCAGTGGTATATCTATGCAACAATACACTAAAGTAGTTTATTCCACTCCTTCCAAAAGTAGAAAAGTGTGAACAAATATTTGCTGATAACTGCTTTTGCAGATATCTGATTACTAAATAAGTTTATACAATATAACTTTGATGTTAACTGTATGTTTTGAAACAATTGTGCCAGTGTGCAGAGGAAAAAGCACCAGGAAAATATTTAGAAATTTCAAGATCAATACTTAATGTATTTTCCCTCTTGATATCTAGTTAGAGCTACTATATTAGCCTTATGTTAGCTTTACAATGTAAAGGAAACTTAAAGATGTGCACACATTTATAAGTATATTTACCTTTTAAAAGAAATAATAATATATATCTATATATCATATTAGAAAATAAAAAGTAAATATTGAATTTCCATATGAACAAAGGCCGTGAATATTTTTAATATGGTACAAGTACACCCACAATTTAACAACAGTCCTGTCTAAATTATTAATTTTAATCAAATGTGAAGCTTATTACAATTTTGTCATGTTTTTGTAAGTCGCTGGCAGCTCCCTGTGGTACAGCTTATAGAAGAGGCCTGTGTAGACAGCCGGAAATTCTCTCATGGTTATGTCAATCTTATCAAACCCTTCTCTGTATCCAAAAAGTAGCAGTTTAGCTACTCTGCTGGTGATGGGAGTAGTGTCTTTGGTCATGGCAAGCGCCTCGAGATCCATCCATTCGCACCTCAGGCATTCCTGCTGGCAGAAGTTAATGTTGAATGAGGAAGGCTGCAGGCGACAGATGATATACATATCGGACATCCCAAAGGCTCCCGGGTGCCTATGTTGCTGCCTTATGCTTAAGAGGGACTTAAACTCTGATTTAATACCAGTTTCTTCAAAAACCTCTCGAACTGCTGTGTCCCCTAGATGGAGAGAAATATTCCAGTATATGTAAGAGGAGATTACATGTCACGAACTTTTCATCACGAAAGATTTTCAACTCAGAAAGCTTTGGTGATGGTAACGCCTTTTTGAGTATGTAAAGGCTATAAACTCCAAACTCAGTTTTTGGCCTTTTGTACAAAATAATTGCAATGGGCTATTTTGCTTTTCTTGTGGATAACCTACAAAATAATGAATGTATAAAACTTTCCTCAATACCATACAAATATGGTGCAGTTCTGAAACTGATGCACCTATGCAATATACCAGCTCTTATGTAAAAATATTTGATATATATTTTCAGTCCTCTTTGACTCTACGCTTTTAGGTTAATTTTAAAAGGTTGATCTTCCTGTTGCATCTGAGCACTTTCAGCTCTAACTGATTAGTCCTTTTGCAAATTTACCTTTAAATGTCTGACATTTGTTTTATTATTTTGCTAACATACCATGAAATGCATTGATGCATAGGGAAATCATAGAGATAAATCCCATTAACTTTGCATAAATCTTGTGTATTGATCAAGAGGATATAATAATTCTTAAAGTTCTCATTACAAAAATCCATAGGAGTGGAGAAATAAAATCAGCAACTTGGGCCTCAGTTCAGGAATGTCCTTGAGCACACGCATAGTGCTATTGAAAGGAAGAATGCTTGTGCTTACAGTTAGGCACATTTTTGAGAGCCTTGCTGAATCAGGGCCTAAAACCAGATGATGGTTGTTAGGAGAACTCGATCTCTGTCAGAGGTTAGGTACAGTCCTTCCACTAACCAAAAGTTGGAATTACCTCTGAACAGCAATCAAAACCAAAGATCCCAAGAGGGCTCTAATATCTCTCTGTCTGCCAAAATTTAGCTCTTCCTAAGCCATGCAAAACTTTACAAACCCTCTTGCCTGGGCTTTTTATGGACGGTAAATAAAACTGTTAGGTTTTTTTTTTTATCCTCATGGTAAGGCAGAAAGTACATTTTGTCTGAGCTGTTAAAAGCCTCTGGCTATTTACTGCAGTTAATTAGTAATGAATTAGAATGTTGGTTTATATTTAACAGCAAATTGCATTCATTTTAACAAAGGTCTTTAGTGATCTGCAAAGCACCACCTTGAAAAGTCAGAAGTACACAAGATGTATGTTGTAGATTTATTTTAAAACCACTGAAAATAATTTCAGGGCATACAGTAACAAACCCTAAGCAAAATCTCTAACAGCCTTTCCTGCAGACAATAAATATTTATGCAGTAATAGCTCTGATCCTGCAATTATCAAAATTAAGCACATAATAGTTCCACTGTGTTTAATGGGACTAGTTGCATGAGTAAAACTTGACAGATGATCATGTGTCTGCAGGATCTGGGGTCATTATATAAATATCAGGAGCATTTTGTTACATTAACTACACAGTTACTCCAAGTAGGCATGAAAAGCGCTTTGACTGTCTCTGGGTATGTCTGTGCTGACAGCGGCAGGTTTCCTGTCAGATCAATTTTTCCAGATTGACTGAACCGTCAGGAATGATGTTCTCAGTTGATCCAGAAATGGACGTAATAAAATCACCCCCTCAAGTGGCATAATGCTACAGTGATGGGAACGCATTTCCTGTTGGCGCAGTGAAGACGGTGCACTAAAGGGAAGTTACGAAGTTGACAGGAGTTATGCAAGGTGCTCTGTGTAGCTTGCATAACTCCTGTCGACTGCCACTGAATTTTGCTGGCAGTGTAGACTGGGCCTTTGACACTGTTGTAGGGATTACTGAAGGGCTGACTGATTTACCACTCCTGGCTCTTCTGGGCTGGAATGAATCACTGTAGAGGCCCTAATAGAATGTGGAGGAGTTCCATCCAGTCCTCCTTGGTTAGGATAGAAATGGAAATGAAGCAAATTCCCTACAGTGTATTTTATGTAGTACTCTACAGACTTAAGGGAGTTGGGGGGGGGGGAGAAGAAGTATAAAAGGATGGAAAATCAGGGGTGCTGAGGGAGACCACGCTGACAAAATCATTAGACCAGGAATTTCAATCTAGATTTGAGCTTTGCTTCAAGATAAAGTGCCTTATTATAGTTCCTTTATATTTTAATACTTTAATATTACAACGACAAGTTAGAACAGAAGGAACATTAAGGGCTTGAGTATCAAACATTTGCAAAAAAGCAATTTAGTGCTTAATTTGTACACAGCTGCTGCAGCTGCTTGTGCAAATTGGCACATGTGGATAAACACAGATCTGCAAACGCAGTGACTGCACTTCTACGTTTTTGAAAATGAGGCCCTTAAATGTTTGTGTGGCTTAATGTATATGAGGGAGAAATAAAGCTTTGTTCTATTGTATTTTACGCTTCATTAATTTATATGTGTTCAATATTAAGATGTGATATAGGAAATAGTTATTTTTATTACTGTATTTTTTTAATAGTGGCTTGACAGGAACTCTAAGGAATGTACAAGTTTCCCTAGTGTTTCTGATACCTATTTGAGGTATACTAAGCAAAATCTACAGCATCACCTATTTTTAGAAGAATGAATTACTGGCGCTCCTGTGCATGGCACTCCTGTAGTGGAGCCAAGATCAATGCTAGCCTGGCCATTCTTTGCCCACCAATAATGTAAAAGTTCCTCCAAAATCCCCTTCCATCTTGGACCCTTCCCTTTCCATCCTTATCTAACCAGACTGCCATTTTGATACAGGCAAAGCATATAGTATATAATCATAGCATTAGGTACTTATCTGCAAACATAAATATGCAGAGGACATGTAAGCTCGTGTTTCATAAAACTATACATACATGCAACATCAACTAAAGAAGTTCAGTTCTGTAATTAATATTTGAAGGAACAGCATTAGTTCAAATGAAATACGTTAGGTACCTGAGGATTTAGGTGCCTACCGGGTTTGACAGCTGAGGCTGTATTTTGAGAATTTAAAATTTTGACTTGGGTGGCAATAGGCACCTAAATCTTTCTTGTGGCTATCTAGCCAAAAACTGAGATGTATAGTGGGAAACTATTGTCCTGTCCATTGTAACTATGATCATCAGAATTTGTAGCCTGAGACACTGTTGTGGAAAGGATGTACTTTTGGCTAAGGTGCAGGACTAGGAATCAGCAGACCTGGGTTCTGTAATGTAGACTATCTACATCAGTCTAGCAAATAAGTTAACCTATTTGTGCCTTACTCATCAGCATTGTGCAGATGATACTCAAAAATCTCAAACATTATTGTGAGGAAAAATGTATTAATTTTGCCCATTGGCGATAACTTTTGAACCTAAGACCAACAGAGTGTCTCTTATATAGAGTAGAATTCAAGGCTGCCTTCTCCCTCTCCTCCCCATCTAGCCTTTGCATAAACTTCTGTATTGTAAACTCATTAGTCCTGTAACCCTTTAACAGAACTTCAGCAGTAGTATTAACAACCATCTATATCACATTAGCTTAAGCGAAATATTTCCTCAACTCTGGCAGTCTTTACCTTTACTTTAAGAATAATTATTACTACTTATAATACAAAAGTGCTTACAGTGCCCTGCTGAAAGCAGGGGCCCGTTGTACTAAGCACTGGACTTATACATAGTAAGAGACGGTTCTTGCTCCAAGGAGCTTGCAATCTACACAGACAAGACTGACGGTGGCAGGAGACATGTAGCTATTTCCATTTTACACATGAGAACTAAGTGTCAGGAATTCTTACTCAGAATATTGCCGATCTTATCACCTGGGGCTCTAGGCTGTGCTTGAAGCATTTTAATTCATTTATTTCTATTCCATATTAATTAATCTTCCTTGCACTTTGGGTTCATATTACACAGTGTCAAATGAGGCTAAAAATCAAACACTGCTCTAAGTGAAAATGCAGAAACATGTTAAATGTAGGGCTTTTATACTCTGTGAAGCATTAGGCACCCTCTGCTGAAGTGTCTGTTTTTGGATGCAGGGTCATGTCGCCCTACCTCTAAGCCATCAATTAAAAAAAATTATTAACCATCACAAGAGTAATCTTAGAAAGTACTTTGGGCTACATACCTCTGTTTCTAGCCAACTAAAAACAGAGGGCAAAACTCTGGACTTCAATGGAGTTGTGACTCTTTACACCGTTGATATATTTGAAACATGGTCCAGAGACTTACCGATGTCTTCATCTGGGTCTGACAGGCCTCCTGGAAATTTCCATGCATTTGTAGTCTATAATGTAGGAGAAAAATATAAGCAAGATCTACACTCTGTTTTGATTTCCCTAATACAAAAGGACAAAATGATTCCTCTATAATTCCTAACCACACTAATATGTACGTGAATTTTTTTAAAGGTGGTGACATATTAATTACTTCTCTCATTATCAGTAAAGGATTTAAGTAGAACTTCTGATTTTGCTAATGTGATCAGACAACTACCTGTCTATATGAAATATTGGAAGAAAACATCTACTGATTGAAAATATAAACTGTCTAACAATCATTAGACAAAATTGCTGCTAGTTAACTAGTTAAAAAAGTAGTTGGACATGAAAGAAGCTGCTATAGATATAGAGTGTATAATCTTGTATTTAATCACTAATATATTCTACTTCAGTGTTTTTTTGGCTTTAAAAAATAACTGTACCTATTTAATCTTCAAATAGATATTATGATTGTAGTACTGTTCTATACTGCACTGGCTTAAAAGTGTTTTAGTGTGTCTGTAATAATCAAGTAGTGTAATTTTGTCATTTGTTTTCATGGAATAGAAGAATAAAATCAATACCTTTTTGTGTGTGACCTCTGTACAAAATCATTTATTGAAGTTTAGCAAAATCAAGTAAGAATTTAAAACATAAGGTGAATTGCAGTCCTGGCATTATAACTGCAACTGGTAAACATGGCTCTGGTCCAGCAGTTGATGGATTAGGCACTATACTTTTTTTTTTAAACTAAGCTACAATTGAAAAATGTTACAAGACTGGCCATCTACTTGAGATTAAGGTAGAAAAAATAAAGTAAATTGACCCAAGAAAAAAAGCTTTTCTTCTAGTGCAAAGCAAGTCTACTTCCCATTGATTATATTGGAAAACGTTCTCTCCAGGTAATCCTTAAGGGCTTGTGTATTATAATAAAAACTGTAGATGGAATGCATGTATGCTCACTGGCATTCAAGTTTTGTTTTCAGTGCCTGGATGTTATTTATTGTGGTGTTGTCCTCATGCATGACACCAAACAACTAGCTCTTAAAATGGTTTACATTCACAGTAGGCAGTATACATCCTCCTCCTCATCATCACACAACACATGGTTGGGTGATTTTATTTATTTTTTCTTTTTCAGACTTTCAAAATATCAGCTTATTTCAGTAAACTGGTTGCCATTGTTGGGGAAAATATCCTTTTTCTGCAGAAGAGGAATAAAAACAAAAATCTCTAAGAACGTAAGAATTGCCATAGTCTTTCAGATCAATGGTTCATCTACCCTAGTATCCTGTCTTGTAGCAGTGGCTGGTGGCTGATGCTTCACGGGAAATGAACAGAACAATAATTATTCAGTGATCCATCCCCTGTTACCCAGGTGCAGCTTCTGACAGTCTGAAGTTTAGTGACATCCAGAGCACAAGGCGGTGTCCCTAACCATCTTGGCTAAAAGCCATTGATGGATCTGTCCTCTGAACTTACCTAATAAATTTTTGAACCCATTTATATTTTGGGCATTTACAACATCCCCTAGCAACAAGTTCTACAGGATGATTGTCCATTGTGATTGCTTTAAAAACTTGCTGCCATTAATTTCATTAGATAGCCCCTAGTTCTTATATTATGTGAAGGGGTAAGTAACACTTCTCCACAGAATTGATGAGTTTATGGACTTCTATCACATCCTCCCTTAGGAGGCTGTATTTTGAGCAGAACCATTCCAGTCTTTTTAATCTCTCCTCAGATGAAAGCTGTTCTATAGCTCTCATTTGTGTTGCCCTTTCTCTCTACATTTTCCAATTCTAATTTATCATCTTTGAGAAGGGGTGACAAACTCCACACAGTATTCAAGGCATGGGCATACCAAGTATGTATATAGTGGCATTATGATATTTTCTGTCTTATCTAGCCCTTTCTTAATGGTTGCTAACATTATATTAGCTTTTTTTGACTGCAGCTGCACACTGAACAGATGTTTTCAGAAAATATTCTACGGTGACACCATGATCCTCCTTGAGTGGTAACAGTTAATTTCGGCCCTATCGTTTTGTATATCTAGCTGGAATTATGCATTCCAATATGCACTTTGCATTTATCAACATTAGGGAAAAAAAAAGGCAGATGAAATTGTCACCCAGTTGAGTGAGATCCCTTTATGACTCTTTGGAGTTAACTCGCTTGAGTAATTTGGTATTGTCTGCAAACTTTGCCACCGCACTGTTTATCACCTTTCCAGATCATTTATTAATATGTTGAATAGCATAAGTCCTAGTACAGATCCTTGGAGAGGGCCATGCTATCTACCTCTCTCTACTGGGAAAATGGATGATTTATTCCTTCCCTCTTGCTTCCTGTCTTTTAACCAGTTACTGAGTCATGAGGACATTTCCCTCTTCCAGGATGGCTCACTCCGCTTAAGACCTGGTCAAAGTTTCTATGAAAATCCAGGTGCATTACACATGCTTGTTGACACTTGCAAGGAATCCCAAAAGATTGCTGAAGTGTGAGTTCCCTTTACAAGAGCTGTGTCCCCCACTTCACACAGGGAAACAATGTTTCCAAATAAGTTTTCTTTAGATTGCTAGTGCAATGACCATTGATGTTAACTTCTACTCTTGTATTTAGTGTTATGCTCCTACTAAGAGAAGTATTATTCCTTCACGCCCCCATTTTTCTCTTCCCCACTGGCTGCATGCCAGTCTTACTCTGGCAAAGCGGGCTGAATATAGCTGGCCTTAGATTCTGCCTATTCCATTTTGCATCACCTGAGAATGAGGAATTGTAGAGTGATGCAAGGTTCAGTCCTCCCTGTTCAAAATTCAACTGTCTGCCCCAATAGCATCTCCTATCATTTTGGTCCCAAGGTGTGACACCATATGCAACGATGTGTTGCGCTACCTCCAAATGGAAGATTTGCTCAAGTTTTTTTGTATTAAAGTGTGGCTGAGGCAAGAACCAAACTTTAAAAAGTACACTGTTACAAGTACACCCTAAGGATCAGGAAAATATATCTAAATTGTGGCGTCATCTGTATTTTCTTCTTCACATATGCTGGAAACTCTTTCCACCATAACAAGAGCCAGTTTTGGATCTCACAGGTTGCATGTAAATGTATGCATTATCTGGCAACTACTCCAAATCAGCTTGGTAGCCCCACTATACAGAAGCCCTTACAGTTTTGCTCACCAGCTAATAAAAATACAAAGTTAATACTTTGCTTCTGTAGAGGGGTGTCTCTTTCCTCAACTCTTTCATTACCACTCAACATATTATATAATTGTCTGTATATGCATATACCCTTTCATTTAAGTTAATTAGGTTTGCTCCATCTAGCTGTCAGCTGAAATACAACTTACTTTAGTTGCTGAGAGCAAATCCGTTGGTAATTTCACCAAACAGGAAAGATATAGCTAGTAGAATGCTGGCTTAGCTCTATTTATAGAAAATGGAAATTGATGCATCTGATTACATCATATGTTGCCATTTATAGCGAATTTCTGATTGCTTCCACATAATTACAGGGAGCCTATGCAAAAACACTGCCGTTACCTAGAATACAAATAACTTTACTTAGTTTTGTTGTCCTTGAATTCAACACGTGGATTTGTCTGGAGTGTGGAATGATATAAGGTAAATAAGATATTTTGTCATTGGATGTCTGGTTTAAATGTAGATAACCTTGGTAGTAACTGAAAACCATTACTGTGTGATGGATGTTTGATGGCCTCAAGCCAGTTCCACATCACAAAAACCACCAAACTGACTCTCTTGCTTGGCAGTCTCTGCAAGGAGGCCAATAAGTAAAGTATACATGTACCAATGAACTACCTTTACATGCCTAATAATGGTTTCTCTAGGTTCTGATCAAAACATGGTATTTAATACTGCTTTCATGTCATAGATGTGTCTGGCACCTTACAAAACAAACAGAATCCCCGTCCCAAAGATTTTACTGATTAGCTATTGATTTCATTGGGATTTGCAGAAGCCTGAATGGATGCAATTAAAAACTTGGGGCCTAAATTAGAACGTCATATATAGAAAAAGGGTAGTTAACTGGGGAAGACAAAGGTGAAGGCCATATAGTCATGAGGTTGCTTGGGTGAAAAGGACATAAGATTTGGGTTCTCTTTTAAATGGAGGAGTAGAGGACTATAAGCAGCACCATTTTCATGGGCTCCTAAGTGTGGGGGAATTTGCATGGATGATGCCTATGCTGTAGCTGTTCTGTAGCTTTTAGTCTATCAGTCAAGCACTTCCAATACAAATGCCTCCTCCCCCTAAACATACTTAAAGGAAAATAAATACACCAGTGAAATATTTGACAAGTATGCCCATGACTAGAGGGAAACCTTAAATAGAATTTTTTTTTCAGAAAAATTTATTTATATATTCTGTAATGCTATTTCCCATTTCATTTTTTGTTTGCTGGAGGCTTTTGTCTTAAAATAACTTCTTTTAAAAAAATCTGTTTGTCAGTTAAGGCTCATGGGAAGTTATTTTGGAAGAGGCGTCCCTTATTAACTATTCTTGTGCAGATTCTCATCTATTCAGGTAAGGAGCACTTTGTTCTTCTTTATTTTAACCTATCTTGGATGTAGATTAAACTGATTTGGAATATGGCACTCTTATTCCAGAAGCAAAAAGGGTACCAGCCCATGGAGGTAAGAGATATTCTTCTTTAAATTCATACCCTTCTTTTATCCAAATTAATTTTATTGTAGGGAAACTCTTAGGCCCAAACCCTGTTATGCCCATGCATAATTTTATGAGTAGTTTCACTGAAGTTAATGGGACTACTGCTGCCAATAAAGTCATGACTAATAATGTCAAATGACGTTACTAACTAACTCAATGACTAATAAGTCATTCAGTTCTGCTAAATCAAGGTTGTAACTTGGAAATGTCTGTGTTGCTATGTGCCTCCGGATTCTCATTTAAAATGGGCAAAATAAGCATCAATGCCAGATGCCCCTATAGGAAACAAAACTGTGTTAGGCAGTCTTTATTCAACATGAACAAAAGACTGTTCCTTCTTTCATCTCTGAAAATGGCAAACTGGTCTCTAAATATAATGATTTTCACAGATCTCCCCAAGGCATTGACAGATTTATATTTCTGTGATATTTTTAAGCAGTGCGAAGATAAATGTCTGCTATAGATGGAAAAAAACCAGGAGCTCTGAAAAATCAGTCTGTGTCTTTTTTAGCAGATACTGTGTGCATCCTTTTTAATGGCTTCCTTTACTGGATGTGAATGAAAGCAGCCTCCCTCTCTCTTGCTTCATTGAACATAATATAGTTCTTTTTTCCTTGAGGCTACAGTGACAGAATTACAACCAATATGCAGCTTTTTTCACCTAAGATAGGAATACTACTTTTGGGGTAGGGGGTAGGGGTGTTGTCTACCTTCTTTCTCTTAATGGATGCTAATTACTACAGCTGTCTACCATACTGATTGGCACAATCCACTACATAACTTGGCTGCAACCTGGCTTTTGCCAAATAACTTCTTATTATAATAAGTCATAAATGGGTTTTATAATATATGTCAGGCAGGAAACAATATGCTGGCATAATTAGAGTCTTTAATGAGAAAGAAGTCTTTCAAAATGTAGTTTGATAATGTCAACTTGGTCATTTTTAGTAATCTGGATTTTAAAGAATGCAAAAATAACAATACAAAGTTACCATCAAATTCAGTTATATTTAAAATGGAAAACATCCAAATGTTTGATTTGTTTTGAGTATCCTACACAATAAAACTATCTAAACAATATTTTCTAGAACTCCTTTCCCATGGCTTATTATTTCATTAACTTGCTAGACAGGCTGGAGCTGAGCTAATGTGTCCTCTGGCTGTTGTGCAGTCTGTACTATTATTTTTAATAAAATTTTATTTGAAACAGTCACTGAAGATGCCCAGTAGTTACTTTTAAACTTCAGTCTAGATTGCTTGTTCTTTTCTCCTTCGACACCCCCAACAAAAAAATCCAACTCCGTCTCCACAAATGATCAGGCCATACAAACGGGCCGCTTGCCATATGTATGCATTCAACAAGCGGACAGTCTATATTGCAATCCTTTTATATATTCATTCTGAGGGAGTAAAGATATATAGTATCGTTGTTAGACATACCTAAGGCACAGATCACTGTAGTAAATAGAAAAATACAACAATGTTCCCCCAAACAGAGAACACATCGTCGTAACCATGAACCACAGAATCTGGTCACAATTCAAACCAAATTTAGGGATTACCACAAGAGAGACCTGAATCAGTAACTAATGGAACACCAGCATTCAAAGTCAAGAAAATCTTGACTTCAGCGGTGTCTTTCATTACAGTTTGAAAGTGATAACACATAATTTCAATGGTTTGCCACAGAGAGCAGATTCCAAAGCTGAGGTCCCTCTGCTGAAAACACCCTTTTACCTGGCCTCACCTGGTTTATCCTGAGAAGTCCCAACTGAAGGGACCAGCTGAGATACCCCACCTTTTTATTTACATTGTTGAGGACCTACCTTTATGAATTATCTGTCTAAAACCAACTACCATTATTATTAGTGATTTTTTGTCAAACCCACAGTGAATTAAGTGCTTTCCAAACACTTAATGGCAGACCCGCTCAAAGATGCTCACATTCTCTAAAGAATATGTAGTGACAGTATTCTCCAGTAATACTGTATGAAATTTACTGATCTTGAAGAAAGATAAATTTCAGGTCTTAAATAGATTGTGTTGCTTTCACTGGATCACTGCTCTTTATAGTTAATGGTATAAAGTAGCAGTAATACACATAAATGTTTATTAAATATTGTATACCTGTGCATTACAGACAGTCTTTATTACCATTATTTTTAAAACTTCTGTAGGATTATGTATAGATATATGTATCTCTAACACTGTGTTTGCGTGATTATTTACACACACACACACACACACACACACACACACACACACACACACACACACACACACACACA